>JAJPUD010002932.1:148812-180604 GCA_023553655.1 Myrmecobius fasciatus
TTTTTTTTTTCTTCCCTGTTTCCCTCTTTATGCTTCTCTTGAGTTCTGTATTTGAAGATCAGATTTTCTATTTAGCTCTGGTCTTTTCATCAGAAATGATTGAAAATCCCCTATTTCATTAAATGTCTATTTTTTCCCCTGAAAGATGATGCTTAATTTTTCTGGGTAGTTGATTCTTGGTTGCAGTCCAAGCTCCTTTGCCCTCCGGATTATCATATTCTAGATCTTTTAGTTCTTTAATGTGGAAGGCTATTATGGCTCTTCAATATTTGAAATGTTTCTTTCTGGCTGCTTGCAGTATTTTCTTTTTGATATAATAATTCTGGATATTCCTTGGAGCTTTCATTTTGGGATCTTTTCTAAGGGATTGATGGATTCTTTCAATGACTATTTTACCTTCTGGTTCTAGGATATCAAGGCAATTTTCCTTAATGATTTCTTGAAAGATGTTGCCTAGCGTGGCTCTTTTCAACAAGGAAGTGATTCAAGGCAATTCCAATAGATTTTTTTTGTCTTAATTTTTTTTACTTTATTTTTTATAAATAATAGCTTTTTATTTTTCAAAATACATGCAAAGACAGTTTTCAACATTCTACTCTTGCAAAACCTTGTGTTTCAAATGTGTCTCCCTCCCTTCTCTCCTCCCTCTCTCCTAGAAATTATATGATCCAATATAGTTAAACATGTACAATTCTTCTTAAATATATTTCCACATTTATCATGCTGCACAAGAGAAAGCAAATCAAAAGAGGGGAAATGAGAAAGAAAAAAACAAAAAAACAAGCACCCAAATAACAACAAAAATGGTGAAAATACTATGTTGTGATCGACATTCAGTCTCCACAGTTCTCTCTCTGGATGCAGACTTATGATGGAGAGAGCCAACCATATCCAGAGAGAGAACTATGGGGACTGAATGTGGATTAAAGCATAGTATTTTCATCTTTTTTGTTATTTCTTTGCTTGGGATATTTATTCCCCTTTTGATCTGATTTTTCTTGTGCAGTATGATGATTATGGAAATATGTTTAGAAGAATTGCACATTTAATAGGATTGCTTGCTGTCTTAGGGGGGGAGGAGGGAGGAAGAAGGAGAGAGGAAGAAAAATTTGGAACACAAGGTTTTGCAAAGGTGAATATTGAAAACTATCTATGCATGTATTTGGAAAAATAAAACACTATTAAAAGTAATTATAATAAAAAAAGAAATGTTTAAAAATGTTTCCCAGTTTCTTCATCATATCTTTCAAGTAGTTTAATAATTCTTAGATGGTCTGTACTAGGTTTTTTTTTTCCTTTCTAATGAGGTATTTTACATTTTTTTCTTTTTTAAATTTTATTTGATTTTTTTGATATCTCATTAAGTCATTCACTTCCGTTTGTCCAATTCTAATTTTTAGTGAATTATTTTCTTATAGCTTTATTATCTCATTTTTCATTTGACCAACTGTACTTCTAAAAGACTTGTTTTGTTCAGTGGATTTTTTTTCATTTTGCCAATTCTAATTTTTAAGGAGCTTTATTTTCCATTTCCAAATTTATTTTTTAAAGAGTTGTTTTCTTCAATTTTTGTGCTTCCTTTTCCAAGCTATTTCATAATTCTTTCATAATTCTTCTGTGCTCTCATTTCTTTTCCCCATTTTTCTTTTCTCTCTCTCTCTTTTAAGATTCTTTTTGAACTTTTCCAAGAAGGCCTTTTGAGCTTGAGATCATTTCATATTCCCCTTTGAGGGTTCACCTGTAGGCATTTTGTCTTTGTTGTCCTCTTCTGGGTTTGTGTTCTGATATTCCCTGTCTCCATAGTAACTTTCCAAGGTCAGAGCTCTTTTTGCTTTTTTGCTCATTTTTAAAAGTTGAGCTCTGCTCCTAGGGCACAGGGAAGATTGTCCCAAGCTTCTTTTGCAGGGGGACAGAGGCTGCTCACTGACTGCACTGGGGCTGGTGGTTCTACAGGTTTTCTCACTGTGTTGGGTGGGCCTAAGCAAGTCCTACTTGTTATGCTGAGTTTCCAGGGCTCACAATTTACCTTCTGTGGTTGTCTTGGAGGTCTCACAGCTAGTCTGCTGATGCACTGGCCTTCCAAACCAGAAGAGAGTAGCCAAAGTTGCTATACGTTGGTTAAGAGCCTCCAGCTAGATTCCCCACACCTGGCTGCTGAATCTGCACTGGTTCCTGTTTCCCTGTTGAAAGACACCTTTTCTGAATCCCTTCCAAGATGTTTTAAGCTGGAAAATTATTACACTCCAAATGTTTGTGGGTTTTGTCACTCCAAAATCCATTCAGAGGCTTGATTTAGCTTTGATTCTGAGGGAAGCTGGGGAGACTTCAGGCAATGTCCTGTCTATTCTTCACCATCTTGGCTCCACTCCTTATCCAGATATGCTTATTTGTTACAAGGAACTTTGCAAGATCTTTTGAATATATATAATTCTTTTTTTTTTTTTTGCTTTTTTTTGCTGAGGCAATTGAGGTTAAGTGACTTGCCCAGGGTCACATAGCTAGGGAATGTTAAGTGTCTGAGACCAGATTTGAACCCAGGTCCTCCTGACTTCAGGGCTGGTGCTCTATCCACTGCGCCACCTAGCTGCCCCAGAATATATAGAATTCTTAAGCTAGATTTCACAGACATTCAGGAGAGCTCAATTTATTTAGTACTCCAGAGATCTTGAGGAAGAGACTTCTGCCCAAGCTTTGAAGTCTTGCATAGGACAAAGAAAAACAAAAGTAAGACTCAAGCAAATGAACATCTAAAGAGGAAATTGAAAGGTGAGAGGAGAATGACATAGTCAGTCTTCAATACTTCTGGAATACCAGTTTTGCTGTTAAGTGTATGGATGTATTGAAAAAAAGGGAAGAAATGGATACAGAAGACTAATTATAAGGCTACTGTAATAGCTCATATAATGCTGTAATAACTTACATAAGAGATCATGCAAGCCTGGACTACAGTTTTAGAGAGAATAGGATTTGAAAAGAAAAGATAGAATTGACAAGACTTGGCAAATGACTGGATATTGGAGAGTCCTGGATGATACTCATGTTGTACAACTTGGTAACCGTGGTTTTGTTATCTAAGATATATCCAATAAAAGCCATTCTTCAAAGAGATAGGCAGACAAGGAATATGAACAGCTTTCCACATGAACTAACAAACACATGAAAAAATGCTGTCACTAGTAAGAAAAATACAAATCAAAACAACTCACCTCATACTCAAATTGGCAAAGATAATACTAGCAAATATTAGAGAGATTATGGGAAGACAAGAATACTTATACATCATTACTGAAGCTGGGAATTTGTCCAACTATTTTGAAAAAACAATTTGGAATTTCTTACAAAAAGTGAGCATACACTAGACTCACTGACCCCATGTTGCCATCACTGGGCATATAACACAAAGGGAGTAAAAACCAGAAGTTCTTATATATGCAAACATATTCACCAAAGGCTGAAAAGACATGTGATTCCACTGACTGAGGGATTAGAGGATCTGCTCACTATTTTGTCTGTTTTACATAACTTTTTCTGTGTTACAGAGAGATTTGGACTATGGTATGGAGTGGCAAATCAGGAAACGACCAATACCCAAAAAAAGCTACCTAAAAAAAATTTCAAAACATATGACGAGATACAGTAAATGATAATACTGCTATTTTTGCCCAATTCTTGCTTCTTACAAAGAAAATGAATAAGTAGAAAAGCATTTTAAGATTCTGCTGATAGCCAGTTAGGCTTGTGATTTTTATAGTCATGATATTATAATGCTTAGGATGGAAAATCTTGTTTTAAATGCATCAAATACTAAAAACCATAGCTGTTTATTTTTATCAAATATATCACAAATTTGAGATTACTTTGGATAATAAGAATAATAGTTCAAATTTATATTGTATTTAAAGGTTTGCAAAACAATGCATACATTTACTTATTTGATCCTCACAATAACTCTGTGAGGAAGATGCTCTTATACTGACTTTTTATTAGGTCAGGAAATTGAGTTTTAGGTGAAGTGACTTACCCAGGATCACAGAGCCTAGATGTCTGAGAGAAGATTTGAACTCAGGTTTTCCTTATATTCATGTCCAGTATTTTATCTACTACTCCACATTATTTTAAACACAACAATTCAAAATAGAGATTATTGTGGCAAAGTTTTCTCTCAGGGAAGAAAGTGCTTGAATTTGTTGCTATAGTAGAGAATCTAAAAAAAAAAGTGTTGGTTTTGGCCACTGAAATCATAGGAAGTCCAATAGCTATTCTGAGTTTCTGAGTCTTGGCAATGATGGATTTAATGGATAAATCCTAAACCTCTGGTACTGCTTATTCAGACACTTAATCCTTCCATGATATCAACATTCCCTCTGTCTTTTAAGGGTTAGTCCTTAGTCTGCTGGATTTAATCCAAGAAAAAGGTTTTCATCCTTCTTAAATCTAGAAGAGTCAAACCAATAAAGGAAAAATCAATTCTGAGTTCTCCACAAACTGAAGAATTTTAATATGAAGACCATTATTAGTAAAACCTCCTGGCTGATGTCAAATGTCATAAGGGAAAAGGAGAGGAAACCAAGGCTCAAGCTATATAAATCAAATCTAACTTCTAAATTATTCTTGGAAGCCAATCAGCAGGCAAAGGTACCTATGAATGCAGCTATTAAATGCTCTGTGCAACAATGGTTGAAGCAGCTGGCCCAAGATCTTCAGTAGCAGAAGTTCCCGGCAGTCTCCATGTAGAACAAAAATCTGCTCTGAAAGTCACAAAGGCATAAGTAGAAACTGCCAGTCACATCTTATGAAAAAAAACTAAACTTTCTATGTGTTCAAAATGTTGAACAAAATGAACAAATGAACTCAATAATTATAATTACCAATCAAGGAAGACACAATGAGCTTAAGAGCTCTAAAGAATATGAATGATTGATGCTTTGGGGTAAATGACCACAAAAGGATGACACACCAAAATCGCAAATAAAAGTCATTGGTCTTACTTTTTTTAAACAATAATATTATTGCTAATATACCATAATATCACCATAATATCACTGTTTGGGAAGAATTTAAATAAGTGAATGAAAAATCTTTTATTAAGTCCTTATTTGTAAAAAACAATGAACTAAAGTGGACAGCCACCCAACGAAAAAGATGCATGGTGAGCAGAAGTAGGCTAAAATACATTATGAGGGAATTGATTGCACAAGAAAACTGTATAAAGGATGTCATGAGAAAGATGTAGGAACAGAACAGAATGTGAGTAAGTCATGTAAAATAGGTATGAGATAACATTGGTAATTATGAAATGTCATGAAATGTCAATAGACATAAAGTATTATGGTTGAAATCACTGAATTTACAAGAGAATATGAACAAGAATATCCCAGAATAAGAGAGCCTATATATACTGATAGTAATCTACATCACTACAGGATGAAATCAGGTCCATTTACAGGTCCATTTAAATATTAATAAAGTTCATAAATTATGACAATTTTTGTATTCACCCAAATGAAGTGTTTTATAGACCAATATACCAGATGCCAGTTTACTGACACAGAACCATCATGAAACTCTTCTGCAATATCTCCACAAAAGAATGGACCAATATATTATCTGACTTCTCTAAATGTAACTAAAATGTTCAAGTACTAAGTGCAATAGACATCATCTGACAAGGAAAGAACCATTTGAGAACTATTCAACTCAATTCAACCTGTTCTCCTTCAGGCAGGATCAAAAGTCATATTATTTGAATCATTTTTTACTTATTCCCAATCCCTACAGCTAACTATAACATGTCTGAAGATTTGCCATATTTAAGATACAAGAAGAAAATTCATTTATAATACATCACATGCCAAAAAAAAAAAGTTGGAGAAAGATTAAATAGTCAAGTGATTCTCTGCAGCCACAGAGTTAACAGTATGATACAATATGACAATTTCTTATCAGTGAAACTAAAATCTAAATTTCCATATGTTTATATATAGTAGTTCTCAATATATTTATGAATACCAACAACCTTATCAGCTAGTCAACACTTTGTAAGCGTTTATTTCCAAATCAATGGAGGAAATGCTGAACAGTGTCAGTTTCTGCGTGTTAACTGAAACCAATTTAACTAGTTTTATTTTGTATCTAGTAGTCTGATTTGGAATACATTATTGCTATTCTCTGAAGGTAACAGTGAAGAAAAAATCAGCAAGTTCCTCTTTCTTTAGAAGATGTTCTTTCTTGGATGCACAAATGACTTAATATGCTCTAATTTTGTTTATCAGTTTTCTCTCAGTGATTAAATTATACAGTAAGTAAATTGTACAACTTTGGAATAGATGGCTCAACTTGTTAATTGGCCTAAGGCTTATTAAGGCTTTTCAACTCCCAAGTGGACATTCAATCCAAAGACAAAGGCTTCAGCTAACTACATTTTACCGTTTTTCCTTCAAAGTGCATGTTTTCCAGGCCATTTTTCAAAAAAGTATCAGCACTAGAGCTGCCTATCCACTGCCCTGGCAAGTATTCTCCAAGTAAGGCAGAAATGACAAGGTCTCCTTTTCCTGGCGCTACTCGAGGGTTTTGGTGCTGGCGGCACTGACACTTGGAAGAGTACTGGGAGAGAGTGTCTTGCTAGTCCCGGACCTCCGAGACCACGGCCCCACTCCCCTCCTAGATTAGCCGAAGTCTCAGGGCGGGGACTGGACTGAGTACAGCCCTGACCACGCCACCCACCTGTGAGATCCAGGGTCCGGTCCACGAAGAACAGCGAGGCCTTGCCTGCGGCCGCCTTGCGACGGCTCTTGGCCGGCCCGTAGCTGGCCAGGTCGGCTGCCAGCACGCGGCTGAGGCTCCCCACGGAGAAGCACTCTTCGCGTACGCCGAGGTGCTCGCAGAAGGCGTTGAGGCCGGACACCAGGCACCGGATCTGCAGCTGCAGCTCGGAGCTCAGGCTGCAGGCGTCCAACTCGGCCAGGCTGGCCGGCTTCCTCTTGTCCGGCCGGGCGCTGTTCAGGAGCCTCAGGTCCCGGGGCAGGAGCGGAAAGAGCGAGGCGAAGGCCGGGGTCACGGCCAAGTGGGGTGCAAGGGGGGCGAGCAGCAGGGGGATGTGCAGCACCTCGGCCGTGTAGTTCATGTTGCCCATCCACTCACAAAGCTTTTCCTCCAGCTGCTCGAACACCGGCTGCTGCCCTTCCAGCTCGGCCACAGCCCCGGCCGGCAGGTGGCTGGCGGTCAGGTGCGCGGGGTGACCCACGGCGGTGACAACCACGCAGTACTGGAAGTGGCTGCGACTCACGATGTCCCGCAGGGTCTCCACGGTCCGGCCCTTGAGCAGACAGCTCAGCACGAACACGGCTTTGGGCTGGCCGGGTCCCCCTCCGGCCGCCTGCGAGCCAAACTCCCGCACATCCCATGCAGGACCTCCCACGGCGGTGAGCAGCCTCTCGGAGCCACAGCTCCAGTGCAGGCTCTCGGCGCAGGCGGCGTCCAGGTAGACCACGGCCCGCTTCGCTTTGGCCAGCACCTGCTCCCATGCCTGCTGGGTGAAAGACAGCGCACCCGGGGCGCTCATCGCGGCGGGGACTCGACCTCTGGCCGGCGCGATCACCCCGAATTCCCCGGGTCCAGGAACTCCACAGCCCAAGGGAGGAGGTGACAGTCAACACAGTACACGTGGTACGCTCTCTGACGCGGCATTTGCGGGCGCAAAGTGATGACGTAAGAAAACCAAGCTGTGCGGTGATTGGCGGATCTTGGTAGAGGCGGGGAAGGAAAAAATGGGTGTGTCTGCCGGCTTCTCTTTGGCTCTGGGGAGGAGAGGAGGCAGCTCAGCTCCAGCTACTGCGTTCAGGGGAAAAGTGCGGGTTACCTGGGCACATTCTTTTTTGACAAAATGAAAGAAAGAAAAAGTGATCTGCGACCTCTCGCCTTTCCTTCCTGCTTTGGAGCAACCTGCTTCCAGCTTGCAGTCCCCCTTAGTTCAAGTCCATTACAATGAGAGCTCCCTGCGAGTGCCGACCGTCTCCTCTAGTTTGGGTCCCCAGATGCTCACTGCAAGTGCAGAACAGATGCTGTTTTCTTTCATTCATTCATGCATGCATGCATTCATTCATTCATTCATTCATTCATTCCCTCCTCCACGGGTTCTCCCCCTCTCATTCTTCCATCATCTTCCAAACTGGAACTCTTTCTCCCCCCCCCCCCCGTATTTGTATCCCAAGTGTTTAGCACACAATAGACACTTAATAATTGCATTTTCATTCATTCATTCATTCACTCACAAAAATTGCTTACCACAACCCACAGATGCTGGGATACCTCCTTAGCATGTGGAGAAACCTGAAAATTCTCCAGATTTTGAATTGTTCCTGTTGGCTATGGGGCCATTTATATGGATTCCAATATTTAGCTTTGCCTTCCTGGAACATGGGGTTGGTTCTAGTCTTAGAAAACTTCTGTGGTTAACTATGGGCCTGCCTGGCTTTCAAGTCTCAGCTGAACATATATCTATTACCTACTGCTATGTGGCTATAGGATCATAAATTTAAGATTGGAGGAAGGGACCCTGAAGCCAATTCGACCTCATTTTACAAACGAGGAAACTTGGAGGTGGGGGAAGGGGGGGTGTAGGCGGGAGAGAGAGAGAGAGGAGAGAGACACACACACACAGAGAGACAGAGACAAAGAGACAGAGAGAGAGAGAGAGACGGAGAGGAGAGAGAGAGAAAGGAGAGGAGTGAAATGAGGCAGTGAAAATGCATGGAAATGGCACGTGGATGGTCATATATTAAGAATAGCATTCACAGAATACCTGGATAGAAATAAAGTGTACGAAAACAGGAAAGTTAGGAAGGGATCAAATTATAAAGAGTTTAAAAACCAGAATATTTTATATTTGCCACTAGAGGTTAAAAAAAAAAAAGAGCTACTGCAGTTTAATGATTAAGGGACAGATAAGTTCAGACCAGTATTTCAGCTGAATGGAGGATAGCATAGAGTGAAAACAATCATGAGGAAGGAAGATCAAAGGGACAGTGAAGAGATGAGGGGGGCTGCACCAGGGTGGTAGAATGTCAGAAAAGAGAAGGAATTTGTAAGAACTCCACTGACTCACTGATGAATAAGAAAAGATTTCTTTTACATTCTTGCAAGAATGGATGCCTAGGTTAGTAAAACACATCTTTGAAACTCCAAAAGCTGGATTTTATTTCCTTTACAGAAGGACAAATGTCTCCCAATTCCCCATTAATTAGATGTTTAAAAAGTTACCAGACCGGAGAGACTTACATGAACTGATGCTGAGTGAAATGAGCAGAACCAGGAGATCATTATACACGGCAACAACAGTACTATATGACGATCAATTCTGATGGACATGGCTCTCTTCAACAATGAAATGTTTCAAACCACCTCCAATTGTTCACTGAAGAAAGCCATATACACCCAGAGAGAGGGATGCGAAATGTGGACCACAACATAACATTCTCATACTCCTTGATTGATGTTTGCTTACATTCTGTTTCCTTTATCTGATATATCGTTTGTGTAGATAAGATTTTTCTTGCACACCAATGATAAGTTTGGAAATATGTATACATATATTCGATTTGCCAATATTTTAACATAATTAACATGTAGTGGATATCCTGCCATCTAGGGGAGGGGTGGGGAGTTGGGGGGAAAAACTTGTAACGGAAAGCTATGTAAGGGTTATTGTTGAAGAATTACCCACACATATGTTATGCAAATAAAATAAAAATTTAAAAAAAAAAAAGTTACCAGACCTGAATCTCCACCCGTTATTACTTATTTATTTATTTGGGGGCATCCCTGCCCCCCAAAGAGTTTACATTCTGGAAGGGGGAATATAACAATGGAAGGCTAGAGACAAAAAACAAAAGATGCTTTTTATATCTCAGACCTCCACTCCATATGATAAAACTCAGTCCCTGCCTCCAAGGAGCTTTCATTCTTATATTCTTTTGGGGAAGCTAACCTCCAAACTTGATTATTCTTTGACATCCTTGTGGGTTTCAATTTCCTAATTTAAGTTTCATTTCTCCAATTTAATTTTCATAACTGTGGAAACCAAATAAATGCCCATCCATTTCTCTCAGAGGTATATACAAGAGATATTTCATAGGTAGAACTTGGATTGGACTTGGCAGCAGAACTGATAAAAGGAAGTGAGAAAAAGTAGGGAATCAAGGAAGAACACTTAAATTGTGAGATTAGATGACTGGAAACATGGTGGCACTCATGAGAGTAATAAGGAAGTTTTGAAGGTGGAGGATTTTAAGGGAAAGATGAATTTAGTTTTGGACATGATGAGTTTAAGAAGTCTATGGGACATCCAATTTGAGATGTCCAAAAGACAATTGGAAATATGAGACTGCAAGTGAGGAGAGAGATTACACCTGAAAAACTGACTTGAGAATCCTCTGCAGAGAAATGATAAACAGTTTCAATATAATTAATTCTCAAAAATTAATTGTACAACAGAGGAGACACTGGCACAAGCCCACCCAGCATGGTGTGCCCTCACCAGAGAAGATGCTGTGCTCTATAAGCAAAGCAAAATTGAAGTAATTCAAAGCACAAGATGTGCAACATTAAAGAATCCACCCCAAATGTCATATGCCTGAACTGTGGCAGAGCATTCCAAGCTCGTATTGGTCATATCAGCCACAGTCAGACACTGTAACTTGATTCTTACACAGTGATGTCATTTTGGTCTTCTTTGAGAACTAAGGACTATAACCAACCAACCAGGCAGCAGAGAATTAAGAAGAAACGTGAGAAGAAAAGTGTTTAGCCATGAATGAGAGATATAGGATGATTTTGAAGCAATGGAGGAATCCAGTGAAGATACCTTTAGGTAATACCAGTAGGTGAGATATGACTATGTTTGTAGGCTCCAGGGAGTAGTCAGTATTTAAGGAGATTTTGAAGTTTACCGGGATATTTGACAATATGGTGATGAATCCAGCACAGAATAGGATTACTTATACATAGTGGGGGGAAGGTTAGCTCAATAGGCTACTTCCTTCATATGAGATTAATAAAGGAAAAGATTAGAGATGAGATGAGGAAAAAGAGAAAAGAAGGAACTCTGCAAACCTCACTTGAGAGGCTAGGGGGAAGGGAGTATGCTTTTGGAAGAGGGATGAAAAGGTTTGGAAAAACTACTGAAGTGAGTGGGATAATGAAGTAATGAAGGTTTCCTTGCTCCATTGAGGATCAACATGAGATTATGCAAATAAATTTGTTTTGGACCCAAGTCAGCATGGTTTTGCAATTTCTCCAGCTCTTTTCCAAAGCATGTGAATAGAAGTGAAGGATGTAAAATTAACTCAAGGAGTTTGGCAAGGCAAGATAGGTCACAGCATGTGGGGATTCAAAAAAAGAAAATATAGAATTCATCTAATTCACAAAGGTCAAGGTGGGTATGGGAGGAGAATGTAACCAATATATAAGCATTATGGTCTGGGAAAGAACTGGAGGATAAAGATTTTAGAGGTCATGGCAGGAGCCTAATACAATTATATATTTATTCGGTTCAAAGGAAAATGAAAGACATACAAATAATAAAAGAAATATACTTCAATTAACATTAACATTTGCACATAAAAGAAAAAAGGCTTTTTAAAATGTTCTGATATCTGTTGTCTCATTTGCTATTCATTTATTAGGTACTTAACCAAACATTATCTTCCTTTTACAAATTTAATGCTCGAAGCTCAGAGAATTTTTTAAAGGTCACAATTTTATTTTTCCCCACTTAAAATTTTATTTTTTTCAATTATATGTAAAAATAGTTTTCAACATCCATTTTTATAAGATTTTGTTTTCCAAATGTTTCTTCCTCTTTCCTTCCCCTTCCTTTTCCCTAAGACAGCAAGCAATTCAATATTGGCTATACATGTATAATCATGTTAAACCTATTTCCACACATTAGTCATGTTGTAAAAGAAAACTCAGAACAAAAGGGAAAAACCATGAGAAAGAAAAAAAAAATAAAAGATTATGCTTTGATCTTCATTCAGATTCTATAGCTCTTTCTTTGTACGTGGATAGCATTTTCTTTTTTTCTTTTTTTTTTTATTAAAGCTTTTTATTTGTATAATATATGTATGGGTAGTTCCCCAACATTGATCTTTACAAAGCTTTCCATTACAAATTTTACCCCCAGTCCCCTCCCCTCCCCTAGATGGCAGGAAGTCCACTACATGTTAATAATGTTGGAATGCTTGAGAAGTTATGCAAGAAAAATCCTATCTACAAGAAAAAAAAAAAGAATCAGAGAAAGGCAACACACTGCAAACAAATGTCAATAGAGATCATGAAAATGTTACGTTGTGGTCCATATTTCATTTCCCTCTCTCTGGGTGTATATGGTTTTCTTCAGTGAACAATTGGAACTGGTTTGAGACAATTCTTTGTTGCAGAGAGCCATGTCCATCAGAATTGATCATCATGTAATACTGTTGTTGCTGTGTATGATGATCTCCTGGTTCTGCTCGTTTCACTCAACATCAGTTCATGCAAGTCTCTCCAGGCCTCTCTGAAATCGCCCTGCTGGTCGTTTCTTACAGAGCAATAATATTCCATAACATTCATATACCATAATTTATTCAGCCACTCTCCAATTGATGGGCATCCCTCCAGTTTCCAGTTTCTAGCCACCACAAAAAGGGCTGCCACAAACATTCTTGCACATGTGGGGCCCTTTCCCTCCTCTAAGATCTCTTTGGGATATAGGCCCAGTAGAAACACTGCTGGGTCAAAGGGTATGCACAATTTGACAACTTTTTGAGCATAGCTCCAAATTGCTCTCCAGAATGGTTGGATCCGTTCACAGTTCCACCAACAATGTATTAGTGTCCCAGTTTTCCCACATCCCCTCCAACATTCATTGTTATCTTTTCCTGTCATTTTAGCCAATCTGACAGGTGTGTAGTGGTATCTCAGAGTTGTCTTAATTTGCATTTCTCTGATCAATAGTGATTTGGAGCAACTTTTCATATGACTAGAGATGGTTTTAATTTCATCATCTGAAAACTGTCTGTTCATATCCCTTGACCACTTATCTATTGAAGAGTGGCTTGAATTCTTATATATATGAGACAATTCTCTATAAATTTTAGAAATGAGGCCTTTATCAGAACCATTAAATGTAAAGATGATTTCCCAATTAGATGCTTCCCTCCTAATCTTGTCTGCATTTGTTTTGTTTGTACAGAAACTTTTTAACTTAATATAATCAAAATTATCCATCTGGTGTTCAATTAGGAGTTCCAGGTCTTCTTTGGACATAAATTTATTCCATCTCCACAGGTCTGAGAGATAAACTATATTACGTTCCTCTAACTTGCTTACAAAGTCCCTCTTTATATCTAGCTCATGAACCCATTTAGATCTTATCTTGGTATGTGGTGTTAGGTATGGGTCAAGCCCTAATTTCTTCCACACTAGTTTCCAATTTTCCCAGCAGTTTTTGCCAAATAGTGAGTATTTATCCCAAAAGCTGGGGTCTTTGGGTTTATCGAATACTAGATTGTTAAGGTTATTGCCTAGATTGTCCTGATATCGTGGATAGCATTTTCAGAGAATCTTTTAAAATATATATACTTTGAGGTGACACTATCTTTTACTAACAAAATTAAAAAGAGGTAGCAGTGGGAGGTGATGACACCAATATTGAAATTGAAAGATTTATTTGAGTTGGAGTTTCAACTTCCATAACTTTCTGGTTCTACTACCATAGAAGAATCTCCTAACCTAAATTTACTCATCTATAAATTGGGCATTAATTTCATCATGGAATTGTTGTGAGTAAAGTGCTTTCTACACTTTAATAAGTCAATATGAGTTACTATTACCAGTAATAAAGTTGTATATAATGATTGAAAGTTAACATTAAATTAAGCATGAGTACTTAAAACAACTAATGATATTTTCATTTATTAAAAAAACAAAAAACTTTCACAACTTGAAGAAAATAAAAAGATTGAAAAAATCCAATAAACCAGAAACAGTGTTTCTAATTTGATTTATCATTAACCTTAGAACCAGGTATACTGATCTCCCCTATTAACCAAACTTTGCTGTCTTGGTCTCTAAACTGTATGTAGCTGGAGTTGCATAAAGCAAGAGACAAGTTTTAGAGATCAAGTAGCAATTTAATCACTTTCAGAGTGAGGAATGCAGTTTGCAAACAGGAAGTTCTCCTGTACAGGAGACCTCTTCCTGCTACAGAAAAGCAAGAGATTTTATACACAAATCATAAATGGGAAGAGAGGGGAAAGGTAGATTACAATACAATCAGTTTTAGGGCTTGAGTGCTTTCCCATGACAGGCCCACAAATTCAGGACAACATGGGTGTTCTCTAATCCTGTAGAAACAGTTTGTAAGTGATTGTTTCAAATCAGGGGGATTGTTACTTGGTGGGGAATGAGACCAGAGTTTTGTAAGGGGAACAGGTTCTACAATCTTTGATTAACTTCACCTAATATATACGGAAGAGTATTATCAAGAATTGACTGATCATTTCAAGGTGTATTGTAAAATTCTGACTCCAGGCCAGAAAAGGCAGCTCTCAGAAATCTAAATTATCAATATGTTCATTACATACATCATCTTGATAATTATGAAAATTATAATTTTCCTCCCCCGTTTGATAAAACAATCCATTTGTTTTATGGTTATACATCATAGTTTGTAAAAGATTTGAAGTTTTATCAAACAAAGCTATTTTATTTGACATTTACCTTAGAAAAGGATAACTAGCAGCAAGAAGGCCTGCTTATATTGTTATTGTTTCAGTCATATCCAATTCTTCATGATCTCATCTGGGTTTTTCTCAACTCGTTATTAACCTATTTGGGGTTTTCTTGGTCCAGATGCTGCAGTAGTCTGTCACTTCCTTCTCCAGTACATTGTAAAGATAAAGAAATTGAGGCAAGCAGGGTGCAGTGACATGACCAGAGTTACATAGTTAGGATATCTGAGGCCACATTTGAATCCCGGTCTTCCTAATTCCAAGCCCAGCACTCTATACATGGGTTAACTTGTAATTTTCAATTGCTCCACCCTGTTAGGCATTTTCTTTTACTTAAAGCAAAACAAAAAATAAGGCTGGGAACTTTGCCTATTTAGCTATTGGTGGTAGAGCCAAAATTAGAACTCAAGTCTCCTGAATGTTTTCTCATCCATCACACCAAGCTTAATTTTGCTTTGTGCTTGGGAACATCTGGATTTACAAAGATTGGCAGTCATTGACTCTCTCATTATCAAACAGTAAAATATCGGCTAAGCATTCATTTCCATGCTAGTCACTGTACAATACATTTATTTCCCATATGTTTCATAGTCTTAATTTTATGAAGTAGATAAAACTGGTAAGAACGAAAAATAAACACCAACTGAAAAAGGAAAACAAAGTATAATAAAGTGTGCTGTTAGGGTATAACACAAGAGAACATGATTAGAAATGAGATTTAGAGCTGTTTTCATGAAAAGAAAGGAAAAGGGGGAACTTAAAGTAAAGTGGAAAAAAACTAGTTTTGGAGTCATAAAACTGAAATCCCAGTTTACTTACCACTCAGGTAAATGATTTTATCTTTCTGGCACCAAGTTTGCTCCTCTGGGATTCATATGTGTGAATGATCTAGAGGTCCTTTCCAGTTCTAACATTCTGCAGTTCTACTAATGACTCATGTTTAAGGTTTTCCTTCTTTAATTATGCATTTACAAATAGCTAAATTGAGGCTCTGATTAAGAGTTGCCAGCAGACAAAGGACTAATATTAGACCTATAGGATTTCACCTTCAGAATCCAAATCTAAATATCTATCCATCATGATGCATTATCTCTCTAAAGCAATGAACTGTTTTAGATAATTAGAAGGTCTGGGTCAGGGACCAAACAAACAATCTTAAAGCAAACACTTCTTTTCTTTGTATATTTGAAAAAAAAAAAATTAACATCCTTTTTTTTTTTGAGATCAAATTCTGTCCCTCCTGCCCCTCCCTGCACCATGAAAAGGCAAATAATATCAATTATACCTGTGAAGTCATGCAACACATTTCCATGTTAGCCATGTTGCAACAAAAAAAGTGAGAAAAATAAAATTTTTAAAAATGTGCTTTAATCTGGATCATTTCTCTCTCTGGAAGTAAATAGCATTTTTCATCTTGAGTCTTTTGGAGAAGTCTTCACTTGTTGAACTGATTAGAATATCTATGAATAAGTGGGCAGATAGGTAGTAAAGTGGGCTGGTTTCAGGAAGAAAACTGAACAAAAGTAATAGGAACTTCTTTTAAAAAAACATTTTTGGATGTTATGATGTGTGCAGATCAGTATTATGTAACCCCATTTATTGGCTAGCAGAATAAGTCTTGATTTCCTTGTAGGAGCAGGGAAGACCTATTTTGGGAAGTCACCTCAAAAACCTAGATTTGTTTGCTGAATTAATATCGAATTGACTGTTCTCAGTGCCAAAAAGACAAGGTTGCACTGGAGCAGAAAACTTGGATTTTATAAAGCGGGATATTTTTTTGAAGATTTGTCTAGGTAAATATCTAGGGAAAAAGTTAACTGCGAAGTTAAGGAAAGTAGGCAAGGCCAGTGGGAGCGCACCTAAAGACAGAGATTCAAAAGCTGTCAAGGCCATGTAAACTGGGGAAGGACGTAAAAGGAGGAAGGATGCTCAGAGAGGCAGGAAGTAGTGCTGGAGGAAAGAGCACCCTCCTCGCGGAGCGTGCGGGGGCGGAGCGGATGCCCGCCTCGCCTCTGCGCACGCGCGCGCACGCGCACCTGTCCGCGCTGTCCCTGCGTCGTGTTGCTCAGTTCGGGCTACGCTTGCGCGAACGAACCTGTGCCGGGGGGCTCGTCATCACGACCGCCTCCTGGGTCCGCTCCTGTGCGGTTCCCAGTCTCGCGCCCTCCCGCTCCCCTCTCGGAAGTGGGGCAGAGGGGAAGGCCCGATTGGTGGTGCCGGGGTCTTTTCTTGGGTCTTAGCCTGAGGGGCCATGTCGGCCGGAGAAGTAGAGCGGCTGGTGTCGGAACTGAGCGGCGGCACCGGCGGGGATGAGGAGGAAGAGTGGCTCTATGGCGGTACGCAGTCCCCTCCCCTCCCCCTCTTCCGCCGGTTTCCTCCGGGCCTCTTCTCTTTCTCCTCCCATGGGGGGGGTGGGGGAGGAGAGCGGCCAGCGGCACCGGCGGGGACGCTAGGCCTGAGCACAACGCGCCCAAACCCTCGGGAGCTCCTCCTCCTCCTCTCCCCGCGACCCACGCTCCCCTGGACGTGCAACCTCCTTCCCCCACGAGCCGGACTGCCCGAGGGGCGCCCCGGGAGGGTGCCCACCCCACCCCTTCATGCCCCCCAGCTGTGGGTGGGCCCGGGGCTTGTGCTCTTGCCCTTCTCCTTAGAAACAACCTCCACCCTTCCAGGCTCGTGCGTGCTCGGCTTCTTCCGTGTTTCCTGGACAGACCTAGTTGCAAAGAGGCCGACTCTTAATTTTGGGCATTTTTCATTAGCGATTTAATAGTAACGCCCTGGATGGAGCTAGAGGTTCCTGCGAGTTCAGCTGCTTGTTTGTGCATCCCGGGCACACCAAATTGCGAAGAAGGCGAATTTTTATCGGCTTTTTTTTTTTTTCCCCATTAGCGTCTTAATAGTAAATCCCTGGATGGAGCCAGTAAAACTGGCTCATCACCCCTAATTACCATCGGGTGTTAGAAGTAGCTTGGGAAGTTTTGTGTTTTACCCCCGCGGAATCACAAGCTAGTTAATAAATACTTGAAGAATAAATGGTTTGTCCTCCCTCCTCCTACCGACAACTCCTTCAACCGACTCTTCCTTTTCAGTTATTTGACCCTAGTTAGGTTTCATGTGCTTATTTTCTGAGAGGTCAACCTTGTATTTAATGTCTTTGCTTAATTAAGCAGCCAGCTTGTTTGACACCTGAACCTTCACGTACATATTTCTAAAAGAGTTTAACTTTATATTTGATGCTTTTTTGCCTGATCATACAGCCAGGTGATAGACATCTTAACTTTCACGTGCAAATTTCTAAAAAGAGTATAACTTTGGTTTTGACACTTTTTGCTTGATCAAGCAGCCGGGTGATTGCTGACCCTTCCCGTGCATATTTCTAAAAAAGTTTATTAACCTTGCTTTTGATGCTGTTTGCCTGATCCAGGCATTCAGATGTTTGACATTTGAACAAGTGTAGTGTCACCCAAGTGTCTTACGGGTATTGTGTCTTGATTTTGGTGTTGTAGAGTTAATAATACAAGTCTCTACTATGCATCTCTTCCATGGGTTCTAGTTTTTCATGAAACTTAAATCAGACTGTTTTGACAAGAACAATTTATCAATAGCATTAAGTAAATTTGGAAGGATAAAGTTTAATCAACATTTGAGAAATTTAAAAATAACTTGAATATATATATAGAAATGAGGTCTGATTTCCTACTTTTAAGACATCTAATAATCAGTTTTAGGTATTTGTTCATGTGTCTGTAGGTAATACGAAAAGTGAATTTTGAAAGACTAGGTTAATACTTGTGAATTCAGTTTCAAAGTAGATTCATTGACAATTTGTTTTGTGTTTTTGTTTGTTTTTCTTTTGATAGATGAAAATGAAGTTGAAAGGCCAGAAGAAGAAAATGCTAGGTGAGTGAAATTGCCAATTGATAGCTTTCATGATCTTTAGTGGCACCAATTTCACAATTATTAAGTTATGATTTTGGGGTTTTATATGAGATTATTAGGGTTACGCTGAAATTTGTAGTTGATTAAAGCTAAAACTTTGAGTACCTGCTCATAAAATATAGAGAAGACCTTTCTGGATTTTGTCAGCAACTTAGAGACAGAGACTTGAAACTATGATTTCATTGGCATATGGAACTTTTATATGAGGAAACTCCTTCATATAAGCTCCCTTCATCTCTACAATTTACAGTTTTAGAGTTTCCTAGAGAGGCTGGAGGGGATTAAATGAGCTAGAATCAACTAGTACATGTCAGATCACCTTGGCTTCTAGATTAGCTTTTGACTTCTTATGCCATGCTGCCTTTCCTGCTTTAAAAAAAATTCAGAACATGATCTTTTTTGTTTTCACAAATTTTTTTTTTTTACACATTTGCTAACTTTCAGTGAATTAAAAAAAAAAAAAAAACAACTTATGCATTCATTAGGCTTTTCCAAAATTTTAACTAGTATAATAGTTAAAATATCATACCAGTCAAAAAGTTTGTCTCTTTGAATTTGTTTAAGTTGCTAAGTGCATTGTTAGAAGAACATAGTTTGTGCTAGATTAAATGTGTGGCTACACTTTAATGGATTAACTATACAAGAAATCTCCAGTTTCTAAAAATTCTATTTGTCCACACACCATATAAACAAATTGCCATATAATATATTGTCCTGTCTCTTTAGTACTAAACTTGTATCTCAATGTGAAAGAATTTGAGCTTATAGAAAATTTCTAGATATGGAAGAGAACACTGAGAAAAGTAAGGAGATTTTTATTCACCTTCACTACTTTTGAGCCTTCCTTTATTGGTTATGTTATAACTTTCTTATTGGAAAGAGCAAGGTATCTTGAGTTGGAAGGCCTTGGTAGAAAATGTCCTATCATTCCTAATTCTGTGACCTTGGGCAAGATGTTTATATCCTTCCTGAAACTTTGGTTTCTTTATCTGTAAAATAAAGATACTAATACTTCTCCTACCAACTTCACAGAGATTTTTTTGAAAAAAAGTATTCATAAGCAAAAAATCACTTCATAAAAGTGGACTCTCAGCACTTGAGCTAGTAACTCACTCTTTGGTATTAAAATTTGCTTACGTTTTGAGTTAAATAGACTTCTGTGAGCAAGATTAGGAATCTAATCAGTTTTCAATTTCTGTGGGAAAACGTAGCTTTTTACAAGCTTATGAAAGGCTACCCTTTCCTAAGTTAAAGACTACCCATATCAATTTTCATTAATCTAGAATAAATTGTTTTTAGTCTTTGTAATCTAGAATAAATTATTTTTTAGTCTTTGCTTATTAGCATTACAATTGTCTTATGTTTTGAGAAAAGACTTCTTTGGTTTAGTCCTTTATAACATTAGACTTCTGTTGTAGAGTTTCTAAATCTGATTATACTAATCAATAAAGGTCTCATTGTTGTTTCATAAACTTGAAAGACTGAAATTCTTAGTTTTTAAGTGTTGATTTAGTCTCTGAATCCTTATTACAATCAGCAATAATAACTTATTTCAGAAATTTTTAAAAATTAGCACCATATAAGAAGTACTACTAGTGCATATCATTTTGCATTTTGATGCATAATCAAACAAAAACAAAAGTCAAAAAAAACCCCAAAATTTTGTTAAATTTCAGAAATTTATCTTTAATGAATAATGGCTCGTGATGATTGGTAGTGATGGACTTAACATACCAGTTCATGTTTCCATTCTAATGCATTTCTCATGCAATTTGTGTATTATAGTTATCTGTATTTGACTCTAAGTTTCATAAGAGATCGTGTCATCCCCCATCTAACACAGGTTCTGCAGATGCTAAATATTTGATGAATGAATAAGGGAAAAATTGTTGGAGATAAAATAAAGAAAGGCTTTGTGGAAAAGATCATTTTAGTTGTGTTCACAGATTTAGAGCCAGAGTATATGTTGGGTTATGTAGTTAAATTGTCTCATTTCACAGATGAGAACCTGAACCCCAGAGGGGTTTAAGTGAATTACTCAGGTTCATAAAGGTAATAAATGACAGAGCCAGAATATGAATCAAACTCTTCTGACTTGATATCCATCATCCTTTCTACTGCATCCCTAAAGTTTTAAAGGATGGATAAGAATTCAACAAAGTAGCAGGAGAAGGCACAGTTCAGGCAGAGAGCATGGTTTTTATCTCAATGGAAGCTTTTGTTATTAAAAAATACATATATCATTAATCTGAAATTCCTTTATCTGATCATAATCTGTTCACATTCCACCTAACCTTCTACCTTGCCACTCCTTACCCTGCTCTTCGACCTCACTGTGACTTGTAGTTCCTCCCTGGGCCATCATTCCTGCACTGGCTGCACTCTCATCCTCTGCTCACTTTGACTCTTTCCTGAACCAGTCCTTTTCCCATCACCCTTCTGGCCCTGATAAATCCCAGCCTTGAATTACTCCCATCACTCATTGTCTTCACTCCTTTTCATATGCTATTCAACAATACTAGAGGAAAATCATAAAATTGTGCTGATTGTATCCGCTAAAATTTGTTACATGTTTTCAATTGAGCACCTCACCCTGGGCAAGATAATCTCAGGCGTTGATTGACTATCCCACTCACCACTGAACCTTTTCTAACCTTTTCATTTCTATTTAGACCTAATCACTCAGCTCCTCTTGCCCTGTCAACTGAGAATCATGTTTCATATTTGACTGAAAAAAGGAGGCCTTTTCATCTTTCACACTTCCAATGTCTTGGGCCACTATATCCTCCTGTCTCATAGAAAGAAGTGGTCTTGCTCTTTAGACAGGCAATCTCCTCCATTTTCCCAAGTGGTCCTCTTCCTTATCTCTAGTAGATTTATCACTCTCACTATCCTCAATGTCTCCATCTCTGCAGGCTGCTTTCTGCTTCCTACAAATAGGCCATGTTTTCTAATTCTCAGGAAATTCCTCATTTTATCTTTTCTTCCCATCTGGTAGCATCTTGTATCTCTTTAAATTCCTTGTATAAAATGTCTGCATGCAGTTCCTCTACTTCTTTCCTCTTACTCTTAACTCATCATTTAATCGAAGCTCCTCTCTTTAGTAATATCTTAGCAATGAACTCTTAATTGTCCAATCTAATGGATTTTTTTTCAATAGTAATCTTTATTGATTTCTTTGAACCCCTTTAATCCAATTGTTTGCTCCTTTGTCCTTGCTATTTTCTTCTCTAGGTTTTTATGACATTGTTTTCTCCTGGTTATCCTCCATGTCTGAATACACCTCAGTCTCCCTTGCTGGATCTTCATCCAAGTTATCTGCTCTCTCAGCCCTCTTCTCTTTTCCAGATATATTATTTTGCTTGGTGATGTCATCAGCTCCCATTAGATTCAATCATCATCTTCTGTACATATGATTCTTAGATTTGTTTTATTCAGTCTTTACTTCTCTCCTAACTTCTCATCTTGCATTTCCAACTGCCTATTGGATTGGATGTCCCAAAATAAACATCTTAAACATGTTTCCAAAAGTGAATCTTCTCCCTAAATTTTTCCTCTTCCAAACTTCCCCTATTATAGTCATGGACACCTCCATCCTCCCAGTTGTCCAGTTATTCTGGACTCTTCATTCTTTTTCACACACACATATAGACACCCCACAACTCTGCCTAATCACATCTGTTGCTAAGTCTACTCCATTCTATCTTTGAAACACCTCTTGCATCTATTCCCTTTCTCTGTCTTTCTTCCCTTTTTCTCTGGTTCTTGCCTTCTTTGCTCATGCTTGAAATTTTCTCCTTCCCTTCTATCTCCTGATTTCTCTGGCTTTTTTTTTGTCTCAGCTAAAATCCTACCCTTAATTGAAGTGCCTTTCCTCCTAGATTATCTTCAGTTTATGCCCTATCCCCTACCCACTTAGATTCTAAATTTCTTGAGCGTAAGGGATGTTTTTGCCTTGCTTTATATCTCTAACGCTTAGCATGTTGCCTGCCACATATGTACTTAATATTTGTCATCTCAAAAATGGATTTATTTATTTAAGATATTACTTTAAAGTATTTTATGAATTACTGCAATTGAAACAAATTACTTCATAACTAACAAATTGACATGATAAGGAGATACTTCATATTGGAGGTGCTAAAGGAAGACAAGCACACTAATATAACCGATTCATAGAATTGTTAATTTCTCTATTATGGAAACAACTTTGGGATTGTTTAACAAGTGACTAAATCCATCCCCTTTGATCCAGTGAACCCATTGCTAAGTATATGCCTGAAAGAGGTTTCTGTCAAAGTCGGAAAGGTTCCATGTGTGTATGTATGTTTGAATAGCATATATACACACTTGCATTATTAAGAAATACCAGTGATACAGAAGCAAGATACTACATACATGTTTATATACATGTATATGTGCCAAAATATTCATTTAAAAAAATTAAATAAAACTTATAGGGCTATCTTTTGTCTTTGTATCATATGCATTTCCTGATGTATCCTTCCTCTATAAAAGGGAGATTTCTTCCCAGGAAACCTTTTTTAATTTTATTTTTTAATAATAGCTTTTTATTTTCAAAATACATGCAAAGATAGTTTTCAACATTCACCCTTGCAAAACCCGGTGTCCATAATTTTCTCCTCCCTTACTCCCTTCTGTCCAATTCTTCTATACCTAATTACATATTTATCATGCTACACAAGAAAAAGCAGATCAAAAAGGGAAACAGGGAAATAAAGGTAAACAAAAAAGGTGAAAATACTATGTTGTGATTCACACATTCAGTCCCCAGATGGCTCTCTCCATCACAAGTCTATTAGAATTGGCCTGAAGCACCACATTGTTGAAAAGATCCAAGTCCCATCAGATTGGATCATTTTATAATCTTGTTGCTATGTATAATGTTCTCTGGGTTCTACTCATTTCACTCCAAATCTCTCTGAAATCATCCTCTTGATTATTTCTTATAGAATAATAATATTCCATGATATAATTCCATAACTCAGCCGTTCCTCAACTGATGGGTATCTACTTAGTTTCTAATTCCTTGCCACTACAAAAAGGGCTGCTACAAACATTTTTGCACATGTAGGTCTTTTTTCCTTTTTTATGATCTCTTTGAGATACAGACGGAGTAGAGACACTGCTGGATCAAAAGGTATGCACAGTTTGACAGCCCTTTGGGCATAGTTTCAAATTGTTCTCCGGAATGGTTGGATCAGCTCACAACTCCACCAACAATGTATTCGTGTCCAGTTTTCCCATGTCCCCTCCAACATTTATCATTATTTTTTCTGTCATTTTAACCAATCTAAAAGGTGTATAGGAGTTATTCAGAGTTGTCTGAATTTTCATTTCTCTAATCAATAGTGATATAGAGCTTTTTTTCAGATGACTAAAAATGACTAATTTCTTTGTTTGAAAATTGTTCATATCCTTTGACCATTATCAGTTGGGGAAAATGATTTGTATTTGTATAAATTTGAATTGATTTGCTATATATTTTAGAAATGAGGCCTTTATCAGAATTTTTGGGTCATCTCTTATTTTAAAAAAATATTTGGGGATACTAACATGTAAAAAAATTTGACATACTATATTTTATTCCACTCTCGTGAATCTTCACTTTGTTCAAAGAAACAGTGAGAAAATTAATTCTCATAATAGTACTTTCTGTGGTAGCAAAGAACTGGAAACAAAATCACCATGAATGGGAAACAGTTAAACAAATAGTCTAAATGCAATGCACAAGTTTTGTGCTATATGAAACAAGGAATATAAAGAATTTATTAAGACATGAGAAAATAAGCTGATAACAAATGAATTTAACTGCATACATAATTACTGCAGCAATGTAAATGGAAAAAAGCAATAAATAAAATTGAGCAGTATATAAATTATAATGACCAAGAAGAATTGAGAAAATTATCTCCTGAGGAGGTGAAAGACTAGGGATATTAATATGCTTTTGGGTGTGACCTCTGTTACGCTAAACTTTAAAAGAAAAATCTTTTGTTTGGAGTGATCTATGTCTGGAAATAACTGATTTAAAAAAATATGGAATTGTTTCTTTTTACTATTACTGCCCAATCCTTTATTTATTTATTTATTTATTTATTTATTTATTTATTTATTTATTTTTTTGCTGAGGCAATTGGGGTTAAGTGACTTGCCCAGGGTCACACAGCTAGGAAGGTAAGAGTCTGAGACTAAATTTGAACTCCCGTTCTCCTGACTTCAGGGCTGGTGCTCTATCCATTGCGCCACCTAGCTGACCCTCCTTTCTCACTTTCAAGAACTGATCAATAAAATAACAAACGTTTTAAATATTTTAAATCTAGTTCAGAGAACAATGGACATAATAATGAAAATGTTAGGCTTTTCCTGAATCATGACACTAAATATTTAAAAGGGTTTTCATGGGTCATTTAGTTGCTTTGTTCCTCGTAGTCCTTCAGTGTCATGTATATTCATCTTGGCGTCTTTTGATGATTTTGTTTTTTTAATCATCTTAATTTGTCCCAATATCTTTCCTTCTCCACTTTACAGAGCTATCTCATATAACAAATAATTGTTTTTTTCAAAAGCTCCCCCCCCAAAAAAAAAAAAACAGAAAAGAGGAGGAGAGAAATCTCTGAAAAGGTAGTATACAATAAAAAATATTGTGAAACCCCTATCTCTGCTAAGGAATAGTGGGGTGGGCGGGTATCTTCTCATATCTCTCATGCTTGTTCTTTATAATTTTCAAAGATTGACTTATTTTTTATGAGTCTTCATTTTCACTTATTGTATCAACATACATGGTATTTTCTTGGTTCTACTTTTCATTCTGTTTCAGTTCATGTAGGCCTTTTCATTCTGCTCTATATTCATCACATTCATCATGAAGTTGTTAATGATTCCCACTGTATAACTCATACAGATGTTGGAAACTTCTTTTTGGCAAAGGCTTAGTGTAGTATCTGGCATATAAAGTAGTATAGTACCCGCTCATAATATAAACAAGAATATTTTTTTTAATACATGGTATTGATTATAGGAATTTTAAGGTCAAAATTGGGTGTAGTGATCTTTGAGAATACTTTTCCCTTAAGTTTAAAATTTTCACTTAATCACTTAAGTTTAAAAATACTATTTAAAACTGCTTCTTAATCAACTATTAAACTATGTCATTGATTTAGAGATTGAAGTTAAGCTTAAATACTTCTCATTAACCAGAAATAATCTTTAATTGCATTTGAACTCTGCTAAACTGCATGATGTAGTGAAAAGAGCACTTAGATTGGGGTCAAGAAACCCAGTTTGAATTCTATCACTCACTTAGTTGTGTAATAATTCATTTCACATACCCAAGGTGGTATCCTCATCTATAAGAAAAGGCTTTTTTTCTTTTTTTTTTTTAATATTTAATTTTATTTTATTTGCATAACATATGTGTGGGTAATTCTTCAACAATAACCCTTACATAGCTTTCCATTACAAATTTTCCCCCCAACTTCCCCACCCCTTCCCTAGATGGCAGGATATCCACTACATGTTAATTATGTTAAAATATTGGCAAATCGAATATATGTATACATATTTCCAAACTTATCATTGTTGTGCAAGAAAAATCTTATCTACACAAACGATATATCAGATAAAGGAAACACAATGTAAGCAAACATCAATCAAGGAGTATGAGAATGTTATGTTGTGGTCCACATTTCGCATCCCTCTCTCTGGGTGTATATGGCTTTCTTCAGTGAACAATTGCAGGTGGTTTGAAACATATCATTGTTGAAGAGAGCCATGTCCATCAGAATTAATTGTCATATAGTACTGTTGTTGCCGTGTATAATGATCTCCTGGTTCTGCTCATTTCACTCAGCATCAGTTCATGTAAGTCTCTCCAGGCCTCTCTGAAATCATCCTGCTGGTCATTTCCTACAGAACAATAATATTCCATAATGTTCATATACCATAATTTATTCAGCCATTCTCCAATTGAAGGGCATCTATTCAATTTCCAGTTTCTAGCCACTACAAAAAGGGCTGCCACAAACATTCTTGCACATGTGGGGCCCTTTCCTTTAAGAAAAGGCTTTTTAACTTTAAAGTATCACTCTACACAGATGTCATTTTTTTCTTCCTTTCACTGCATTTACAATATTCTGTTGCATTTTTATTTGCCTATGTTTCCTTCTTTTTACTACTACCACTGCCCAATCCTTTATCAGTTTTTTTCCCCTGAGGCAATTCAGGTTAAATGACTTGCCCAGGGTCACACAGCTAGGAAGTTTAGAGTCTGAGACTAAATTTTGAACTCAGCTCCTCCTGACTTCAGGGCTGGTGCTCTATCCACTGCACCACCTCAATGACCGTCCTTTCTCACTTTCAAGAAGACAATAAGCAGTTGGAAGTACTTTTGTCTGATTCCTACTGTCTCATTATACTGTATTTGTGATAATCATATATATTTTTTGAATGAAAGACCCTAAAAATACTAAGGTGGCATGATAGAGTTTTTATACTGGTTATATAATAACTGAATTGGCTGCATTTTTTTTTTTAAGTGCTAATCCTCCATCTGGAATTGAAGATGAAGCTGCAGAAAATGGGATATCAAAACCAGTAAGTTTAATTGTGTCTTATCAGACTAATATAATTCTTATATGGGTTAGGGTATTTTGTAGAGAAATGTTTTTCTTTGCTTAAAGTAAGCCTCTATGAATATAGAACTTGATATCAAAACAGCATGGGATTTATAATCTAAAGATCTGGGAACCAATTAATAGTGATTACTGAACAAATAACTTAGTCTCTTAACCTCAGTTCCTTTATCCATTAAATAGGGTTAATTGCATTCCTGATTATCCTACTGCACAGGATAGCTATAAGGAAAATACTTTCTAAACTTGACAGAACTATGTAAATTCAAACTTTTATTTATGTTATTTTCTGCTTTCTCGAAATGTTATTTCTATGGGAATCATGGCCAGAATAGTTTGCTCATAATGGATAGTCATAACTAAG
The DNA here is from genome assembly GCA_023553655.1 of Myrmecobius fasciatus. NCBI lineage: Eukaryota > Metazoa > Chordata > Mammalia > Dasyuromorphia > Myrmecobiidae > Myrmecobius > Myrmecobius fasciatus. Next base: position 176,541 of record JAJPUD010002932.1, read on the forward strand.
TAAATTCATAAGTAATTATCCTCTCAGTTTGATTAGGTTTTCCAGGGCTACTAAGTCAAAGAATCTTAAAATTTTAGACATTGAGTTGCAGAGTCCTTGTATTACATCCAAACTATGAAGTTGTTTTGTATTTGTCAAAATGTTCCCTGACTTTGAGTGTACTTTTTAGTTCTTTTTTTTTTTTTTTTGCTTTTTGCTGAGGCAATTGGGGTTAAGTGACTTGCCCAGAGTCACACAGCTAGGGAATGTTAAGTGTCTGAGACCAGATTTGAACTCAGGTCCTCCTGACTTCAGGGCTGGTGCTCTATCAACTGCACCACCTAGCTGCCCCTACTTTTTAGTTCTTTAATTACTTTTAGTAATTTTTTTACATATTATGTTATGGAATGATGGGTGTTGGAATGACTGGATCTCCATTAGGAGTTCAACTTTCATGGTTGCTCCTACCTAGAATCTCTTCCCCTTCACCCCTGCTCCTATGCAATTTGTCCCTTTTAGCAGCATCTGATGGTAATGGCAAGGGAATAGAATATATATACAATGCTATTTCCCTACCCCATTCTTCTTTCACACATTCCTCTTCTATTTCCTTAGCTTCTCAAGTGTTGAGAATTTATTACTTAAATATAAATTTTTTTTATACTGTCTAATTGAATAAAGAGAATTTGGAAAGCAGGCATATAAAGGAGACTTTTTGCTCCCTACGTATTTCTTCCATTTTAGCCTATGAACCTTAAAAGGTCTACATTTTAGGGATGGGAAAGTACATTCAAAAGTATGATACTTGGTTCTTTTGTATTTGATTTCTAAAACCTAGCACAGTGTGTCATTTAGTAGGCATGTGTTAAATGCTCATTAATTAATTGCTTGATTTTGTATTAAGCTTGAGAGAAAACTCGGGGCAATATTAGATACAGTAGAAAATAAGGTTTTAAGAGAAAGAGTTATTAAGCTAAAAGCGGGAGTAGAGGTAGGGATGTGGTTGAGCAGAAGAAAAGAACATCTAGAGATAGCCTAAGCAGTAATCTTCACATTTAGCCCTGGTCCTTACAACTCCATATCTGAATCCTTACATTTTCCTTCTACCTTCTGGTGAAAGTAGATCACCATTTCTTCAGAGTAGCCTAGATCTAGCTGGGGGAGTTTCTGGTCTTGGTACATTTAGGCAGGTATAGTATGTGACCTTGGCAAACCAAGAACTATAAGATCGTTTTCCCCATAGGAACATTGTGGCAGGTGATGTTTAGATTTTGTAATATTTATGTTATAAATTAATTTAATTTATGAGGATTGAACTAGGGACTGTATTAGTGCCATTGTTTCTTTGAGAAGATTTGTTTAAGTAATGCAAGTTAAGAAAAGACCACCTGGGATATAGTAGCCTAAGTTTGGTACTTATGTTTTTTTTTTGTTTGTTTGTTTTTGCTTTTTGCTGAGGCAATTAGAGTTAAGTGACTTGCCCAGGGTCACACAGCTAGGGAATGTTAAGTGTCTGAGATCAGATTTGAACTCAGGTCCTCCTGACTTCAGGGCTGGTGCTCTATCCACTGGGCCACCTAGCTGCCCCGGTACTTATGTTTAAGAACCATAGATTTAGACCTAGAACAGATTTTATTACATAAAGTCATTAAACTCAAACCCCCATTGCCTTCCCTTTTGTAGATGAGGAGATTGAGACCCAACGAAGCTGTCGTATTCCTAAGGTTATGGAGATAATAAGTGTCAGAGCCAGCTTGCAAACCCAGATCCGATGGGATTTCGTATTAGAGTATTTTGACAAAAATTATGGCCATTTTTCAGATACTATGCTTGTATGGGGCAGTGCTTCTACCCAGGGTTCTGCCATTAAATATTTTCACCTTTTACTCTGGAAAGGCAAGACCAGGGAATTGAATAGCTTGATCTTTTACATGGAACTCTCTACTCCAGCAGTGTGATTTTACTTCATCTCCTTATTGACTTCTTTGTGGTTGTACCCAAAACTGGGCAGCTCTCACAAGGAAGAGAGGTACATGAAGATTTATATACTGATGTACATATAAGTGCTAAGCATTATATCAATGAGAAAAGTGTGTCTGAATTCCTTTCTTCTACCTCACATGTAATATCAGGCTCAGATTTGGAAATGATAAAAATGAACTGATCATCCAGTGAAGGATGATTGTCTTCTCAAGGTAGTTAAGGAAATTTTAATTCAATACTACAGTACACTTTTTACCTCTTCCAACTCTCGTGAATTTTTGATAATAAATTAACTGAAGAGTCTTTTAAATTATTCTCTGTGTAGAAGGTGACTGAAACTGAAGATGATAGTGAGAGTGACAGTGATGATGATGAAGATGATGTTCATGTCACCATTGGTGATATTAAAACTGGAGCACCACAGTATGGGTGAGTTAACTTTATTTATTTATTTTTGCTGAAGCAGTTGGGTTAAGTGACTTGCCCAGAGTCACACAGCTAGTAAGTATTAAGTGTCTAAGGCCAGATTTCTCAGGTTCAGGGCTAGTGCTCTATCCACTGCACTACCTAGTTGCCCCTAAGTTAACTTTCAATAGTAAAATTTAAAAGCTTTATGGGTCACAAATTTCACATATCAACCTAAAACAGTTCTTGGCTCTATTCTTTTTTAATTTTACTACCATCCTAAAAGGCTATTAAGACATAGATACATCTACTTTTGATGGACTAAAATGAGTCACAGGGGTGAGTGGAAATTTAAAATATGGCAGTGGTGTCACTCAGATAGAAACAGAAACCTGTTGTCTGCATATTGACCTAGAAAACAGAGGAGATCGATCTGTTCTGAAACTTACATCATTTCTGGGGGATGGAGAGGATGAATCTCAAAATACCTGGAAAAAAGACTACATCACACATTTGGAAAAAATCATGGCATTATTGTTACTATATGTCCTTTCCTCTCCCCCTCCTTGCCAAAAAAAAAAAAAAAAATGATCCTTTTCATTTCTACAATTTTTTTGAGAATTAGCATTTATAGAAGACGTGTTCTTGATAGCATGAGTATGGAGCAAGGTTTCCAAAACTATATCAGTTCATATCTTTTTTATAATCATAGAATTGACTGAAATATTAAATCCCTGTGTACTTATTGTTTTAATGTAAAGAAAAATTTTATTCTGTGGATCAAACTACATCAGATCTTATGGATAAACAAGGAACTAGGCTCAGAATTGATCAAAAAGGAAAAAAGCAGCCTGTGTGAGGATTAAGAAACTATTTTGTTTTAATGACCTTCGATCTTTATTCCTTTGGAATTGTGGATGGTCATTTTGTTGAGTCCTTAATTCTTTCAGATCTTTTTCTTTATAGTGTTGTAATTGTGTAAAATGTTTTCTTGGTTCAATTTTTTTCACTCTGCCTCAGTTCATGTTAGTCTTCCTAGGCTTTTTGAAACTACCATTTCATCTTGTTTTTTTTTTTTTCCCTTTCATTATTTATTTGGCACAGTAATATTGCATTGCAATGAATAACATGACTTGTGCAGCCATTCCTTAATTGATGAACTAGAATTGATTCTAGTTCTTTGCCATAAAAATAATGTTCAATAAGGCAAGCTCATCTTAAAGTAAGATTTGACTGTTTTTATCTTTGCACTTCAACTTAAGGTTTTGAATCATTTTAAATGGAAGTATCTTTTTAATGTAAATTTATCTTGAAGAATACACAATATAACTCAGATTTTTTGTGTAGGTAATTTGAGTATGTAAGGATTTGTGCTGACTTAATGTTTTGATTAATCTTCTTAATATAATTTTTATTTTTAGGAGCTATGGAACAGCACCTGTAAATCTTAACATCAAGACAGGAGGAAGAGTTTATGGAGCTGCAGGTAAAATTTACATATTGGCATAAGTAGAAATTAAAATGAAATAATATTGGCAAAAGTTAGATTCCGGGAGAAGGTAACCAAGGGTTAAATGTTACTGATGTACAAATAAGTTGGGAGCTTTATTTATTTATTTATTTATTTATTTATTTATTTATTTATTTTTTTGGAATATTTAATACTGTTTTTAATAGTGTTTTATTTTTTCCCAATT
>JAJPUD010002932.1:190604-282955 GCA_023553655.1 Myrmecobius fasciatus
GCCATCTTGGCTCCGCCCCCTGCTTAGGCTTTTCTTGAAGAAAGTTTTCATATTTGACAAACATGAAGCTGCCATGTAGTCTTTTTTCCTCTCGTGAATTATATTTTCCAACTCTTCATCCATCTTTGCATTGAGGACATTTAATATCATTATATTTAATCAGTTGGAAAGATATTGAATTCTTCATAGTGTTTCTGTAACCTTTTTCCTCCAACAAATCTTGGCATGTAATGTACAGTCATATTTATGATGATATTTCTTCAAATGGGTATTTTAAACACTTCATTTCAAAATGAATAAATAACCCACAAAAAAATTTCACTCCTTTCTTTGCATGTTTAGCTGTAAATTTAACTTGCTTTTGTTTTACTTAGAAGATCCAATTTGATCTAATTCAGTTCTCTGTTGTGTATCTATTTGCTGGTCATTGACTAAGAATCTTCCATTTGGACTACCAATAGCTTTTAAGTAGTCTAAAGGCCAATCATTCACTGTTCTCAATGCCCTTTTCCTGTTATGTTACTCTTGCCACACGACAAACACTAACTTGTCTTCACACAGGATTTGCATAGTTTCATGGATTTCCATAGCCAAAAAAAGTCATCAGCCTTCTGAGAAGTGACTCCTTATATTTAACTTCATAGGTTTTTGTTTTGTTTTGTTTTGCTTTGCTGAGGAACTTGGGGTTAAGTAACTGCCCAGGGTCACACACCTAGGAAGTGTTAAGTATCTGAGATCAGATTTGAACCCTGGTCCTTTTGACTTCAGAGCTAGTGCTCTATCTACTGCGTATCCTAGCTGCCCCAACTCAATAGTTCTTAGAGAATAGACACCACTTATGACTGAAATTGAACTCAAAGCCTTTTTAGCATGGAAGACTATTAGAACTTGCTTTTTACTGCTATATCATTTGACAACCTAGAATCTTATTTCTGTGCTAAGGCATTGGCCTAGGACTTTACATTTAATTTTCAAGCTTGTTAATTAACTTTCCTGGCCTTTTTTTTTTTTTTTTTTTAAGAAAAATACACTTTTAACATTTCGAAATTGGTTCTTATTTTTCTCATCTGTAATTGCGGCATTTGGACTCCACCTCCAGTATGCCATGAACTACAACTTCTCAGTCAAATCTCATTTTATTGTGAATTTTCAGCTTCCTGTCCTCCCACCCACCTTCTCCAACCCTTCTTTACCCGAATACTGTCTAAGAGAATATGATACTCTCTGAATTCAGATTCTCCATCCAGTTTTATTTCATGGCACTACCCTTTATAAATGTTTTATTGACCAAATGAACTTCAGGGACCAAAGTAAAGCATTACAAATTAGTATTTGTAATCTGGAGGTGAAATATACTGTAATTGATAGTGGGCTGCCTTGGACACATGTTGGTTATGTGATCTTGCTCAAGTCATGAACTCTTATTGGCCCAGGCAACCCTCTTAAAATGATAGGTTATTGGCTAGTTGTTATTTAGGGTCAGCAGAGGGAATCCTAATATAGATTGATGGAAGCACATATCTGCATCAAAATCAAATTTCTTTTTTATAATAAATACCTTCTTAGTTCAGTTTTGTCCTATGTTTCTAGATTTCTTCTTGGCAAATGTATGAATGAATGGACAAACCAAACAAATGGGGCTACTGCTCATTTTTTCTTTCTTCATATATAGATCTGATTTTTTTTTTAGTCTCATTTGTTTGTCCATTAGTAAAATGTAATATATATGGCATATGGATTGATTACTTTTTGTTATATAGCTAAATAGCTGTTACATAATTTTTCCTAATAGGGACAAAAGTCAAAGGTGTAGACCTTGATGCACCTGGAAGCATTAATGGAGTTCCACTATTGGAAGTAGATTTAGATTCTTTTGAAGATAAACCATGGCGGAAACCAGGTAATATTCCTCATTTATATCACTGTTCACAGTGCTTGGGGGTAGAGCAGGCATTTGTTTAGTAATGCTTATTGAATTAATCACAATGAATGTCACATGTTTTAGATTTTTCTTTTCCTAATCAAATATGTTAATTCAAATAATTTTGTGTTAGATAATTATTTTTACTTTTTCTTAAGATCTAGGCACTGTATTTGAATATAATTAGTTCTCATTATGTACTGATAACATTTCTCAAATACATGTAACTAAATGCTATCTGAGGTAAAATTATCTTGAACAAAAAAAGAATATGATCTTAATAAATCAGAAATGTTAGTACTTGCTATAGAAAGAATATATATATGTATGTATATTTAATTTTCTTGTATATATGTATACATAAAGGTAAACACACATTTGTTTTCCACTACACTTACACTGGAAAAAAATAGAATTAGTGTAATTTCAGCAGTTAATTTTTATCATTTCTTTTGTATTACTTCGCTGTATAAAAGTGATTAAAACTGGAGAGAAACAGAACATATTTGTGCATTGAAAAACGTGTTTAATTTATAGGTGCTGATCTTTCTGATTACTTTAATTATGGTTTTAATGAAGATACATGGAAAGCTTACTGTGAAAAACAAAAGAGGATACGAATGGGACTTGAATTAATACCAAATAAAATTACGGTAATTAGTAAATATTGTATCATTCCTCTTTTCTCCCTCCCCATATCCCAATCATTTCCCCCCCCTATAAAAGTGGTTAACTGCAATATTATTGCAGTTTAAAATACCATTCTTTTTCTTTTGTTAATGATTTGTTCTTTTTCCCTTCCCTTCCAGAGTTTCTTAGTAATGTTTCTCAATATTGTTCTTACTTTCATGTGACAGACTAGCTACAACTAGTAGCTAATTCAAAATTGTGTGGTATCTTAATGGGGAATATGTTATTTAACTTAGGCCGAAGACTATACTATGGAAGTTACACCAGGTGCAGAGATCCAAGATGGCAGATACAATCTTTTTAAGGTGAATTTTAGTAAATTATCCTTGGTTGCTCTCATTTTTGTTCTTGAGTATGCTTCCCATACCACTACTTATAGTGACAAGGTTGAAGTGGAAGTAGCTACTTTTTTTCAAACTCTCAGCTTCCTGGTGACTTACAAATTTGCTGAATTGTTTTGTCTCCACTGCTGCAAGCATGTGAGTTATTAGTAGCCTACTGTACTAACAAATGCCAGATGAAATTGTATGTACTTTGTTGCCTTATTTTAAATTATGATACATTTTAGTATATTAAAATTACAAGCCAGCATACTAGGCAGATGCTATATAAATATGTGTATATATATGTCATGGCATTATCTTAATAGTAAAATTGAACTATTTCATTTTTTTTTACACTTCTCACATGTAGTCTAAAGGAACATAGCAGCTTATCCCTTTTTTTTTCTTTTTTTTTTTAATTGACATTTTATTTAAAAAAAAAAATCTTAATGGTATTTTATTCTTTTCCCAATTATGTGTAAAGATAGTTTAACATTCATTTTTGTAAGATTTTTGTGTTTCAAATTTTTTCCCCTCCTTCCCTTTCCTCCCTCTTCTCAAGATAGCAAGCAGTCTGACATAGGTTATACATGTAAAATCATTTTAAACATATTTCCATATTTGTCGTGTTGTGAAAGAAAAATCACAATAAAAGGGAAAGACCACAAGAAAGAAAAAAAGTGAAAAATAGTATGCTTCAATCTACATTCAGTCTCCATAAATCCTTTGTCTGGGTGTGGATGGCATTTTCCATCCCAACTTTATTGGAATTGTCTTGGATCACTATATTGCTGAGAAGAGCCAAGTCTGTCAGCTGTTCATCACAAAATCTTGCTGTTACTGTGTACAGGGTTCTTCTGGTTCTGCTCATTTCATTCAGCATCAGTTTGTGAGCTTATCTATTTTCATTTGATAGTTACTTTATTGATGAAAAGTCCTTTTGTAATTCAGTCTGGTGAAAATATATTAACTATCCAGGGAATGTCAATCCTTGCCCTTGATAAGATTAGATAGAATAATAGTACAGTTATATCTCTTCTCACCCCCCAAGTTCACACCCCTATCTATATTTGCACATACATACATATATACTTGATACTTGATTCAAGAAATAGTTGTTTTGTTTTTAGTATACACACATTTCTTTTCTTTGAGACCTGGTCTTCATGGTGGCTGCAATTGGGGGAAAGGTTAAAAGTAGTTGTTATACTGCTCTCTAATTATACTCTGCTACCTTGTATGGAGTAGATGTGAAGTTTTTACCCATTTCTGGACTATTATCCTCCCCTAAAATTGCTGTTTTAAACAAATGCATGGATAATATCTTAGAAATGCCAGCTCTGCTGGAACTCAGTATTCTTAATACCAAATTTAATTTCAGTTTACTTTTTGCATGTGGTAAGTATCTTGTCTTTGCTGAAAATATTTTTATTGTAATAGATTATTTTTTTCATATTCTGAATTTATCAGGGTTTTCTGGGTGCTTTCTTAATTGGATCCACCTCTTCACATAGCTGAATAATTTTTTTAATCTGATCAATGATCATTTAAAATAGGATTGTTTTAATGATGAAAAACAATTCTTAAAATTTCTCTCCCATTCTTTTCTGTGCTCCAAATAAAAACTCTTTTTCTAAACAACTGCTTCTATATGCTTTACTTCCTTTCTTCCACAGTGAACTCTTCTAACCCAGGAGAGACAGAAAATGAAAGGGGCTTGGTTTCCCATTGTAGGCAGCCATAAGAGTGAGTTATATATATGGGAGGTACCATTCTAGAAATTAGTCTAAAGTTGCTTTCAAATGCAAAAAGATCTCTGAGTGCTCCATTTTGTGTTTGCTATCTTGAATGAACCAAGATTTAAAATTTCACTGTTATATGGTAGCTTACATGGTAGGGCAATAAAATCTCCAACTTATGTATTAATCTAATGGAGGGTTTAATTTGGGAATTGATATTCTTTACATAATTGGTTTGTTTTAAAAAACAATTTGGAGATGTTCTTTTTTTCAATGTCTAGAAAAAATTTTTACTAATTGGCTAATTTTCAATGTAACAAAAGTATGTTTAACATCTTTAATTTTTTTTATTGATTTATACCTGTGTATCCAAAATCATACAATAGTTATTACCTCATGTAACATAAAAGATCCCTTCATTTTCATATCACTACCTCCAGGTGTGACTACTTGCTTTTTATCTAGCCATATATAAAATTTACTATATAGTTATCCATTATGCTAGGTTTTATGTCAAGAACATAATAGAATAGACTTGTGGTCTCTGCCCTCAGAATTTCTTATCTAATTTAATTTAACAAACATTTGTCTATTATATATATGCAGAGCACTGTTAGGTTCTAAGGAAAATCAAAAGTTCAATAATATAAAGTCCCTAACCTGGAGTTCAGTTTCTAGAAGAGAGTCAAGCACAAAAGAGGGACTGTAATATATATTAGAATATATGGAGGGGACATACATCATGCTCTTGAGTGTTTGGGGCAGGGTGGTGGGGGGAGAGACATGACTTACATCTGGGATGATCAGAAGACTTCTTCCTCCTTAGTTCAGGGGACTGTTAAACAGAAACCAAGGAGATAGGACAGTACAAGGAGAGCTCTAGGAAGAATAGGTAATCTGATTTGGTCAAAGTGGGTGTTTTAGAGAATTAGCATTTGAGATGGAAAAAAGAAGCAAAGTTCATTAGAATTATAATTAGAAGGGATCTTAGAGATGGTCTTGGCTTCATTTTACAGGTAAGGAACTGAAGCCAGCAAGCACTTAAGGGAGTGAGACACAGAGCCAGGAATTGAAAGTGGGTCTTTTGAAAGCAGATTCCAAAGAGAGGCTCATTTATGTGGAGGAAGTGCACAGAATTTAGAACAGAACTGCCATGTTTATTTCTAAGTTCTGTTGTTTGTATCATTAGGCAAGTTATGAACTTTCTGGGCCTGAGGTTTCTTATCTGAATAATGAAATGTTTGGACTGTGCTCACAATTGGGGCCTCTGGAAATTGGAGCAAGCTGAATATTTGATGTTATCTGCAAACACAGACATGTTCACAAGGAGCCATATCTCCAACTCCATACTTTTCTAGGGCTTCAGAATACTCTTCCTGACCTTGCTCTTCACTCTTCCTTACCCTTTCTCCTTTTTCTTTATTTCCCCAAAATTTGAATCTCCCTTAGTGCCTCTCTGGAGAGAGGTGAAGTTCTAACTCTTCAAATTACAAAGCTTAGAAAGAACTGATAGCAAATTGTAGTTTAGGAGTAAAGAGAGGAATGTGAAAGTCTTGAGGTATGGGGAGAAAAATGCCCCAAAAAGCTGAACTAAAGACTTCTGATGTTCTTGCCAGCTCAAAATTCATTTGATTCTATAAATTTAGTATTCTTTCTGGAATGACACTAAAAATTTTGACCTTTATTTGGTAGGCAGAGGAGGAATTTTTGCATTTCTTTGAGCCCAAAATGTAAAGTAATGCATAGGATGTATTGGGAAGGAAGGGAATGGAAGCAAGGGGGACTGATTTAGATTTTCTTACAGTAATTATTATGGAAGTAATAAGAACCTGAACTAGTAGGGTAGTGTTGACATGAAAGCATGTTGCAAAGAAAGCTTTGGTTGGGCTGATTTGTAGTCTTTCTCCATTAGCAACAGGGAAGTACCTTTTGGGCAGAGAGGACTGAATGATCTCAATTAAAGTAAAAATGAAGTTTGAATTGAAACACTTGTAGGTAGTTGGAAATGTGTGTCTTAAACTTGGAAAAAAAAACTCAGGGAAGAGTGGAAAAGGATAGAAATTAAATTCTAGGCATTGTTGTAAGTTTAAGGGAGTGGAGGAAGAGTAACAAGAGCAAACCTAAAAAGAACCAGTGGAGAAACTAGAAGGAGCAAGTGTTGTCACAAAAACTTAAGGATTAGCAAAATTGGACAAATTCTGCAATGTCAGATGCAGCAGAAAGTTAAGAGCAAATTTGAGGGAAAGAAATTGAATAGCAGTTAGGAATTCCTTAATAATCTTTGAAAAAGTGTTAGTAAAGGAATGGGTGTGGATGTCAGATTTCAAGGTGTGGAGGAATGAATGAGTTGTGAGAGGCCACAAATAAAAGATTGCTCTTGAAATTTTAGAATACTAAAAGGAAAGAGAAAAGGTATCCAAGGTGGGTAGCAGGGTTCTTTTTAGAATCTAATGTTGAAAATAAAGAGGAAGTAGCCACTGGAGGAGAAAAGGTGAGAAAGGAGGAGGACAGGGAAAGAGAATTGGTGGAGCAAGATCCCTGAAGAGATTAGATCCCAGAACCAAGATGAAATCAGTTCTCTCTCCCTGTCCCCTGAAAGAGGAGAAAAGGAAAAGTTTCTAGGTAAAAGTGCACAGCTATTTGAGGAAAGTTAAGGGGGCTTGTATCTTTTTAAAGTAGAAATCATAGATTGATTTAAAAGAAACCTTATTCAAACAAGTGGTGATCTAGCCTCCCCCTGAATGTGTTCAGTGCCAGGAAATTGATGAGAAAAAAAGGGTTGGGGAACGAACAGAAGAAAAAGTGGTCTTTAAGTGAATGAACAAGTTAGGAAGTAGACAATTATAAAACAGTGATATCCAGAGTAAATTAGGCATCAGCCCCTCAAAACAATTAAACCTTTAGTGCAATCGTTGTGACCGGTGTTATTGGGAAAATCACCCTCAAAGTTCCAGCACATCCACTAGGAAAAAAATTGTCATGACATTTGGAGCCATGCTGTGTGACAGCAAGTCCATTAAAAATGCATAACATTTAGGACTGTTGTGCCAAATTTGAGGAGCATAAATGTAGAAGAGCAAATGTTTTACTTGGGCTTTCTCTAGTTTTGTTCAGCAGGTTTCAAGCAGGAAAGGAGAGCAAAAAGTGAGAATGTAAGCTGTCAGGTTTTCTGTAGCAATCTTGATGTAGTGGGAAAAACTAGGAAAAATACACTCTGTGCTGGATCTAATGGAGAGACTGACTGTGGCTCTTGCATGGCACACATACCCTTAACTGTTTCCAAATTGCACTGACTGTTGAATAATGGCATGGGTCTCTCTTATTCCTCACAATCTCAAGTGTTTTTTCCCTTTAGTTTTACTTGTTCTGTTTTTGTTTTTGTTTTTTAAATCTATGTAGTGTGCATTTGATTTATCAGTGTAGTACTTAGTAGCATATGCTTACAACTTCATCTTGATGTAAAATAGATTTCCTTATCACATGGATTAAATATTCAGTCCACCTTTTTCACAATCTAATCCCATCCAACTTGATAAAATTTACTTTTGTGAGCCAGAGTTGTCATTTAGACAACTATGGATGTCCAATTAAATAATAAGAAAATTAGCTCTGGACTTGGGATTCTTGAAATGCATCTGTCCCTCCTTTCAGCTTCACTTTGTCATTTGGAACTACTTTTAGGGTAAAATGTTAAATTTTTTTGTGAATGTGCCTTACAATAACAAATTTCAGTCAATTGCCTTCTTTGCTTATTAATTAGAAATTTCTCTGGGGCGTAATCAATAATAGCCCTTACTTGCCTATATTGCTTATGTTTATGTAGTAAAAGTGACATCCCCCTGAAGAAGGTGCAGTTTCCCTTTCCCGCCTTCCCCCCCAAATTTTGTAGAGGAACAAACAGGTGCAGGAGGGTGAGATGAATTCTTCCCACCCCTTTCGCCTGGAGTCATATGGCTGGTAAGTGTCAGAAACAGGTTTGAACCCATGTCTCCTGACTTCTAGTCCTCTTTCTGAGATATCACTTTTCCTCAAGCTGTCTTGGGAAGGAAGCTTCATCATCGCCATAATACACTTAGCTTATAGTAAATATTGAATGAAAATGGCACTATAAGAATTTTGAATCTCGAAAGAAACGGCACAGCAAGCTAACCAAATGTCAGATATTAAAAGCTATTCATCTTTATTAAGAGTGTTCATTAGATTGTTGAGTAAAATTGACAGTGACTTTAGTAAATTTACTAAATACAAAATACCATAGATGTATACACCTAACAAAGGTATGTGGGATACATAGGTGAAGCAAGATATAATAGATTGTGAAAACTTATCTCTCAACTAAAATTTAAAATAATAGTGGAGACAGTCCTAGGATTTTGGAAATCATAAAATACATTAGCAAACACTTAGTCTTAACTCCTTCATCCTAGAGGTGAGAAAATAAAGGCCCAAAGACATTGTTACTTGCCCAGGTCAGAAAGCTAATTAGTGGCAGAATCAAGAATAGCATCCTAAAAATCATAGGATTAAAAACTTTAATCTCTGTTCTAACAGTCATCAAAAATATTAAATTCTAGGGAAGTTGGGTCACTGGTACTAAAGAATGTTTCCATGTTACATGCATAGACTTCATAGAAGTACATTCATGCATACATACATACATTGACAACTGTAGGCTATCAGATGTGTTTGTCCCTAAATTATGTACCATATAAGATAGTGTAAAAATGTAGGAAAAGGTCTATAAGTGACTAAGTGGAGTTACTTCCAGCTGATAAGGCAGAATTGAGGGAGAAGAATCTACTAGAGGGTAGAACAATATAGTCAAAGTAATGGAAGTTAGAAAAACACAGTGATGAGCAGTCATGCTCACCTGAAGTATGGTATCTGATAATAGGCTTGTAAACTGAAGTTTAGATTAATCCCTTCATAATTAGACCCTTGAATGCAGAATTCTAAGAACTTTCTGTCTCAAAAAGCTATTATAATAGTTCAGGCAATTAGTAATGAGCATGTGTGAAATAGGATATAGATAGCTAGAATGGAAAGGAAAGATAGGAATAACAACTTAAAAATCTGAGGGGAGGGGAATTTAAAAAAAGAAATCAAAGATTCTCTAAACTCTGAAGCTGAGGCAATTAGAAGTAGATAGTGATGCTATTAATTGAAAAATAGACAAGGTGGAGAGGAGGTTTGAAATTAGACTTTTGTTTTGAGTTATTTTGAGTTTTAAGTATTGACATCCACAAGTCACATGGAGACCTTTTATGTATTCTGTGAATTATTCAAGTTACCTAGATTTATTATAATATACTCCAAAAGTCCTAGCAAAATGAGAAAAGGACCAGTTCATTTGGTAATTCAAAGCCATGTCAAGGAGAAAGAGAGAGTCTAAAAATCTTCCTATGTGTTTCCCTATTGAGGATAAGTTAACTCTATTGTATTCAATCCCAGTTTTTAAAAAAATGCTCAATTAAAAGATCCTAATATGGCTTGTTTAGTTTTAGATTGAAAAAAGTCTAGTTGGACAAAATATTATTCACATTTGATTGCACCTACTCTTTATACTAATGATTTTATACTAATATGATAGTGACTATGGTAGTAAAACCTCACAATTTTGATATATTAAAGTAAAAAGTTTGGTGATGTTTACAATTCTGATTTGCCACTTTTGATAGTTGGGCACTTCATTTGTTTCTTAAATTTTGGGATTTTCTGCAAAATTCAAAGAGCTAATGATTTTTTAATTCATTAAGTGAGCATTTCTGCTTTTTTTTTTTTTTTTTTTTTTTTTTGCTGAGGCAATGGGGATTAAGTGATTTGCCCAGGTTCACACAGCTAGGAATTGTTAAGTGTCTGAGGTCAGATTTGAACTGAGGTCCTTCTGACTTCAGGGCTGGTGCTCAATCCACTGCACCACCTACCTGCTCCTAAGTGAGCATTTCTGAAAGTAACAGAAATTTTGGGGTTTGTGTGGGATTTTTTTTTTTTTTGTTATGCTTTTATATCATTTAACACAAAAAACAATGAATTTCCTAATGCCTGTGGAACACTTGATATTCCACAAGCAATTCATTATGTCTTTCATCCTGTTTTGTAATGTTTAATTTTATTAGATATCCATTAACATTTCCAATGTGATAGATGCTAACCGAAATTAAACTTAAAGGGCTAATAAGAAAACATTATTTTGAAGGTACAGCAGGGCAGAACTGGAAATGCAGAGAAGGAGACAGTGCTACAATCTGCTAAAGCTGAGTTTACATCTCCTCCTTCTCTATTCAAAACAGGACTTCCTCCAAGCAGGTTAGTGAATATTTGTAATCAGCAAATCATCATAACCTGTTAATGTTGTGCTAATTGTGTGAAATGTAGCGAAAGTCAGACATTCTATAAACAAGTAATATCTGATTTGGCTTAACTACCAAGCCTACTGCAATATGAAAGAGTCTTCCAGTGTATTGTCCTTAATAAGTAAAGTAAAACTGAGCCAGAAATAAAATGTGTGGCTGGTCTTGTCATTTCAATTTTTATTGATCATTTTTCCACAAAGAATTATGTGGATTTATAAAGCCTGTAGACTGACTGATTTCTTAATATCCATAATGCAATTTGTGGAGAGTACATATTAAGTCTTCCAAAGTAAAATAGTTTTTCATATTTCTGGTTTGAGTTAGATGTAATAATAGATGTTTCTCACCAAGTACCACTTATAATGGGACATATATGTATGGTTCATATTTCTTAACAAACTAGTAAATGACCAATCCCATATTTGGAGGCCAGTCTAATTATAATGCAAGTTATAAAATCGCATACTCATAGTGAAAGTAATTTAAGGAATTCTTTCTATTATCTATCCAAGAAAGTTGGGGGGGGGGGAGAAGTATCATCCTTAGAGGTATTTGTCTCTTGTTGAATTGGTCCAGAATGACCCAGATCAAAAATATATCTAACATAGTTTTGAAACTTTAAGTGCCTTAAAGTATTGTTTATATTTGATTCTGTAATACAGTACTTATTCATTGCATTGCAGGTTAAGGATTTTGTTAAAATAGAATTGTAAAGTACCTCAGGGTCATCTCATTTAGCATCCTATATCCAGGTAAATAAGCCATGCAGAACAGATGACTGTTGTTAAACATATAAAGGAATGGAGCTTACCATGGTCATCAAACTGGGCATCTTATTTCTTTAAAAAGTTGAATGAATACAGTAGTTAGCAAAAAATTACTTCCTGTTATTTTGATATCTCATACTCCAAATACAAACATTGGCTTAATCCTCACCCACCTTCCTCTCCCACCAAAAATTCTATTTTAATGATTGTCTTAGTTTATAGTGTTCAAATAAGTTTGTATAGTAAAAAAATACCATAATTTTCAATTTAGTGTTACTTAGGTTAATTTAAAACTTAACTTATTTTTAATAGGTAGGAAGTAAAGCAAGATACTCTTTTGAGGACCCATGTATTTATTAAAATAAGTTAACATTTAATCTGCATGAATATTCATACACATGTAATCCTAACTGTTCATCGAATCATAGCTAAAAATGCTTAGAATATAAAATGTATATGTATGGTATCTTAAAATGTAATCTTGTCTTGTTTGATAAACCTGGATTTAATTTTATAGCATTTAAGTTAGCTAAGTTGATTATGCCCTCAGTACTATCATGCTCTAGTCAAAAGTTTAATTTCCTTTTGGGTCATCTTGTTTTACTGAATTTTCTAGACTAGATTCCTACTCTCCTAGTCCTTGAGACTTGGGTCACAACAATGCTAAGGCAAGCAAGGATGGATAGCTCAAATACAATTCAATCACCATTTCTAGAAAACATGTATTCTTCTGTCACTGTGTCAGTAGTGTCATCTTTATGTATAAAGAATAAGGCCCATTTGACATTAGGACTTTTTTAGAGAGTTCATTTTCACTTGATGGAAGCCAGAATAGGCATAGGGAAAGGAAGACCTTTTGAATCAATATTAAGTCACCTCTCTTAGTACCAAACTGCTTATGTGAAATTAAAATGCTAAAAAAATTAGAAGTTAAATAAGACTAGATTGTAGAAGTCTAGAAATTAGATTTAACATGTTTCATATAGTGATTGAGAACACTGTTCCAGGTATCAATAAGCTCTAACATTGTCATTGAAAATTTTATCGTATTCTCAGTTTACATATTATCTGTGTTATGAATACATAGAATATGGATGCATATAGGTTATGGACGTATGTTTTATACAGCAGTATTTAATTAAAACAATGCTAGAGGTTTTATTACTGAAAATGCTAGTTTCTTGAATTTAGGTTTGTAGGAGAAACAAGATTAAGCCAGTACATGTGTAGATCAGTATATTTTGCCGCATTAAATTTCAAAAGTCTTGTAAAGTATTGGATGGAATCTTTTTTTTTTTTAGTAATATTTGAAAAAAAAAATAACAACAAATAGCTGAACTTCTTGCATACTGAATGTAATTATAGATGCTATTAACTTATTTTATAAATGTATTTTGAAGGGATTAAATTGAAGTTGTTTGATATAACAAATATTAGTTTATCATGAAATATTGTTGGCATAGTATCTTGGTTGATTTCATTAAAATTTCTTAATAACTTTGAATGAAAAGGGGGAAAGAATTAAAGTCTTAATATAATTTTTGAACCCATAAGAATTAAAGTAATGTTATTTATGCACAAAAGCAGGAAATTTGTTCATATCCTTTTTGTTCATGCGCTATAATCAAAAGTAATGTTTAGATCATGCTCTTCCTTTTTTAACATTTGACATAATGCGGCACTACCCTAGAAAGTACTCCTGTTAAACTAGTTGATAGCCCTTCTCTATTTAAACGCTAGCAGAAATTTTAGTATTAAGTGTGATATATTCTTTGTGGGGTAGAAAGAAGAATATATAGGGACATTAAAAGGAAATTGTCAAGGAATGAATAGTGAGAAAGAAACCTAATATAATGGTAGTAAAGATACAGGAAAAGACATAGAAAATTTATCTCACCAGAAACAGCGCCTCTTCTCAGTCTCAGACAAGTTCTGCCTCCAGAAAAGCCAATTCAGGCATCGGGAAGTGGCAGGATCGATATGGGAGGGCCGAATCACCTGACTTAAGGTAAGACTACCCTAAAGAATGTCATACCAGCCCTTCCTTTTGAGATTATTACCACTGTTTTGTTTTATTTCTGGGGACAGTAATTTTGATTAAACTTGCCACATTTATGCCTTGATATTGCAACACATATCTTTTTGTCTGAGAACCAAATATGAAGGATTTTTTCTGGGTCTAATGCTACCTTTGACAAAATATTCTATGAGTGCTTTATGTGTTCCATGTCATATAGTGAAGTCCTACCTGTTTTTATTTTTTCACCACAAGACTACTGCTATACTATTATAACTTATCCCTCTCTATAGTATTTTCCCCTCATAGATTTAAACCTTCACACATTTCTCAAAGAAACTTTCCAACTGCACCTAAGTCCCAGACCTTTCATCCTATTTAATAAATTTCATACATGACTTTCATTGTTTCTATAGATCTTAAAAAATAGGCTTAATAATGCTTTCCCAGTTTTATCTATTATACTTCAGCATGGAAATTGGTCACTGTAATCAAAAAGAAACATGGTAATTAAGATTTGTAAAGCACATTACTTCATTTGTTCTTCATAATAACCCTGTGATGTAGGTGCTGTTATTATCCCTAGTTTGCAGATAACAAAACTGAGACAAGGAGAGGTTAAATGATTGTCCAGCATCATATACCTAGGGGAAGAACCTGAAGTGGATATGAATTTGTCTTGCCTCCTGTTAAACATGCCTTTGTATTTCCTTTCTCTGGGACTTTTTTCTGTTCTGTTTTGTAGCTTATTCCTTATTATCTAGATCTCATTGTGCCTTTAAAACCTCTCATATCCTGTCTCTCCTATGAATCATCTCCTCCTCCCCCAGCTCCTACCATTCGGCTGATCATGGTCCTTAGCATCAGTGTCACTTCTTTAGTGCTGATGGGATGCTGCCTCTCCTCGTTAATGATGCTCTTAATCTTTCAGCAAAAATGGTTTTGACTGCTGGAAATTGGGGGGGATAGTGTGATAGATTAGGAAGTGTGCTTTATTAAAATTGAGAGATCTGAGTTTAAGGGCAAACTCTAGTGGGACAGTGGAAAAAGCACTGCCTCTGCAATCCCTGAACTTGTGTTCATATCCTGCCTCTACCATCTATAATCTGGGTGACCTGAATAAGTCGTATAAGCTCCCTGGGAGTCAGTTTGTCCTTTTATCTAAGTAAGGAGTTGGTCCTAAATGCCTCTTTAGATTCCTTCCTGCTCTAGATTTATGATCAAGTAATTTTTAACTGGGTAACCTGGGACAAGTCAGTGACTTCTCTGAGCCTCAGTTATTTCATCTATAAAATGGGACTGATCCATCCATTGTCTTTTTTCAGTTTTGTTTGGTAGAAAGCAGTAAATTTTAAAATGTTATGTAAGCAGAAGGTATTTTGACTCTTGAGTCATTATTAACTAAGTACTTTGTCCATTGAAGTATAAAAAGATGACTGACATCAGATTCCTCTTATTGTTCAGTTTAGGTTAAGTAATCTATGTAAAATTGTCTATAAAATGTAGAATGTGAAAATATAATATAAGAAGTGCAAAAGGGTATGAAAGAGATCTCTCGTTATTATGAATTGCTCCAAGGGACATGTTACTCTCCTGTAATGCTTAATATAGTGCCTACTGTACATATAAAACATTCATTGTATCCTACTTAAACCAGGAATTTGCAACTTTCTCCATAAAGTCATCATATCCTATACTGGAAAAATATTTAGAGACTGAATTGCTAACTGATTTGAACCTTTTTAAATTTCCTGAAATTCTCTTAAAATTGAAGCTCATTTTCATTTTCTTCTGACAACGTTTTGATATCACATACTATTTTTCCCCTTAATGATCAGAAATAGTAATTTAGTATGGCATGGAACTTTTAAAAATATCCTATCCTAGGCCAGTTGTGTCAAAAATTAAATAAAAATAGATTCCTGGAGGCATTAAAAACCTCACATTAACATTTATGCTCTATTTTATTTTTTATTTATTTTGGCAAACATTTCCCAAATTACATTTTAATCTACTTCTAGTTATAGTTCTATGGATGCCTCTACTGTAGACTCTAACCTAAATAAATAAATGAATAAGGCACTAATTTTTGAATATTTGTTTGCCTTGAAAAAAAATTATCTACTCTGATGCTTTAAGAACTACAAATTTGATTTGTAAAGCAGTCCTTTAAAGTCTCTAGGGCAGATATTATCTCTTTTATAAAAGAGAAAATGAAATATTTTTAAAAGAATTATAAGGCTTATTCCTTCCTCTTCCCATTCCCCACTAAATTAGACTTGGAGCATTGTTTTACAGATATATCTAATGTGAGAGTTGCTTTTATTGCCAAGAGATATATCATCAATTCATGGCTCCTTTAAAGTTCACAAAAATATTTATTATTATACATCTCTGAACAGTGTTGTAATAAATGTTTTTAAGATGCCTACAAATAAAATTTTATTTTGTGGAATTTACCGATTTCCCAGTTAACAGAAATGCTTTGGTATGGTCTATGGTAAAATTGAAAATTAACTTAAATTTTAACATCTATGAATGGATTAAGACTTTAAAAATTGTTTTCTTGCAATATATATTAAATATGTTCTCAATGAAAATAATTTTGATGGTTCATTTTCACCACATTACAAAAGAAAACTGATCCAGAAAACCCCAGAAAAATAAACTTTAAAAAAGTATGCTTCAGTTTAAAATTAATGTTTATCAGTTCTTTCTCTTGTGGTAGATAAGCATTTTTCACCATGGTTCGTTCTGAATTATCCCAGATCACTGTCTTTATCAAAGTAGCAAAGTCTTTTATAGTAGATTGGCCTTACAGTTTTGTTGTTATTATGTACAATGGTCTTCTGGTTCTCCTAGTTTCATTTTGCATCGGTTCATGTGTCTTCCCTGTTTTTTCCAAAACTATCCTATTCATTTGTTATAGCGCAATAGTATTATATTACAGTCATATACCACAACTTGTTCATCCAATTAGTGGCTATTTTGAACAAGAAATAGCACTACTTTGATTTTATTGGTTGAGAACTTCAAAAATTACATTTTCAGAGTGCTTTGTTTTTGTAAGTGAGCTTTATTTTTCTGTGTTGTTTTCATTAATTCATTGTTAAGTATTTTGCCTTTTTATTTAATCAGTACAAAAAAATAGAATAAATATGATGGAATTTGGGGTACTATGTATTTGTTTGAAAATGGCCAAAAATCCCCCTATACTGAGAAAACTGGCAGTTTTCCCAAGTCCTATTAAACTATATAAAATACATTTATTGAATTGTTTAAAACAAATTTCAGGAAGTATTTGTGTTTTACCAAATATTTTCATTTCCCTCCTTTTTAAAAGTAATATCAAGGCTAATTTTCCCATATTTGCCATTATAAATTTCCTCTCCTGGTTTTCCTGCTACTTTTCTGTGATGTTCAACATTTTGTTATAGGAGAAACATTTTTAGGAAAAAATGACAGGTTTTCCCTAAATATATTAATGATTCCTTTATTTAGTGTTGGTATGATTTGTATGTTTATTTTTGTTATATACCTATTTTTTCTGTTTCAGAGATCACATTTTAAGGGCATGACCTATATTTAGGTTAATATAGTATTTCTCTACAGGGAAGTGCTACAGGAGTCATATAAATGGACATTTAAAGGGAGAAGTAAATGAGCTTGTACTATATTTTAAATTTTGGAAGCTTTTATTGAGCATTATAGCTCACTGCTAGATGCTAATATAAAAGAAATGTCTTGGGCTTCAATGAGTTTATAATCTGAGTTGATTATTCAAGGTTTCAAGTACAATTTGATAAAGTGTCTTTTCCTATGCACCATTATTTTTTTTTATGTTCTATTTAATTTTTAGTTGCTGTCAAAATAACTGAAGTTTTAACTATTGCAGAATTTTAATAGTAATTATGGAATATTTGTCATAGGGATTTTAGAGCTGTTATTTCTGACTTTGTTGAGGTTTGGGGAGGGAGGTTAATTTTGTCAAAAACATTTTGATGTCTCTTCGTTTTTTCATTCTGCTTTAGTTTCCCCCAGTATTCCCCTGCCAAAAACATAACAAATAGTGTTTTGTTTTGTTGTTTAAAGATGGGGCAAACAAGAAAAAGAGAAAGAAATTGATATAATTAAACAAGAAGTCTGAAAATAAATGTAATGTGCAACATTTGTGGATCTCTCTTAGCTCTACAAAGAAATAGGATGGGATCTTCTTTCAAGCCACACTTATTCTATATAATTTTGATTATTTTGTGTGTGATTTTTTTTTCCCCATTTACATTGTCGTATTTTCTTGACTTTAATTACTTCACTGTCAGTACATGTAGCTGGGTTCATACTCTTCTGCATTTGTCTTACTCATGATTTCTTACATCATAATTTTCTATTGCTATCACAAAAAATTCTGTTATCTTTTGGTATGTGTGTGGCCTTTCTTCTTATCAGTGGCCTGCTTTGATCCTTACTTAGCACAATCCAAAATTGCTCTTTAATAATTATATTGATTCATAGCTTCACCAACAATGCATCAGGGTGCCTATCTTCTCACAACTGCTCCAATATTGAATCTCCCTTTCATTTACATCCTGTGAGGTGAACTCTCGGTGTTTTGATTTAATTTCTCTCCTTATTAGCTAATTTTTTCCTCTTGTTGTTAATAGATCGTTATTTTTTTGAAAGCTATTTGTTCATATCCTTTGCTTATTTCTTGAGGATTGACATCCATCCATCCATACCCATCACTTCCAATATATATATATATATTTTTTTTTAAATTTTTATTTTATTTGCAAAACATATGTATGGGTAATTCTTCAACATTAACCCTTACAAAGCTTTCTGTTACAAATTTTTCCCCCCAACTCCCGACCCCTCCCCTAGAAGGCAGGATATCCACTACATGTTAATTATGTTAAAATACTTGACAAATCGAATATATGTATACATATTTCCACACTTGTCATTGTTGTGCAAGAAAAATCTTATCTACACAAAAGACATATAAAGGAAACACAATGTAAGCAAATATCAATCAGAGTATGAGAATGTTATGTTGTGGTCCACATTTCACATCCCTCTCTCTGGGTGTATATGACTTTCTTCAGTGAACAATTGGAAGTGGTTTGAAACATTTCCTTGTTGAAGAGAGCCATGTCCATCAGAATTGATCATTATATAGTATTGTTGTTATCGTGTATAATGATCTCCTGGTTCTGCTCATTTCACTCAGCATCAGTTCATGCAAGTCTCTCCAGGCCTCTCTGAAATCGTCCTGCTGGTCGTTTCTTACAGAGCAATAATATTCCATAACATTCATATACCATAATTTATTCAGCCACTCTCCAATTGAAGGGCATCTATTCAGTTTCCAGTTTCTAGCCACTACAAAAAGAGCTGCCACATTCTTGCACATGTGGGGCCCTTTCCCTCCTCTAAGATCTCTTTGGGATATAGGCCCAATAGAAACACTGCTGGGTCAAAGGATATGCACAGTTTGATAACTTTTTGAGCATAGCTCCAAATTGTCCTCCAGAATGGCTGTATCCATTCACAGCTCCACCAACAATGCATCAGTGTCCCAGCCTTCCCACATCCCCTCCAACATGCATCATTAACTTTTCCTGTCATTTTAGCCAATCTGACAGGTGTGTACTCACTCCCAATATTAAAAAAATAGGAAACTGGAGTTAAAGCAGTTGTGTGATTTTCATGAAGCCTTGTGCATTATGACCTAGAAACATCCCTGATTTCCAGGGCTAATGTTTTATTGGAATTGGGAAAGGCAATACTGATTTTATGTGTGTGTGTTTGTGTGTGGTTTTTTTTTTTCCCCAAGAAAAGGATACCCTTAAGAAGAAAAGCAAATTGTATTATAAAGAATAACAGTTTTCAGGAAGTAATGAAGAGATGATAGTATTTGTATTTAAAAATTTTGCAGTTCTGCTGTATGCAGAGTTAGGTTCTTGAGCATTTTTGCCTTTGGGACCTTTGCCTTCATTGGACTTTCTCACCAGTTGAAAACAAGCTTTCCCTTTCAAGTGAAGGCAACCAATGGCTTCCAATTGTGATAACCTTGAACTGTTTGGTATGTTTCTATCAAGGTTTGTCATTCTCAGGTATTTTAAGTACAACCTGTTAAGTGAAGCATCTGGTTTATGAAATTGTAGCTACCGATTAGCCTATATTTGGGAGTTGGGATGAAGAGAGGAAAGTTTATGTGTCGAAAAGCCTAACATAGTGTTAGACTGTGCATCTAACTGACCATCAGCTCAAATTCAAGATGCCAAGGCCTAGACAAGAGAGAATGGATTATAAATCCATCATTTATGAGTGGCTAATAGGGGAGTTCCCTCAATTTGCATGGATCTGTATCATCCAACAGCAGCAGCATTGTCAAAAGCAGAAGGATAACATATAATTGTTAGGGTTTTTTAAAAGTTGGACCCTTCTGAGTGATGATCTGCTCAGAAGAAGCAGTAATTTTTAAGCCAACAAATGTAGTTTGGGGTTCTGGCCTATTCTTTAAATAGTTGCTGTTCATCCTTCCTTCTTGATGAGGATCAGGAAATGAGGGAGGTGAGGTCATGACATGCAAGTGAAGTAGGGCTGGGCAAGGTTACCTGCCTCACTTTTCCCCTCCACAGCCCTCAGAGTCCAGTGGATAAAATGGGAGATCTGGGCCTTTTTAAGTTAGTCTTCAGCAGATCTTGGTGTGACAATTCACACCCATTTAGTGATTAAAACTAGGTAGCAATTGAAGCAAATAGTCTCCTTTAGCCTAATTCCCCCAAAATCTAAATAAATAGGTGAATAAATGTATCTGGGAGGGAGGTGATTTTGGTTTAACTAACTTGTGATTTCAAACAAGTCACTTACCTTCTCCTGTATTCTTATTTCTTTTTTCTATAAAGAGAAAAGGATAAAAGGAGATCTCTGATTTGGGGATCAAATTTTTGCCTCATCTTCCAAGTCCATTTTCGAGTACTAGCTTCTTTGATTTGTTAATCATTACTTACAGTTTCTGTTTCTTTTAATTGGAATGGTTTAATAATGTATTATTGACAACTGTCATTATCATGTACTCTCTCCAAAGTAACATCATCTTTCATATGTGATTATTTCGGGGAGAAGGGGAAATAAAAAATTGACCTTTGCATTTTGTGGTTTAGAAATTTGGGGAAGTAATATAACAAATGTAACTAAATATTATAGTACTGCCATTATTTGGTGTTTTTGGATAATGGTATTTGGTGATGTTTTTAATAAAATACTTGGTCACTGGTGTTTGGAGATACTTAAATAATTTGAGATCCATTATGTCAAAATGTGAGATTAGAAAAGACAGAAATTTCTTCTCTTATTTAAATTGTTCTTTGTTAACATTCTTTAAAAGTTTGTTCAAATGTAATGCTTTAGAGAACTTTTAGTTCTAGATAGTATTACCTGGTGACAGAGTTTTAAAAAACTATTATACTTTTATATTTTTGTTTCTGGTCCCATTTTAGAGCATTTAAGCTTGAATTGAGACACAAAGTCATCAATATACTCTTAAATTTATATGTATATTATAAAAAAATTATTCTTGTGTAAGAAAGTTGTAAAGAATTAGCACATATCAGAACAATATAACTAGAGAAAGTGGGAGATAAAAATAGTTTGTGATCACATAATTTGTTGCTTTAATCACATCACTCTTAAAGGATATGGCTTTGGGGTTTTAAACCTCACTTGTTGGCTGATTTGTAAATATTTTTTTGTGCCCCATTTAATAATTTTGAAACAGAAGCATTTGATTGTACTGATTTATGGTCATAGAAAATAGTGGCTAAAATTCTTTCTAAAAGAGATCTAATATTATAAAGATGCCTGTATTAAAAGTCAGTTTACTTTTGGGTTAAAGCTTTGGGGCTTTACATGAAAGTTCTTAATACTATGCTTGTTAGTTTTGAAATTACTAAAAGCTAATTAGTTTATTGTTTCTTAAAATGTATCATACACAAATCTATATACAGACTGACTGAATATAATATTATACACTGAAGTCCCCAGTTCCCAAATATGCTAAATTCATTTTTGTTTTCTTTTTTATCTTTGTTTCAGTTTCAAGTTTTTATATAGCCTTGTGTGGCTATATAAAATATATTTCTGGATTTTATTGTTATGCATATGTGGAAACATTTTTGTGTTGGGATGATTTTTTTTCTTGTAAGCATAGAACATTATTAGATTATACATTGGTCTTTTGCTATAATAGAAGAGTTGTCAACTTGTAAAAATCAATCGATTAGAAGTTTGTTTCGATTAGCATTTTAGCCAACTAGAATTTTAAGGTTCTTTAGAGGAAGTTATTTTAGTTATATTAATTTCTACTCAATATTTTTGCTCAGGGTCCACTAGATATGAAGGGTGAGAAGGGAAAGAAATTTTGATATGTATAAGAGCAAGCTTGATTGGGGTGCCATTTTGGATGACTTAGCATAGTGAAAATAATTTGTGAAGAACAAGATTTGGGCTGCTAAATATCAGGGAGGGCCCGTGCTCAGTAGAACTTGGGATAATTGAAATTTTAGGATCTTAGGATGTTTCTTATCTGTTCTGTCTACTGTATCTGATTTGATTATCCACTCTTATGGATCACTTAGCAGTGATACAAGAGAAATATGGGATGGGGGGTTGGACTATGCAATATAACTTTGTTATACCTACCTTACTATATTATTGCAAAGACATACTGGATTATAACTTTTGGCAATTTTACACTTTTAAAAGTGTTTACATTTTAGTATTAATGGTTTCGAAGTTCAGGAGAATACAATGGAATCTTCTCTTCATTAATAGTTATTTCAACTTTCTTAATGTAATAAAGTTTATGGAAATGTTTCATACTTCAATCACATAAATGAGATGTGTTTTGTTTTGTTTTGGTTTTTTTTTTTTTTCCATGAATTCAAATGCAAAGACATTTTCCCTAAAATACATTTCCTTAAAGTACCTAGTAATTGGCAGCTGGGTGGCACCATAGTGCACAGAGTATCAGATCTAGAGTCAGGAAGTCAGTCTCATGTTCCTGAGTTCAAATCTGATCTCAGAGACTTACTAGCTGTGTGATCCTAGGTGAGTTACTTAACTCTGTTTGTCTCAGTTTCCTCATCCGTAAAATTATCTGAAGAAATAAATGGCCAACTATTCTAGTATCTTTGCCAAGAAAACTCCAGTTAGACTAGGTTTCTTCAGTTGTATTATTCATGACAAGCCTATGTACCCATGTGAACCCTTACCAAATATCAATTCACAATTTTTTTTAACTGTAAATATTTTTCACAATTATTTTTTTACTTTTCATTATGAGATATTTGAATTTTTATTTTGCTATTGCTCTGTTGCCACATGGCCTTAGGACTTCCTGTAGTCCTAAAGGACCTTAAATATTCAGAGGAAAAAAAAAAACTGCCATTTAACATTCTAATTGTAATTTCTAAAATCTGTAGTTTTTAAGAGTAAAAACATGGCATTCTTCTATTATTTATTTTTATGCTAATGTAATGGACTCAATAAAAAATGAAGAATATTTCATTAAAATATTTTTCTTACATTTAAATATTCTATTAAGTCTATAGTTGAAACATATGTGCTGCAATATGAAATGGCCCTGTGGTACTAATTATTGTTTTTGTTATTCTAATTATCTGCCTAATTTAACAGATTCAGTTATGAATTAGTATACAGTTTTAACTGAATTTCCTGGCTTTTGTAGTATTCTTATAACATTATTTTAATGTTGTGACCAACTTTGCGAGGTGAAGATGACAGTGGTACTTTAGCTTATTTTATTAAAAAGCAGCAATATCATCAAACAGGCAGTTGACAAATCTCATTCATTCAGTAAATGTTTTCTTGAATAAGTAATATATTGGTCTGAATACAGGCCATATTTGTTTCACAGACGAGCTTATCTATAACCTAAGTGAGGCATTTAATCAGTGTTATTTTATATACATAGTATACTTTTTCCTCCCAAAAGTTTTCCTTTTAAGGAGAATGATCTATATTTGGACCAATATTATAATATGATCTCATTCTAGAATGATAACCAGGGACTAAATATTCTTGTTTTTCAATGTTGTTTTAAATATGTTTTTTAGAAAAGTCTCAAGGTGTGATACTGAATTAATGATTTATGTTACAGGAGATTATCAGGCACAATAGATGTCATTGGACAGACTATTACTATTAGCCGAGTAGAAGGAAGAAGGCGTGCAAATGAAAATAGCAACATCCAGGTTGAGTATTTTTAAATTAAATATTTCTTTTTCTAATCAACAGATTATTTCTTATCTTGAGAAAAATGAATTTTTTTTTACACCAAGGTATCATGTTAGGTATTAGAAGGAATACAGAAAATCTGAGCTCAAATCCAACCTCAGACACTTAATGACTATGTGACCCTAAGCAAGTCATTAACCTCATTTTGCCTCAGTTTCCTCAACTGATGGAGTAAACTGAAGATAATGAAAGCATACTTGGTGGGGTTATTTTAAGTTTCAAATGAGATATTTGTAAAGCTTTTTTGCACAGTGCCTGGCAATAGCCCCTATAGAAATGGTTATTCCTTTCTTTCTTTAACCTTCAGTAAAGATTTAAGTTCCTACCAACCCCAGACACTTATGTTGTACATTCAAAGAGAAAAGTTTCATGCCTTCTAGGAGTTTGCATCCTTCTGGACAAGCTTACATTTTACTGAGATATTGAATATTGTCAAAAATGTAGGATGATATCCCATCTCCCAGTTATAGCCTATATTTTTCCTAAAACTATTCTGTTCAATAAATATATTATGAGCATACAGTTGATGCCTAACACCATTAATATTTAGGTGGCACCAACCTATTATATGACTTGCCCCATTTAAGTTTATAATTTCTAACAAACAACACTTACTGGCTTGACTTTGGGTTTTTTTTTTTGTTTGTTTGTTTGTTCGTTTTTTGTTTGTTTAAGCAAAATAGGACCTGGTAATGAAAGTTGTTGTTTTGGTATATGTATGTATTCATTCTAATATATAGGAGAATTAATGATTAAAAAAGAAACTTGGTTTCAAACCTATCCCTTAACTTTATGCAATATTCAATTATCTTTTTTCCATTCCTTTCTAGAATAAGTAAAATTTTAATTACGGTTAATCTTTAGAAAATATTTATTATATGTATATGTACAAATGTTCTTAATTCCTGTAGGTTCTTTCTGAACGATCTGCTGCTGAAGTAGACAACAATTTTAGCAAACCACCTCCATTTTTCCCTCCAGGAGCTCCTCCTACTCATCTCCCACCACCTCCATTTCTTCCTCCTCCTCCAACTGTCAGCACTGCTCCGCCTCTTATTCCCCCCCCAGGTAAGTAGTGCACATAACTTGTAAAGAAAGCAATATGAAAGGATTTCTTTTTATTTTTTCCAGGGAGAATATAAAATGTACCATTATTTCAGCAGTGATTTTTTTTGGTAATGGTACAACACATGGTACATGTGAAACTAATTTAATGAAGACTTAAGTCTTTTATCTGTATATTTATATGTGTGTGGGAGGGTGGGTGTACACACCCACACTCTTTTATGCATTTTTATGTATGGTTGTATTTTATAGATATGTGTTTATATGTATGTATAATGCATATTTTGAAGTTTCAACACTTCTGTGACTTAGTTGGTTTAGGGGAGCCCCGTAGTGTGGAGACTCCCTGCCAAGATTGATATTGACAACTCAGCTATAACTTACACTGTTAAAAGAGTTGCTTGGGCCATTGAGAGATTAAGTGACTTGGTCACATAGAGAACTTCCTACCTTCAGGGTCAGCTTTCCCTTCATTGTATCATACTGATCCTCATGTCACACACACACACATGCACATGCAAGAGTTTTTATGTTGTTTCAGCACAGCAACATTATATATTAGTAAAAGACAAAATAATGTAATTAGAAAATATATATGATAATTATAATCCTAAATTCAGCTGTGATTCTTCCCCAATACAATATCCTGTGTGTGTATTAAATGCTCTTATAACAAACAAGATAAACTTTTAAAATTATTTTTAAAATCCTTTCAGGAGACATTTTTATAATTTGAGTGCAACAGAAGATTATATTGTGTATAGAAACCATGGAAAAATATCAGGGTTTGTTCTTTTAAAATACATTCTGATTTACTTTGTGAGACTTCTCCTATATTCAACTAAAACTCCTATTCAGTTTTTAAAAATAGGATAATAAAAAGATGTTCTGTTTTTTAATGGGTTCGGTTCCACTCTCGAGTATGTCAGTGGCATCAAGAATAACACAGATCATTGAAATAGATAAATAATTGAGTAACTCTACTCCTACTCCTCAACAAACTTCTGATTAAAGCTACTAACAAGTAACAAGATGGATTAAAAATGTTTTACTTCTTAACTCTTTTTCATTGTAAGGGAGGGTAATAATCCTTATGTAATTGTATGCTGCTCATCTCATTACAAAAATGATGCTACTAATGTCTGCTGAAAGTGTTGTGAGTTAATTTTTTCCCCCAGTATTATCAAACAGATTGACCTCCCATTTACTTCATCTTGTATTTTTGTATAATAACTACTAGGATCCTAAAACTTAGCATTTAGAAATGACTCATGTATAAATGTTCTGCAACTCTGCTGCTTAAGACCAGGTGTTTTTTTTAGTTTGTTTTTTGAAACTGGTGGGCTTAAAAGCAGAGAGAGAGAGAGAGGGAGAGAGAGAATATGCTATGAAAAGCAGGATCATTTTAAGAGGTTGACCATGGCACACTGACTATTGTTTATCATAAAACTCTTGCAAATATATCCTCCTTAGTGTTTAAACTGTTGCTTCATTCAGTATAAATTCCACCAATTAAAGTATCTGGAGTCAATTCAAACATCACTCTTAAATGTGTAGATTAGATATAGTCATCTGATCATTCCTTAAATTAATTCAGATTGCATTCCTTGAAATACTCAGATAAAAGCATTTGCACTAAAGAATAGACATTTTAATTGATGTAGAAGAAAAGGTAAGTAACTTTGAACAGTAAAGCAGACTTAAATGGGATGTCAGTATAGAGGTCTGATGATATGGAGAGCAGAAGGCACAAAGAGGTGATAGGATGCCAGAAATGAACTTTAGTTTTGCCACATATCAGCTGAATGTCTAGAATTGTTCTTCCTCTTAACTAGCATTTAAAGTACTGTTTATAAGGGAAAATGCTTCTTCTAGACAACTCGCTTAAAGGAAACTTTTGCATTACAACCAATTTATCAATTGGAAACTAACATAAAGATTATTAACCCATGCCTTTGACTTCTTGAACATGATAAAAATTGATGAGATGACAAAAGGAAGCTATATGATGGTATATATGATCCATCCATAAACTGCTTTATTAGCCTTCAGTCTTTTAGCTTCATAATTTACATAATTAGCTTTAAAGATAAATTTTTTAGTTTAGAATAATTAGGAGCAAGAATGATAGGTATATTCATTAAGACCTTTAATGCTGAACATGCTTTATTTAAATGCCTAAATTGTATGTGAGAATAAAAAGTGTCCTGTTTTAAAGAAAATTGGAGTTCCTGCCATAGACTGCACCTGTGTAAACGTTAGCCCACAGTTTGTTTCTCTTCATTGTTGGTTATTTGTAAGAGAAAGTAGATAGTGTAGTAAGAGAAGTGCTCATCCTATGGAATTCCAGTGCCCAGGGTATCTCTAAGATAGTGAGTGACATTATTTGGCAAAAGCAGAAGGGAGCCTCCAGATGTCTGCTGGGGCTGACACTCTGCCTTCTCTTCTGGTTAATACAAAGAAGATGCTCACTTGCAGAAGTAAGTTAATCTTGTTCCATACTCTTTTTATCTGTGTAATCAACTATCAGTCTGTGTATTTGTAGAATTTTTTAAGTTATGGTCCAGAAAACTCCCTATTTGCCATCTCCTTCTGCACACTCACTATATATCAAGATAAGTAGTTTTATTTCCACTCAGTGTTTTACAAAAATATTTAAGTATAAATATATAATATGGAGAAATGCAAAATGTTGTTCAAAATTAGATGTTAATAATTTGAGTATCTGAACTACTAGATTTTATTTATAAATAATTGAGAGTTGACCATCTGTTTTTATACTTTTTCTAAAGTGCTGTGGTGCAGTTTTAAGTTTTGAGACTCAGGTGAAATTTTTGATACTTCCTCAAAGAACCCTTACATCTAGTATATCTTTTGGGGTCCATTATGGGGGAAGCAACATATTCCCACAGAAAATGGGCTGAATCTGTAATCAGAATAAGTGAGTCCACATTTCAGTTCTGCCTTAAGGTTTTTGTGATTTGGGGCAAATTATTTAATCTCTCTGGGCCCTCAGGTACTTCCCATGCAAAATGAAGTGGACTAGACGATTTTGAAGCTCCCTTCAATTCTAAAATCATTGTTCTTTATAGTCTTTCAGAAATTAGAAGATCCATAGAACTGCAGGTTGCAGTGGAAGAATTAAAAGATTATACCATTAAAACAAAAATTAGAGGTTTTCTATAGTCTTTTACATTTATCAAATACAGCAGCTAAGAGAAAAGCAAAGCACAGCATTACAAGGATTAATTTTATATTCCTGTTTTGCTTTTGTAGTCATTGGGACTGTAAATACATGTGGCAGGAAATTTTTAATTTAACTAAATATATATCAAAAGATTGCTCTTAAAAAAAAAAACACCATAATTTATGGTTTGTAACTTCTTTCTTGGAGATCTACAAATGATTGGCTTTTGGCATAGGCAGAAGGAATTGCTTCTTCTTAGTGGCCAAACATCTTGATATGTAATATTGCCCATCCTTCTGTTACCATATTCACACCAAGTAACCTTTATTCCCCTTGGCCAACAATATTTCCATATATATCTGTCAGTCAATAATCATAATATTATGTGAGAAGGGAAGAAAAAAGAAAAAGTAAGTCTGAGGAAGTGAGCGAAGATGGGAATCTGGAAGTAAAGTAACGAAGCAAGCATAAATGGGACCCACAGCCCTAAACCAAATCCAATGTATCGAGGTCAAAATAACCATCTATTGGTTATGACACTGCATTTGATGTCATGATCCTCAAATTGTATCATAATTCTTACAGAAAAAAAATCATTTGATTTAGTTGGCCAGCAGTGTATTAGAATAAATTTATAACTTAACCTTTAATCTTAACATTTGCAGAATGGATTATTTTTATTAAGCTAGATCTCCTTTTTTGTTTTATCTCTTGAAAAATATTTTTAAAACATTTTTAGAACATTCTAAAACAATTAAAATTCTTTTGAGGCTCTTACAATGCCTTGGATTCATCTTTTTAAAAACATTCTACCTTATTGTGTAGTTGTATGCAGTATAGCTCTAGAAAGTTGGATTAAATACTTGTCCCCAAGTTAAAAAGTTGATTTTCAGTAAATCTTCAGCTTTTTGTTTTGTTTTGTGATTCATGTCTTCAAATTAGAGTTTAAAAAAGAAGAGAAAAATGTGGTTATTTGAGAGAATCAATTAGTTTTGTGACACAGTTAAGGTTTTAATAAAGTTGAAGAGTAAAGTGTTTCCTGTTATGATGGATATAAATGTTTCTATCTTGGAATGTTTATTTCAAGTAGTAATAGCCTATATAATACATAGAAAGTAGGAGTAATTGTGATTAGGGCAAGGACAGAAAAAAATACTTGAGAACTCTGGGTAGTTTGTACTATTTCCCTCCCAAGGAAAGGGTATAATTATTGGGGCTTAAATGTTTTTGACCAAATCATTTTTAATGTCTCTGCCAACTAGGTTAGGTATAAAATTCACTTTTGTATTCATGGAATTTTCACTTTTATATTCATGGAATTATTATTCTTAAAAGATTAAGTTATTTAGAGTGGTTAATTTCTCTTAATCGTTAAAATGTAGTCTCAAAAAGAAAAGGAAGCAGTTCAGATTAAAAATCATTACCAAGTATATTGATTTTTAGGAAGATTTGTATAACTGACACAGCAGGACCACAGTAGTAACTAGTTCTGCTACAAATAGAGATGGTATTTCTTGAGAAATATAATCTAATTTAACCTTCTATTTAACATATTGTAATTTGATATTGTTTTCTTTGCTTCAGTGAAAATGTTTTGCATTTCATAAAATTTACCTCTTAAAACAAGATATATTTTATATATCTATGTAAAATATATTTTCAAGCAGTTACATGCTTGTTTTCAGTCTTGTTTAACAGACTGGTTTAGCACATGCTCTTGTGCAGAAAAACCAATAATATTGTAATATTGAGAGCTGGGGCTTTAGCGCCTTTTAATTATGTTACTGCGAGCTCTTCAAAGCTGTTAGTAAAATGGAATCTGCTATCCATAGTTTTCTCAAAAGTACTATTCATACCTCATATTAACTGGTTGATAGAAAAAAATTCAAGTATTTAATATGTAAAATGTTTTTAATACCCCTTTTAAAGTGGATGCTGCTTTAAAGTTTTATTTTTTTCTTAAATTGTCTTTTGTTGTACCCTTCCTAAACAAGCAAAAAATAGTTATCTATGTTTTTTTTGAGATTTGATGTACTATTTATAGGAAGCTATATTTGTTACCTGTTGTAGTTGGCATATATGCTGGTAATTGAAAATTATGATTTTACTGGTTTAGAAGTCTTCAGATATTGGCTTTGAATACTTTAGAGTTTTTCTGTCTCTGATTTCTCTCTTTTTTAACTAGTCAGAGAAATTGCATGTCTAGGGACCATAGTTGCCTCTAATTTCAAGAATTTAATACTTTTGTCTTTTCAATGACTGTTTTATAATATAATTACATAGAAGAAATATCAGAGATCTATAGAAATATTAAAATAGTAGAATTCAGGAAAGGATCCCTCAACTAATTTTAGAAAAAAAGGATGCCCACTTTAATATAAAATTATTCTATCATCATTTGGGGAACTATATAAGTAAAGAATTTAAAAGATAGCTATCAGTGTTAATTGCAAAGGAAACATCTAATTGTCTTATTTTTAAAATTATACTGCCTTAAATTTTTTTTTGATTAATTTAGGGGTTTTTTCCCTATTTTTCCTATTTTTTAAAGATGAAGCAAGAAAATCGAAATGTTAATAGCTTATTTCTTGAGTTATAAAACATTCTTCAATCCTAAAATATTAATCTTCAATCTTAGATCTTTCTCAAATAGATGAATGGTTAGATATGGCTTGTGTATGCTTTTTGAAAAGTACTACAGTACTAGATACATAGAAAAACAGTTCCATTGGAAAGTGATTTTGCAGTTCGGATAAAAATATATTTATTATGACATGCAAAAATACAATTCAAATTTACTATTCTTGGCTTCTTTTTTATTTTCAATAATGAGTGGAAACACTTTATTTCTGGGCCTGATAGCTCTTTGGTCTTTTTAAGACCCATAAAACTTTTATACCTTTTTAATCAGTGATCAGCCTTGGTTGCCATTTATTATAATGGTACCATTGAGTTTCAGAAGTTATTGATGAATAAGAAAAATAAGATATAAAATAAGATATAAAATGGGAACTTTATGATGTAGCTTATATAGTGCCCTGAATTATATAGATTATAAATCAAATGACTTCTAGCTTTTACTGAACATATGAGGTGAATCCTCCAGATTCATTCATAAGTTCTACTCCACTTTTACCAAAGGATAGGAATATATGTTGGGATTGAGAAGACGATTCATTTCATTTGTGTAAAGAGCCTTTGTTCTTCTACCGCCAGCTTCTAGGTTATGATTTCAACATAAAAACTCCTAAGCCTACCATCTGACTGACCCTTGTTGTATTCAGTATCTCTTTCATTATTACTTAGGATACAATTGATGCCATCAATGTGGATATTTCCTCTATATCTTAGTAAACTTTTCATGAGTTTCTGTGCCAAAAAAAAAAAAATTAAAAATTGGTTATACCAGGTAACCAATGTTCTGTTAGTGGCATCTGCCTATTTTCGCTCTCAGATAACAAGCATATAGTATTCACTCCATGCTAGGAGACTTCCTAGCTTTGAAGCATAGCCTTAGAAAATCTCTTTTCTTTTCATTTTGAAGTACATGTGCTAGACTTAAACTTAAAATTTTCATTCTCTAGATGTTATTATAATAATGCTAAGTAGATATAGTGATACCTCTTTCAGTATAGGAATGGAATTTTACTATGCTAATAATATAGTTTTAGGGTATTCCTTTTCTTCAGAGTCTCTTGCTAACAAGGCTGAGCCAGGAAGGAAGCTTAGACTTTATTGAATTATCAGTATTTGGATGTCATATTTTAAGAATCATGAAAGTCAGTATAAATACATACATTTTTTCTCTTCCCCATTTAAGAGTTGAGGACACACAGAAAATTGATTGCCACTTGCCTCATATGTAAAAGAGTTTCTAAAGGAACAAGACACCTTAGTTAATCAATAGTCAATAAACATTTATTTGTTAAGTGCCAAATACTGGATTATACTGGGGATACAAATAAGAAAATAGCCAAGGCAGAATTAGTCTACTCTAATTATAGGCAGAGTATGTCCCTTTTATTCAATTCTTCTGTTCGGTAATAAAACCTAAAGAATCAAAATGAGGATTTCACAAAAGAGAGTAAGGTAGGAATTTCTTTTTCCTAACTGGCAGAATTTTACATAGTAATCACAATAGCTTTTGCTATTTTCCATTTCAGTTTTATGATTTAAATATTTCTAATTTATTGTGCTTGTGTAAGTTTTTCTTATGTATCACTTGAAAAGTACAATTATGTATTCCTAAAGGAATGAAGATTTCAAATGATATCAGGAAATCTGTTTGATAGGTTGAAAGGCAACCATATCTGACATTATTTCCCATTCTTTTCTGTTAGTTCTTTAATTAAAATTTGTTGAGTAATTGGCCTTGTATAAATTAACTGATTATATACTCTTGATAAAGGTACTGCTTGTTATAAACAGAGGTCAAAATAATCATCTCATAATATTTTTACTTCTCAAGTAGGAAGCTTATGACCAGTTTTTCACTTAAAAGGCTCTACCATGAAAGAACTGTAGTGCATTTTTAGGGAAAGCCAATGTGACCTACAGCAAGTTTCTTCTCCTTTTTTATCCATAATTTCCTCCTCTGTGAAAATGAGGGAATTGAAAAGGATGATCTTTCAGGACTATTTTCATTTTAATGGGAAAGACTGTTGAGTCATGGGGGCATCAAGTACATAT
The DNA here is from genome assembly GCA_023553655.1 of Myrmecobius fasciatus. Classification (NCBI taxonomy): domain Eukaryota; kingdom Metazoa; phylum Chordata; class Mammalia; order Dasyuromorphia; family Myrmecobiidae; genus Myrmecobius; species Myrmecobius fasciatus. The sequence goes on from JAJPUD010002932.1 coordinate 223,679, forward strand.
GCAAAAATATTAAAGAATAGGAAAAGATAAGAAAATAATAAGTAATAGAATTAAGCTAAAGAAAAGAATATATGGAAAGTCTTTGTGTTCAGATTTGCAAGGAATTTTTGAATGACAAGCTTAAGGAGTTTGTTTTTTATTTCGTATCCTCAATTGTATTCCAAAATGTTTTATTAGATCCCTTCCAGGGAATTCTTGCTATCATATTTCTTATAATGAATGTTTTTACTTATAGTGAAAGCCATTCATAGAAATGGTAATTGATTATAACTTTTATTTAATTCTTAATATATCTTATTGGCTCTGTTCATATCATAATTTTTTTCTTCTACTTACCTATGTTACTAAGCAGATTACAACTGTTAACCATTCATTAGTCATCTGCTGGGTAACAGGTGGTGTGCTAGGCACCAGAAATACAAAGACCAAAATGAAATGGTCCCCGCTTTCAAGGAATTTGCCTTCTTTGGGTGAGACATCATATGTACTTTCAAAATAAGTACAAGATAGTGGGAGAGGGGAAACAGGACTAATAGAACTCTGATAGCCAAGAACAATGGGGGAATATGTCTTATAAATATACAAATTATAATTATAAATTATGCTGAAGAAATTAGAGATTCTCAGAGTCACAGTTGAGGAGAATACATTGCTGTCATGATAAAGAAATGAGTTGAAAGATGAGTGTTATCTATGAGGAATAGTAGTAATATCAATTTGGCTAATGTGAAGGATATACAAAGTGAAAAAATGAGTAATAAGACTTGAAAATCTAAAAGAACTTGAAAGTGCTTTCTTACCCATAAAAATACTCTCATTAATCAAACTATTGTTTAATATTACAATAAAATTAGTTGGCTGATTTATTTTGTGAAAATCATAGACCTACAATAACGATGAATTTCAAATTTGGGGAACAGAAAGAAGCATGTAGTGCAGGATGTTGGACAGAAAGTCTAATGTCTTTGTAGTAGGCTTTAAATGCTAAAGTTATGTTTTGTTATTTATCCTGAAGCTCAGTAGAGCTCTGCTGAAGGTTCTTAAGCAGTGATAGTAAGATGTGTTTTAGGAATGCTGTATTGCTAAGTGTGAAAATAGATCTAAGGGAGGAAAGCCTGGAACATGGAAGTCTATATTTTAAAAGGGGATTGAACTAATCCCTATAAGAAGTGATGACTTGAATTACGTAGTGACTATGTGAGTGTTGTGAGAAGGAAACAAATGAAAAATACATTTAGTAGGTGGAATCAACAAATATTTGAAACTGATTAAAGAAGGGACCATAAATTTGGGAAGCTTTGTGACTGGAAAGACTATAATTACCTTAATAGAAAGAGAGAAATTTGGAAGAGTGTGATTAAGGGAGAAGTACAATCCATTCTATTTTGATTATGTTAAATTTGAAGTTTCTGTTCTGTGAACATCAGTTGGAAATGCCTACTAAACATGTAGTGGAGTAAAACTGGACCTTAGAAGGGCTGGGGTTGAAACTGTGATCTAGAATTTATCTGCCAAATAGGATAATTATATAGATACAATAGGAATCACTGAAACTTCTTATGAAAGAGAGTAATTACACTGTCACATCTGTCCTTGTCAACTCGGTGGAATATGAAAAGAGGTGAGAATCTTTTTTTTTTTTTTTAATAATATCATGTTAAATTTATTACAAACTTTTTTTAAAAAAAAGGCTGTACAAAATAGATTCATTGCCTCATACACAGCCCTTTTTTTCTGTTTTTCTTTTTTTTTTAATTTTATTTGCATAACATATGTGTGGGTAATTCTTCAACAATAACCCTTACATAGCTTTCTGTTACAAATTTTTCCCCCCAAATCCCCCCCCTCCCCTAGATGGCAGGATATCCACTACATGCTAATTATGTTAAAATATTGGCAAATCGAATATATGTATACATATTTCCAAACTTATTGTTGTGCAAGAAAAATCTTATCTACACAAAAGATATATCAGATAAAGGAAACACAATGTAAGCAAACATCAATCAAGGAGTATGAGAATGTTATGTTGTGGTCCACATTTCACATCCCTCTCTCTGGGTGTATATGGCTTTCTTCAGTGAACAATTGGAGGTGGTTTGAAACATTTCATTGTTGAAGAGAGCCATGTCCATCAGAATTGATCGTCATATAGTACTGTTGTTGCCGTGTATAATGATCTCCTGGTTCTGCTCATTTCACTCAGCATCAGTTCATGTAAGTGTCTCCAAGCAAGAGGTGAGAATCTTAAGGGAGATTACTTTGGAGGTTAGGGTCTAAAGGTGAAAGATAATGAAGTAAATTAAGGTGGGTAGCGACCTTATGAGTAGAGAAAAGGGAATAAAATTGAGATGAGAGGCAGATAATTCAAGTTTTGAATTTGTATAAACAAAAACATGTTCTTGCTTGACAGAAATAGGAAAATGTAGTAAGGGAGATGGTTTGGAGGGGAAGACACTGAATTTGAAATGTCTAAGATAATAATAGGTGGGTGGTGATAATTTTAATTGATGTAAGTAAGGACTAGGCTAAGAACAGAAGTTATTATGATTATCTAGATTGGGGAAAGTTTTTTAAGAGAGACTGGAACACGTGAGAAATAGTGAGGTCTCTATGAAAGGGTTTACATAGTAGAAGAGGACATGAAAAATTATTCAACAAATGACTGGAGTTTTTCACTTGAGAAAAGCTTAGGGAGGAGAGTATATGGGGATTGGGGTATCAAGGTACATAGAGTGGAAAAGGATGAAACTGAGAAGAGACCTTCAGATTCAGTCATTACCAAGAGTACATTGGTAACCTCAGGAAGAAAGTGAAAGGTTTGCAAGAAGTTGAGAAATTGGGGGAGGATGGGGTGTTTGCAGGCAGAAAGTAGAGAGGAGTCCAGATCTGAGTTTTGGCTGTGAATGGGAGAAGAGCTGTAGTATAGCCTGAGGGGTGGAGGAGGGAATGGTAATTCCAAGTGAAAAATATTTTATTTTGGTTTGTTTTTTTAAGAGGCTTCAGAGACCTGGAAATGTTTGTAGAAGACAGGGAAGGAGTCAGTAGGTAAATAGGGAGACATTGTCTATTGGAGAGAGATGGAGATGAATGAAAAGACTCTGTGTGGAAAATAAAGAACATTAAATAATCAAAGACAAAATGGAGATTGGGGGTGTCCTTGGCAAGAAGTGCCAGCTTTTTAGCCTAGAGCAAAGATGATTCAGGAAAATGATGTTGGGAGATTTTGAAGAACATGATATAAGAGGAAGCTCAGAGGATGGCCTCTCTTCTCAGATCAAGCCTTGTGATGAGACAAGGGTGGGAGTTGTATTTTTGGAACCTTGAAGAAAGAATGTTTGAAATAGCCATTGTGGAGAGGACCCTAGAAAACTGATTAGTGAAGAACAGAAAGATTGCAATGTAACCGTGAAGGCTCAGTTGGGATGAATATATTTTAGTAGACTCAATCAGCAGGGTTGGATTTCCTGGGTTGTCTTTCAGCAAGTGAATAGGAGCAAAGAAGACTCAGTTGAGGTTTGTCAGGGTACAAAAGTGGCAGCAAGCTCGAGAGTCGAAGACTCTGTGGTTGAACCGGTCACTTATAGTCAAGATTGTTTATGGTGGGAAATAAGGCCAATGGAAGCTCTGATTAGGGAAGGAGTCCCCTGCACAGAGTAGCATAGTTAGGAGAGATGATAACAAATATGTGATCATCCTTTAGAGTCCTTTAGAGCAATTTTAGGACAAGACTTAGATTGGAAAGCTTAGAGTTAGTGCATTAACTCCTTGGAAAGGATCTTGAGCTCCTAGATAAATGTTTTCAAAATCTGAATAGGTAGATGATCTTCTTTAATTTAGCTAGTCTACTCTTTGTTCTATAGACATGCAATAAATATATCATTAGGCCCTTATGACCTGCCAGAACCTTCTGTCTGTATAATTTTCAAAAAGCACAGTCAGTTACATGTCATGATGAGACAATTAAGCAGGATCATAGAAATTAGAGATGGAAGGGAATTTATAGATCATTCTAGTGGATTTTTTTCAAACATGAGGAAACACAAGTCCAGATGGAGTGACTTCCCTAAAGTTATAAAGGATGTATAATGCAGAGTCAGAACTTATCACAAGAGCTTCTCAATTTAAGGGATAGCCTGTTTTCCATAATATCACACAGAATTTTAGTGGTAGAAAATTAGATGACAATGATTAGCAAAATAATACATGGCCTATCTACTTTTCTTTATTATTTTTTTAGAGTCTCTATGGAAGTCTATTTGTGGTGTACTCTGTTTTTCCTGCATTTAGCAATGTGGAAAACAGCAAAAGAAGTCATAAATGAATGGGAATTAACTCACAAATGTTATGTCCAACAGAATTTAGTTAGGACTAATATTTTCAAAGCTGTTCCTTACAACTTTTAGAATTTCTCTTTGTGTTTGCATTTTTAAGATCTTTTAAGTGCATAGGTGGGGTAGATGTTATGATCAATATTTTAAAATCAGTTTTTGATTTAAAATTTTTTATTAGCATGTTTCCAACTGAAATAGTATAGGATGTGCTCATATTGCATATTTTGAAGCAACTTTTTTTTTAGTCAAAATTGGATTCATTTAGTTTGAGTTTAGGAAATGTTAACATTTTGGCCTTTTTAATACAAATTTTTAATGATTCAAAAATAGTTTTCATTTTCTTTTTTCTCTAAGGTAAAACAGTTGTTTAAGGCACACAATTAACTTTTTTGTACCATTGTCTTGAATATTTAGTTCATTTTGAATGCATAGTAAATGTAAATAACTAAATTTCATCATTAGTGTTTTGGCAGCACTTAGCTGGCATAAATTGGTAATATTTTCTTCGTCCTAAAACCAGAGCATCTTAGGCTAAAAGTGTTGTTATTGAAACACTGCAATTCTTCAGAGTTTACCAACAATTTCTGTACAACTGTGAGGAATGTACCAAGATATTGTTCGCTGAAATTTATGGCAATAAATTGAGCATCTTTTTCTTCAGGTGCTCTGGATTGTTTATATTTATATAGCCTTCCCTTCCTTCCATCAGCAAAATGTTGTATTTTCATTCCCTTTTCCATTAACTATAATAAAATGTTGTACTGAATGCTTGTTGAGTATCCCAAACTATATTGAAGTTTGTGAAAGAGTGCTAGATCTCATCTTCAAAGTTGTGTTTTGTAATTCATTAAGGCTACAAAAGAGCCAATTATCTTATCATTAAAGTGTCAAAATGTATTCATGGAGCTGTTGTGGAAATGTGTGAAAGGTCTACTTGGGACCTATATTTTAGTTGGGCTAATGTCATGGGGTTTGATATGTGTGCACGAGTGTGCTTTTTAAATGATTGCTAAATCTTCATTTGCAGTTTTAACAAATGGGAAAACTAATATCAAGTTGTTAGATTGGGTTTCATGAGGAAAGTTGGATGTTATTCTCTTGTACTGTTACTTTTACACAAGATGGAGAATGATCAAAAAGCATGGCTCATGATTCTTTTGAGAGAATGAAGCCAGGAAAATGAGAGGCCAAGGGTTTTTATTTCAAAGTTTGTTTTGGTGATGGCATTAAATACGTACCAGGTAATGAAATCCAATTACTATATTAAATTTCATCACTTGTTTTTTAGGTATTCCAATAACTGTACCACCTCCAGGTAAAACCTTTTTTCATGTTTTCTACATCATTGTTAATAAACATGAAATTTCACGCATGTAGTTACAGGAGGGACAGTGGTGATGTGGTTAGCATATGGAATAGGCTATTGAGATTTCAGGTCCTATTTTCAGCTCTGCCTTTGCTTCATTCCAGTCCTGATTCAGAAAACTACTTTTAGTTTTCTCTTACCACTTGTTTTACCCATTGATATAGCAACAACTATTCTGTAGGCGAAAGCAATCTGTTAAAATCATCACCAAACTAATTCATGAAAATCTTGAGGAAACAGATCACGAGGAAATAAAGACTATGATTCTATTAAGAACAAGTCTTCTCAGACTGACAGTTTTCTTCTGTAACAAAGTGACTGGCTTGGTAAATCTAAAGAAACAGATGTAATCTTATCTTCACCTGAGTATAGATTCTTATTCTTATCCCACTGGTATATTCATCTATATACTGGGATGATATGGGCTCAACCACACAACTATTAGATGAGTACTCAACTGGTTGGATAGTTGTATTCATAGTGACTATCAGTTGATCAGTGTTGGAAGAGTATGATCTACAGAGTTTGGTCCTTGACCCAGAGTTGTTGGTGGTTTTTTCCTTTTTTAAAAAAATTTTCGTCAGTGGCCTTGATGACAGGAGCAGTGAGCATGTTTGTTAAGTTTATTTAAAACTCGAGGAGTGGAACATATGGGAGGATAACTAGTACTTTGAAGGATAGAACTAAATTTCAAATTGACCTTGCTAAATGGGAGAATCAATAACAGGCTGAGAATGAAGTTCAGTAAGAGTAAGTGCCAAATATTACATCGGCATATGGATAGAGAATGACTGGCTATGTATGAGTATGGTAAAATTTATCATAGTGGATGACCAGGAATACATAAATCATTGGTGTGTCATGGTAGTTTTTAAAAGCAGTATCAAAGCATATAGAAATAAAAATAATGAAGTAATTTCATTATGTTCAGCATTTTGCAGACCCTTGATACATTAACAATGGATCCTCAAACTAAGTTAGAGTAAAAAAGGGCATGGTGACTTGAGAAAAATTGGAGAGCCACAAAAATGTTTAGATCAGTCCTTCAAAGAAAGGGTAAAAGAACTGGAATATCTCTTAACCTGTAACAGAAAAGGGTAAGGAGAGCTTAATAATAATCTTCACATATGAAAGGTAATTAGAGCGAAAATAATTCCCTATACCCTGACTCCATTAAGGATAGCCTAAGAGGAAGTGGTCTAAAACTAACATAAGGAATTTAATATATATTTCTTAACAGTGGGTTTGTTAAAATTGGAATGGGTTGCCACAGAAGATTAAAGAACCTCTTTTTTTTTTTTTTAAACTAAGTCTTTAAAAAAGTTTTCTTTTCATGGAATGGGATAATACAGCTCTGTCAGAAACTGGAAATTTAAACTAGTTGAACACTCAAGGCCCTTTTAGTCCTGTAATTTTTTAAGTATATCATTTAAGTGTTGTGAATAACTTAAGAATAAAGCTGTTCCATGAGGAGTATATAATGGTGCAAATTTCTTTCTAAACTAAATTAAAAGCTACACTAAATGCTTTGCTTTTTTCTTTTTAAAATCAGTTAGTTTCTTTGGATTATGCTATCAGCCTTAAGTGCTTTAGATCTTTGCTGTGATATATTTATAAACTAAGATTTACAAAGTAAATTCTGACATATCTCAGATTATTTTTTTAAAGCGGTAAATATATCTTTTCATATATATGTTTCATCTAAAATATCAGAAAAATAATAGATGTCTTGTGTGAAATAGGTTATTTTATGTTTTATATGTGGAAAAGGTAAGGCATTGAAATTGACTGTCAGACTTAATAAAATGGGCTATGTGTGGTGCTGAAAATAAGACCGGGTCTCCTGACTCCCAATTAGTAGACAAGACTATAAAATGTTAGAGGTGCCTTTTTTTTTTTTTTTTTAATTCAGGGATTCTTTTGCTGTCCAGTACAGACAATAGAAGAATATTTGTTTCCAGAAAAATGGAATAATATTCAATAACTTGATTTTAATTCCTTCCACTCTATGTTGATACCCTATTCATTAATTCTTTTATTTTATGATTGAATACAGGTTTTCCTCCTCCCCCAGGAGCTCCTCCTCCATCTCTTATTCCAACAATAGAAAGGTAAAGTAGAATGGATTACATAAACTGATAGTTGATGATTGGTGACAATTGGCAGATTGGGATTTTTAAGAAAACCTTTTTATAGCTTAGAAATTGGTTTTTAAAGATTTTATCTTCTATAAAATATTAGTTTGCTAATATATTTAGCAATATTTAATAAGTTTTATACATTTACTTAAAAGAGCTATACTGCCACACACCAAAATTATTGAAAAAAGCATAAGAGATATTATTAAAACATAATGTGTGATGATTGCTTGTTGAATTTGATGAGTATATCATGATTTTCTCATGATTTAGTATTATTATCTATGCCTCATGGAAATGTAAAGGAAGCATTAGCAGGGATTAAACCAAGAGAAAGGCACTTGACATAGTTTGTAGCTAAAATCCTTTACCTTACAAAAAGAGAGACTTACCAGGGAAAAAGAAGCATAAATGGAGATGTTTCTATTTCTATCCTTACCTGTCTATTGATCCTTTTAAGAAGGAATGAGTCTCCAAACTAGTCCCTGAAGCAGGAGCTACATAATGAGAAATTCTCTTGGAGAGAATTAAGTAGTCTCAGTTTGGAAAGGTCCTAAAAATAAAGCATAACAGTGCATAACTGGGTTGAGTGGGTCCTGGTTATAGTTTTCTACAACAATATGGCAGTTGTATGCCAAGGATTCCAAAAATAAATGGATCTATATCCTGTGGTAAAATTGTATCAACTGACCAACTTGTTTAGCTCATGTTAAACAAAAATTGTATCTCTGGATTGTAGTGAATTAGCTGTATTTCCATACTTTAAATATCACCAATTAAAAACCTTTTAGTTGATTCCATTTAAAAAAAAAAAAAGAAAGAAAAAAAAAAGTTTTGCTTTAATGCCTATTGAGGATAAATACAATTTCCAGGACACAATTTTCCTTAAGGAGAATCTTGTTTATTAAACACACACACACACACACACACTATTGTCAGTTGTAGAATTCCTTTCATGTTTGTGCTGATGGATATATTAATTTGGTGTGATATGCTAAAGGATTTTTTTGCCCTTAAATGGCAACCTTTCTGTACAAAATACATATCTGAGAAAAGAATGTGGCATATGAAAAATGTAGAGTAAAATATGAAGCCTGGGAGAAAGCATTATAGAAATTTCAATCATAAATGTGTAAGTAAGCATTTCTCAATTTGTTAAGAGATTGTTGAAAGAGATATTTTCCTAGTTATCATATCCCTTTTTAGTAGGCATCTTAGTGTGTAGTGGATCTATAGATAGTATGATGAATTTGGATTTGTATTTGGAATTTGGAAAGAGCCGGGTTCAAATCCAGCCTCAACACTTAGAAAGTGTATGATCTTGAATAAATCATTTGCCCTCTCTGTTTCCATTTTCTTATCTGCAAAATAAGGTGATTAGGCTAAAGGACTTGTAACATCCCATTAGGTTCTAAATTTTTTCATTTAAAAAGTCAGTTAAGCTGCTCTCCTTTGATCCAGTGGAGTCAATTGTATTTTTTTTTTTTAATTAAAGCTTTTTATTTGTATAACGTATGTATGGGTAGTTCCCCAGCATTGATCTTTACAAAGCTTTCCATTACAAATTTTACCCCCAGTCCCCTCCCCTCCCCTAGATGGCAGGAAGTCCACTACATGTTAATAATGTAATAATAGTAGTCAATTGTTTTCTTAAGGAATAGTGTTTTGTGTTTGTATATTTTAATATTGAGCTGTATGTTTTTAGTAAGATTAGCTGGTATTTGAAGATTTAAAAAATAAATTTGTAACAATGAATTATTTATGTTACATACTTCAAGTAACTATTTGATGTTCAAGTTCTATAGTCTTTCAAGTTTTCCTTATATTTTGCCTTTAAATCTTAGCTAGTGAAACTAAAAATTTAATGTGATTGTCTTGGAATTAACAAAGTATTTTTTCCTCCAATAGTGGACATTCTTCTGGATATGATAGTCGTTCTGCTCGGGCATTTCCATATGGTAATGGTAAGTTTGTTAATTTCCTAAGATTTAAGTTGAATGTGAAAATACTTGTAGGCATATAAATTATAAAAACTAAAAAACTTCCATTACTTAAGGCCATATTACACAAAGCAGTGAAAAGAACATTGAACTATAGGGAAAATTTTTTTATGTTGTTATCTAACATGTTAGGTAGTAAAATGCTTTCAACTTAAATATAACATGTCACTTAACAGTGGTTCCTTCCAATGATAAATGGTATTTGGGATATAATTATCAACACATTTGTGTAAATGAGGCAAAGTATCACTAATTATTTAATTTTGGTAAAAAGTCAACTAAAACATGTATTTTTGTAGGTGAAGTTTGTGAAGGCTAGTATATACAGTGAAATATGGCAGGAAAAGGGAATGATACAACAAGATTTTTGAGGGCTTTAAGTGCCATTCTAAGTTTATGTTTCAGTTAGTAAGGATTTATTAAATGCCTACTATGTGCCAGGAACTTTAGTAAACTTCTTTTAAAAGACACAAACAAACCAGGATCGGTGCCTACTTTTGTAGAACTCACAGTCTAATGGGGAGACAACAAACAGATATTTGCAAATAAGCTTTTTGTAGGTTAAATAGGAATAATTACCATTAAGAAGCATCAGAAAGGCTTTCTATAGAAAATAAAATTTTAGTTGGTACTTAAAGGAAGCCAGAAGGAAGACATGAGGACAGAGATTCCCTCAGCCAGAGAAAGTGCCCAGAGCTGGGAGATGGAACAGTAGAGAAGGCGGCATAAGAAGGCTACAAGGATGTTGGCAGGGCAGATGCTGGGCTATGAACGGCTTTGAATACCAAAAGACAGGTTTATATATTTGATCCTGGACATGGTAAGGAGCCGCTCGAGTTGGGTCAGAGAAGGCCACCTCTGCGGTCACTGTAGAGACTGAATGGAGGATGGACTGGGTGGGGAAGAGACTGGAGGCAGTCACAACCAGTGAGGAGGGAAGAGGCTATTGGAAGAGAGACCACAGAGGTGGCCAGGGGTAGGCCTTGTTAACAGATTGAACTTAGCAGGGCTAAGAGAGGGAGAGACCTAAGAAGACTCTTAGGGGGCAAGTCTGAGAACTGGGAGGATGGTTAGGGGAGAGGAGGGGTCAGGGGAAAATTGGTGAACTCTGTTTTGCATAAGTTGAGCTTAAGATGTCTGATGGTGATCTAGTTTGAGATGTCTGAAAGAAGTTGGCAAAGAGGTTGGGGCAAAAAAAAAAAATAGACTTGAGAATCCACAGTGAAGGGATGATACTTCACTCAGGGGAAATGGAGGAGATCATTTAGTGAAGCAGCGTGCAGGGAAAAGAGAGGTGGGCCCACTTATGGTGACAGGATGGGGACCAGAGGGGATCATGGATCCTCGTCCCAAAGTGGGGCTTCCGTGGACTTGATTTTTGCAGTGAATTGGTGACAAGACAGAGAAGTTCTTTTCCAGAACTTTTTGCATTTTGATAACCATATTTTAATAATTTGATTTTCTTTATAATCCACTGAATTTCATTTTATGCATTTAATAACATGATTCTGAGAAGTGGACCATAGACTTCAATAGTCTGACAAAGGAGGGGCCCACTACACAACAGGCGTGCTCATGAACACACACGTACACATGCATGGGCATACAAAGAATTTCTAAGTATTAAGTCTAATAGGAATTAACAGAGCAGAAGTCCTATGTGTTAACATGATTGTTTGGGTATCAATGTAAAGGGACTAGATTGTAGAGAGGCAAGAAATTAAAAGCAGAAAGACCTGTTGAGGGCTCTCTAGCAATCAGTAAGACATATCGAATCCCTACAGTGGAGTTGTGATCATATGAATGGAGAGAAGGAATTGGATGTGAGAGATGTTTTGAAGATAGATTCAGTGACACATTTTTAAATTTTTTTCTCTCTAATATGTCTGAGTTTTATGTTTGTTTAAATATCGGTAATCTACAAACAACAAAATTAAAGTTAAATACAATGTTAGTCCTAGATCATTAAGAGTATACATCTTTGACCATGAACAGTAACCAAAAAAAGTAGAAAAAATACATGGTCTCAGTCACTTCCCATCAGTTTTGCTTAACGGTTTTTAGAAATGTGTTTTGTGAGAGAGTTGTTTGTTGCAATATGTCAAAATAGTGATGAAAGGAAACTATTGAAATGAGAGGTAGCAAATCACAAATAACTGTTTGACATAATAAATTAGAATCCTGAGTCAGTGTGTGCTACCTTTGCCCTTATATTTTAGTCAGTGCTTTGTATAGTATTTCTAATGCATATATAGTAACCCTCTGACAAAATATGAGCGCCTCAATAAAGTATTCGGTGCCCTTTCATTATGCTTTGCTAACACTCAGTGAATTGGTGACAAGACAGAAGTTCTTTTCCAGAATCCTTGAATTTAGAGTGTAGTGGCCTTTCTCTGTTTTACTTTTATGATAATCTTCCTTATATAATTTTTATATTGTTAGAATATAGTGTTAGAATATCTTGATAGTGAACTATACCAATAACTCAGTGGGATTATTCCTCACATTGCAATTTCTTTTTCAAATTCTTGATTGCTTCTTTATGTTCTCTCTTGCCTTCCTTTACCCTGAGGTTCAGCTTTTCAAGACTGATCTCCTTGCCTTCAGTTCCCATGATCTCTAGAAAAAAATAGTTATTTTTTTATGTCAAGGCCTAAAATTCATCCGTCTAATTGATATAAAAATGGCAGTCATTGTAGCTGTTTGAACATGGTCTCAGCTGTAAGACTTTGAATCTGGTCACAACTGTCTACTCTTGGAAACTTTTCCTTTCTTTCATTTCCACTAACTTTTATCACATTTCTCTTTCCTTATATACCCTTTTCCATTCAGTGTTATTGCAACTTTGCCACTCTAATCATGAAATTTTATTGAGTCATGAATAAGATTACTTTATTTTTCCTTCATTTTCAGAAAGAATGCTTTGAAATGTATGTCAAATTTCTCCCTGATTTCTCTTATACCCTGCTGCCACCCCCAACATGGAATATTTTTTTTATTTCTTGAAGTATTTTATTGTAATGGAGCAATCACTAGACATGAAGTCAGGAAAGCTGAGCTTGAATTGGAGGTCCAATACTAATTAGCTGCTTGACCATGGTCATAATATTAGTAAACCCCTTTTTCCTTTTTTTTTTAACCCCTTTTTCCTTACCAGGAAAATAGTGATTATACTTATTCTAAATGTGTTATTGTATGGATAAGAAAAAAAGCTTTTGTAAGCCTTAAAATATTACAAATATGAATTAGCATTCTCAGTATAGAATTATTAGTCTTTTACAATTTGTTTTTTCATTTGGCTCAGTACTTCTTTTTTGTTTTTTCCATCTTATTTTCCAAGTATATCCTTCCTCTTTCAGTTAATCTTCCTTTGAAACAAAAAAATTGAAGAAATAGCAAGTTAGCAAAATCAACTGACAATCCTTACAATTTCTAACAGTAAATCCTAAGTAGTTTTAACTTCTTAATGAATTTCCTCTTTCTTGAACTTAACTGTTTTTTGCTAGGACTTCATCCAAGGATTTAGCCTAGAGGTTCTCTCCCTCTCTAATCTCACCTTAATTTATTTTGTATGCATTTTTATATATCTCTTGGTGGTTTGTGATTGTTATTATATGGGGCCTCAGCTTTTTTAATATGTAAAATGAGAGTGTTGAGTAAGATAATCTTTAAAATTCCTTCTATTCTAAATCTTGTCCTGTGTTTAATCAGCTGGGTTTTCTTTGTTTTTTTTTTTTTGTTGTTTTTTTCCTCCTGAGGCTGTTGGGGTTAAATGACTTGCCCAGAGTCAAACAGCTAGAAAATGTTAAATGTCTGAGGCAAGATTTGAACTCAGGTCCTCCTGACTTGACATTCTATCCACTCTGCCACCTAATTGCCGCTGTACTTTCTCCCCCACTCCCCCCCCCCTTTTAAGTGCCTATCACTATGCTAGGTGCTGGGGCTACCAACAGAAAAAAATGGAAATGCAATACAAGTATCTTGATTTCAGCTTCAGAACTTTTCCCCATGGACCTTGATACCCTAAATGCGCACTAATTTCTTGCCAGGTCCCACCCCTGGATGATTTCTACCCTCTACCTCTGCTCCTCACTTGTATTGAAGGTTTGGGTTTGTTTGTTTGTTTGTTTTTTGCTGAGGCAATTGGGATTAAGTGATTTGCCCAGGGTCACACAGCTAGGAAGTGTTGAGTGTCTGAGACTAGATTTGAACTCAGGTCCTCTTGACTTCAGGGCTGGTGCGCTATCCACTGCGCCACCTAGCTGCCCATTCATGCTAAAGATTGATAGAAATCACCAACTACCTCCTCTGCTCCCACTCATGTACTGCTGCACAGAATTAGAAGTCAAACAGCTGAGTTGACAGTTTCCAACTTGAAGTTGGTTGGCTAACTTTGCCAGCCCTCACTTCAGCCCTTTACCTGTCACTAATTGGTCTCTTGATCATCCACTTCCTCCTCTTCCTCCCCGCATTTCTCAAACCTGCTTCAAGCCTTTGCTTCTCACCTCTTCACATCAACTGGAATTTTTTTTTTAATAAAGCTTTTTATTTACAAAACATATGAGTGATCTTTCAACATTGACCTTTGCAAAAAAAAACTTTTTTTTTCCCAAGCTTTTCCTTTCCTTCCCCCCACCCCCCCACCCCTAGATGACAGGTAATCTAATACATGCTAGATAGGATAAATTATATGACAAATACAATACATTCAACTGGAATTTTTTTTCTAAAACTTTATTTTTTTCATGAAAATGAAATGTTATTTGAATGCTTAAGGTAAAAGTGAAAAATAGCCTAAACCTGGATTTCAGAATAAAAAATCTTATTTTGATTTGATGTTTTGTTTTAATATCTCATTGGTTTTCATGTCTGACCCTCACCAAAATCCATTACCCCAGAGTGCACTTTGAAAAAGAATAAAAAAGAAAATGTTTTAACAAGTTTAAAACCACCTGAAACATTACCCCCCCCCATATATATATATATATATATGAGAGAGAGAGAGAGATAATACTTCATTCTTGTAGTTTCTTCCCTCCATTCTTCCTTCAACAAAGAGAAGCCAAACTTCCTTGTTTTCATTTGCTTGAACTCTAAAGTGATTTTTACATAAATGATTCAGTTTGGATGAAAGTGGTTTAAATTGTTATTAAAACTTTTTGAGAATCTAGCCAAAAAAGTCCAGTTTATCTTTAAAAAAAATAAAAACCCAACAACAACAAAAGCACTCCTCTTGTTAATTCTTACTGTAAATTATTACTAGATATAGTACAGATTTATTTCTGTAAACAGTACATACAAGCTGTCTGTTATATAATGGTGTTCAGTAAACTTGCTAGCAAACAGCTGTAACCATCTGCTTCAGGGTTTAGAATTAGGTTTTAATCTTCCATGGCCCAATTCTATAAATATTTGTAATTATTTCTGTGAAAATGTAGGTAACCTATATACTGTATGTATATGATATAATGTCTAGGACCATTAGTTATAAATGAAATTAGTTATTTACAGCTGAAAGATTCATTGTTAAAAGTACTTGTGTCTAGACCTACATTGGTCTAAACTATTTGAACTAAGAGCCATTTCTTTTAAGGAAAGGGATACTGAAGATTTTTTTATGGCCTGATTGAAAAAATTAATACTTGAAAAAGTTGTTTTGGGGGGTTAAAATAGCAAATTCCAAGAGCAGTTTTGTGACAGTTTCACATGCAGATAAGAAAGTGAGGAAAAGTCATAGAGGAATTTCTTTAAGTAAAAACCATCAGCACAGAAAAGTAAAAATAAAACCAAAATGCATTTAGAAATCAGAAGATCAGGGCAGCTAAGTGGTCCAGTGGATAGAGCACCAGCCCTGAAGTCAGGAAGGACCTGAGTTCAAATCTGGACTCAGGCACTTAATATTTCCTAGCTGTGTGACCCTGGGCAAGTCACTTAACCCCAATTGCCTCAGCAAAAAAACAAAAACAAACAACAAAAAAGAATGGAGAAGTCAGAAGATCAGATTCTTAGCAAATAGAATAAGTTAATTGCTTTGTTATTGCTTATTTACAACATAAACACATGCATTCTTCTAATCTATTTAGGTACATTCAATTTTATGTACAATTTCATTTCAGAATAAATTTTTTCATTTGTATGCTTTTGATTTTGTTATGGCTATGTTTTTTCTAATTTCTAAATGAAAAGATTACTATTCTGTTTTTCTAAATACCTTAAATTCTGTGATTATAACTTTTAAATTAAGTTTGTTAAACATTCTCATCTTTTAAAAGGGAGATATGAATATTCTGAGAGACATTTTCTTTGCTTTTGATTAGCATCAAATTTTTAGAGTACAATAATAATAATAAAGCTTGTTATATAAAGGCAACAAGTAGTGTGATAGTTTGTATATGGTATATAAAGGCAAGGTAGAGTGACAATTTTAGTGATAATTTAGTTTTATTATATTTCTAATAAAGATTCCCATATGAGTCCTTGAAAGCACACTTTGTTCCCCTCTGCAGATGGTGTCATGCTACCAGATTGTGTCATGCTTCAGTGTTTAAAAGATTGATGATTTCATCAGTTCTCCTATTCTCTCCACATCATGAAACACTAAATCAGTGTAGAAGTTAGTAGGCAATTTGAGGAGTTGCTATGTCTGACAAATTAATCATATTACAGCCAACCTTGTGGTGTGTCTTTTAGGCATAACCTAAAAAGGCTGAATCTTGTGTTGCAAATTACAATCCACGTTCCTTTGAAATTTGAATCCAAGTCTTCTGGTCACAAATCTGGTCTTTTTTCCACCAAGATATTCCCCTGCTTTGAGGACTCTGAGAGATGGCATTAGTCTATAGAACCTTCTTCACTTGCTCTCAGCACAACTTCTTTATTCCTCTAAAGAATGAGATGGTAGAAGTGTATTAGATTTATTGGGAGGGAAGAAAGAGAAATGTATGTTTCCTCCAAAGATAGCATCTTACTCGGGTGTTTAATCAATCACAGGGTGTTAATAAAATTCATTAATAAGATTTTGAGATGTGTAGAGTAGGGGAGAAGAGAGGAGGTTCGTGGTAAATGTCTGCTTTTCTCAATCAGTTATTAGGGAAAGTCTTCAGTTGAGAGGGTAAAGGGAGAAGGCCATGTGAGAGGCTTGAAAAAGACAGCAGTGGTACGTAATAGCTGTTACGGAGGAATGTGGTAGAGTGCAGAACTTGGCTTGCTTCAGAAAGGGTCTTGTTGAAATTAGATAACAATTTATAATGGATCTGTCAGCCCAATTGTCTTTCATTCTCAAGCACTTCAAAAGCACATAATAGGAGCAGAGGTAGCAGATGATGGGAGTAATCCAGGCTTGAACTTGGGCAGGTCATGAACAAGGGGACAAGGAAGATGAGAGTCTAGGTAATGTAAAATTTGACTAAAAGAGTAATTTGGGAGAAAGGCCGGAAAGTGAAGGAGAGAGAAATTGGGAAAAGTGAATTACGGATAAAATTGTAGGAAGACACTAATAAAGAAAATTCAGATAGTTTCGTCATGAAAATGGAACACTTGTTGAATGATGGAGAGCTCAAGTGTGATTATTCTCATGTGTGGCTGAGGTAGAATGAAAGAAAATGTTGGAATTGAGACTGCCAACAAAAACATGTATGAAGTCCACTAGTATGATAGGCAGGTATCAAGAAAATGGAGCAGATACTGAACTCCTTAAGAAAGGAACCAATGTGATCTGGGTAGAGGCAACCTTAATAGGAGTAGAGGGTTTGCTGAGTAATAATGGCAGAAAGAGGTTATGGAAATGGCAACAAAAGGGGGGGGGGCGATAATGGGGGTTAAGAAATATACCAACTTCCTCTCTTGGACCAGGATGTTGGGGATATGAGATAAGGTCAAATAACTACTAGAAAAGATGGCTAAGGATTTAACGTTATCTTAGAAGAGTGAAGAGCCAGAAGTGAGAGGAAGAGGTCTAAAATGAATAGAAATTCATTAATAATAGAATAGTTAGGGGCAGCTGGAGTGACTCAGTGGATAGAATCAGGATTCCAGTTCAGATGTGGTCTCAGACACTTTTTGTTTACTTGACTTTGGATAAATCACCTTGCCAAGATAATAATAGAATAGGTATTCCAAAAAGTGGTAGAATTGTGTGAGCAGAGGGAATTAGAATATGGGATGAAAAAATAGGAAAGAATTGTAGAGGAGAAGAGTGGTTTTCATTTAAGTAGCTGTGGATTCTGTTTCCCTGGAATTAAAATGGTTTAAATGGAGCAGGCATTATCATGTCTAGAATTGAGGAGCTAAACCAGATTGCTTTCTGAATTTGTGGCTGTTTCTGATTTCTTCATATGTAATAGTTACGTTCACATCACATTCTGAAATTTTTTCACTGAATGAAGGAAAAAAGCTAAGAGGGAAAACACATAAGTTTCCATCTGCAAGGTGCATGGGAAAACCCTGGTTTGTTGTTTATTTTGGGACAGTAGCAAAAACTTTATTTTCCATGTCTAGGCAGGAGGCAGGAATGGAGGGAGGGTTTGTTGTTCCTGTTACTCTTGGGCTCAGGATCTTGTGCTCTTTCCACTAGGGTCTGTAGGGAGGATGTGCTCAAAGTATTAGTGGTTTTGAAGCCCTCCAGCACTTGCTACCTCCTGTCTTCCTTTTCAGCTTCAGATAAGCAAGTGTGCTGAGAATAGTGTTTTTGGCAGGCTCTTTGGTCCTCCAGTGGCTTGTCGTCTGGAAGCAGGGCTGGGTCCTCTGGGAGGCTCTGCTGTCCCAGTTTTGGGGGGCCCACCAGCCTTTTGTTGGCAGTTGGTTGTGGCATGGATGGTAGACCTCATCTAAGGGTAGGATGAAATATTCATGTGTTAGCAAATCCTATATGGTAATTTATATATAATCTTTTGTGAGTGTTTATGATTTTGGATTTGGGTTGATTACTACTGTTTTTACTACTTTTTAAACAAATACAAAGACATGATAGGGTATCATAGATTAGTATTAGTGATACCAACACTCAAAATTCTGATCACTGAAAGAGGATTTGTATTCACTGTATTAGAGAGAGAAAGGAGGAACAAAGAAAATAGGTTTGCTGGTTGAAGTTGGTGGTATCAATGATAATATGTTATGGAATCAGAGATATAGAACTAGAATAAACCATAAAAGTTATAAGCCCCACCCTCCATGTGATAGTTGAAGAGCCTGAAAGCTTAAGTGTCTTGTCCTGTGCCATGCAGCTAATGAGCAGCTGAGGAAGGGGTCAAACTTGCCTTCCTGACTGCCAAGGCCAGTGCTCTATTCACTTCCAGAATTACTTAGTGTTCACTTTACTTCTGGTTTTCCTGTCAGGGATAATCATTGAATTGACATGGAGAATGGAAAATTAAAAACCAGCAGAAGTGATTCTCCTGCTACCTGTTTGGCTTCTCAGTTTCCTATACTGAATTATCAAACATGCCCCAACTCCTAAATAAATATATATATATATATATATCCCAAAGTTCAGTCTTTTATCTTCTTTCTCTCCATTTCTCTACCTCTCAACCATCTCATCAGCTCCCATGACCTCTTTATCTTTTCTAATCAGATAATTCTCAGATCTATACAGTGAGCCTTATTCTGTCCTAAGTTTCAGTTTCCTTAATGAAATGTTTTACGTTTCCAAGGGGAAGCCCAGTCAGCATCTCAGATGAAAATTATTTTTCTTGCATAACTTCTCAAGCATTTCAACATTATTAACATGTAGTGGACTTCCTGCCATCTAGGGGAGGGGAGGGGACTGGGGGTAAAATTTGTAATGGAAAGCTTTGTAAAGATCAATGTTGGGGAACCACCCATATATATGTTATACAAATAAAAAGCTTTAATAAAAAAAAAAAGAAAGAAAGAAAAAAGAAAATTATCCAGAAAGGATTTCATTCTCTTGCCAGCCACTGCACAATACCAACTTTTTCCTCCCATTCTCCTATTTCTGTGAAACACCCACCATCCTTGCTTTTCCCCAGCTGCACTACCTCATAATTAACCTTCAGTTCTCCTATGTCTCTAAGCAATTGGCAAGTCTTACTGATTCTTACTCCTAATATCTCATCGTGTTCACTTATAGACATTGTCCATGTTTATGCCTTCATAATTTACCTAGACAGTTTTCAGTAATCTTCCCATTGGGTCTCTCTGCCACAAGTTTCTCTCCACACCAATCCATCTTCCATTCACATACCAAAGGTAATATTCTTAATGCACATGTGTTCCTTCACAATTCTTTAAATTGTACATATTCTTTATGCATTGTTTCTTCTGGTGACATGAGCTACTTAAGAGTAGTAGCTCTTTATTTTTATATCTTTTGGATTTTCAATATCTGAAACATAGGAACACTAGACCATGACTTCATTGGTTTAAAGAATCTCTAATAAAGAACTTCCTTTACCAATGAAGGTGGGACTCTATAACAGACTACTTTAGAGAACTGGATAGTTAAGTACCTTGCTTGGGTTCACCCAGACAATTTGTATTAGGGACATGGCACATAGCAAATAAACATTGAGTAAATTAGTTGTTTGATTGACTGATAGATAATAAGACAGTAAGTCATCCAGAAGCTCTTGATGAACTCAATACTAGTCCTGTTTGAATTCTGTCTCAATGTACTGAAATACTGGTAATTGTGATTACTGTCTCTTTGCCAGTCCTTGAAAGAATATGAAGAAATGTAACATAACTAGGGAAAGGACAATTTTGGAAAAATAGTAAAGTTTAGTGACCTTGACTTGAAATCATGTCAAAATTATAGTGCATATTAGTAAAGGTGTGGCTTTATCAAGAGCAGATTATGCCATACTAGCCTTATTCTCATTTTTAAAGAATTATAGTTTGAATCAGGAAAATGCTATAAATATGTAATTTACCAACTTTTTAGTGAAACATTTCACAAAATTTTTTCATACTGTCCATGAGGATAAAATAAAAAGATTATAGATTAAAGGATCGCATAGGTGTATTCAGGTTGATTGAATAATCAGCCTCAAATAGTCATTAATGGTCAAATGTCACTTTGAAAGAGGCACCTTTTCTTTTTTTATGATAGCTTTTTATTTTCAAAATTCATGCAAAGATTGTCTTCAACATTCACCCTTGAAAAAAGTTTGTATTTCAAATTTTTTTCTTCCTACATTCACCCACCCCCTTCTCCTAGACAGCAAATAATCCAATATGGGTTAAATATGTGCAATTCTTCTACACATATTTCCTTTTATCATGCTGCACAAGAAAAATCAGAAAGAGAAAAAATGAGAAAACAAAAAGCAAGCAAACTACAACAAGAAAGGTGAAAATACTATGTTGTGTACTATCCACATTCAGCCCCCACAATCCTCTCTCTGGATGTGAATGGTCGGTCTCTCAATCACAAGACCATTGGACCTGACCTGAATCACCTCATTGTTGAAAAGATCTACATCCATCAGAATAAATCATCATATAATCTTGCTGTTGCTATGTGCAATGTTCTCCTGGTTCTATTCACTTCATTCAGTATCAGTTCATGTAAATCTCTCCAGGCCTTTCTGAAATCAGCCTTCTGATTGTTTTATAAAACAATACTATTCCATTATATTCATGTGCCATAAGAAAGAGCTACTATTTGAGTAGTTAGGGATCTGGTGTGCTGTTTAACCATTCTTAATAAGAGGGAGGTTGGCATGGATGTGTCATTTGCAGATTTGGGAAGTGTGTGCTAAGAGAGCTACCTAATACTTTGGATGATAAGGGATCCAGAAAGATCTTGAGAGATCCAGAGAGACGCGCGTCTGAAGTAAGATCTCTGAAAAATAATCACAGGTTTTAATGGACTGAAGGCTTGGTAATGTGATAAAGCAGTGCAAAAAGAACAAATAAGATCTTAGGTTGTATTTAAAGAAGCCATTATATTCTACTTCTGATCAGAATACATCTAGAGTTTCATGTTGAATTCTGGGTGCCACATTTTAGAAAGGACATTGATAAAGCAATCAAAATAGTGAAGATTGCCTTCAAGTTACTCTATACATAAGAAGGATTAGTTTAAGAAGGCTGTACATTTGGAGCAGTCAGGAAAGATTTAGTGGTAATTAAAAAGCTGATCTTTAGAGCTACTTAAAAGTGAAACGGGTTGCATTAGGATCTGATGCTTTTCACTGGACGTTTTCAGACAAGTTTAGTGATTGCTCAGAGTTTTTATAGTAGCAGAGATTCATATGCAAGTACAGTTTGGACTAAAAGACTATTATGATTTCTTTTCAATTTTAGATTCTGTGAGTCTGTGAATAAAGACTACCAAATATAATCAACCAGCAACTAAAATTAGCACAAATCTGCAGAAAACCTTTTTTCTTTGCTGTTCTTAGTATTTTTGTAAGGGGCAAAGAAGGATAACTAGAACTTTCAACCTCTCTTGATTCTTGATAGGTCTTTTGAACAATGTACTTTCCCTCTCTTTGTTTTCTAGGTAGATCTTGGACAGAACAAATGAATATTATTAAAGAAAGTTTGGGAATGACTACTGAGAGTAGGGAAAGGAAATGTACCTGCCATTTCATTGGTAGAGGCAATTCTGGACTTACTGGAATTTTATATATTTTAACATTCCCATTTCTTCATAACAATCCCATTCTTTGCCAGATAGTAGAACTTTTGATGGTGATCCTTAGGTCTTATTGGAAACTTACAAGTCCTGTCCTTCCATTTTCTTCCCCAGTGTATATTCCATGGTTGTACACAATTAAACAGAACTTATTTTCCTTTAATGCTCTGTATGTTTGTTGGTAATAGTTTCTTGATTTTTATTTTGCTGGGGAAAAAATACTCTTGAAATATTCTTCATAACTTTCTCTGTCCTAAAGCACCCATATTTTCAATTATAGTCCTTTCAGCCCTAGACTGTCACTCCAGCTAATTACAACATTGTTTTCGAGTTGCCTGTCTGAAAATTTCTCTTAGTGTAGTTACTTGGTGATTGTTGTTGTTTTAATTAAATGTAATTAAATTACAGTTAAATAATAAGCTCTATACCATAATTATATTTCTTAGTGCTAAAGTGCCTTCTCTTAATGCTTTAAGTGTATTACTTGAATAAATAATTTCTCACTCTTCTCTCTCAGTTTCTCTGTTCTTGGGAGGTTAAAATGATATGGTATTTGAAAAGTTCTTTATAAACCTTAAAGTGCTATTTAAATGTTAGTTCTTCTTGTGATTATTATACAACAAGCCAAAACATTTGTTAATGGATCACTGTTGAACTTTCTTGTAGAACACATGAAGTGTAAGAAAGACAGTTCTGTTTGGGCAAGTCATTTTATCTGTATAGGCAAGTCACTTTATCTGTATAGGCTTCTACTTCCTTTTTTTGTTTGTTGTTTTTTTTTTTTGTTTTTTTTTTTTTTGTAAAATGTAAGGATTTAACTATGTGGCTTCTAAAGTAAAGCTCTGAATGATCTGAAATCTCATTATTTGAAAACCACTTAAGTAAAGATTTATTTAAATTCTTACACATTAAAATAAGTGCTGACCTACTTGCTTTGTGCATACTGGGCAGTATACCTAAAAGGTAGTTAATATTGTCTCTTTAGGTTTATTTTTTTAACCTCATTTGAACCTTTTAGTAAGGGAGAAAATCTTGACTAATCACTTGTATGTCAGTCTCTGCTAAACACTAACAATACAAAGAAGGGCAAAAGAAAGTTCCCACTTTCAGGAAGCTCACAGTCTGATGGTTGAGACAACATTCAAATAATAATATATTTTTTAAAAGCCCTGAATACAACCTACATTGGAGATAATCCATAGAGGAAAGAAACCAGTATTTATGCAAAACAGGTGAGGCTTCTTGCTGAAGGTGGAATTTCAGCTGAGACTTGAAGGAAGTTGAGAGATGGAGATGAGGAAGAAAAGAGTTTCAGTTAATGAAAAACAATGAGCAGAAATGTCCAGAGTTGAAAGATAGAGGAGAATCCTGAGGAGGGAGACCATTATTACTTTATTGTAGGAAACAGGAGGAAGGATATAAGGAGTAAAAAGACAGGAAGGATATAAGGAGTAAAAAGACAGGAAGGATAGGAAGGCACCAGGTTATGGAAGGCTTTCAGAACCAAATAGAGGATTTTATATTTTATTCTAGAAGCACTAGAGAGCCTCTAGAATTTAATAGTGGAATTTAGGGGTGAGAAGGTCACATTTGTACAATTAAAAATTATTTTGACACCTGAATGGAGATTGAATTGTCATAGGAAAAGATGAGACAAAGAGACCAAAACAATTTTGTTTTATATATGTTGAATTTATGTTTGAGACATCCAGTACAAAATGTTTAGTATGCAATAGAAAGAATGAGACAAGAGAGAGGTTAGGGCTAGACAAATAAATCTAGGAATCATCTGTATAGAGATGATAGTTAAAAACATGGAAGTTTGATGAAATCATCAAACGAAGTAGTATAAAGGGAAAAGAAAAGAAGGGTCCAGGGTAGAACCATGGGTGATACCAATAGTTAATTAAATGCCTATGTGTCAGGTACTGTGCTAAGTACTTTTACAAATATCTCATTTGATCTTTATAATAACTCCATGAGATCTAAGTACTTTTATTATCCTATTTTATCATCTCATTATATAGTTATGACGAATGCTAGATGAAGATCCAGCAAAGGAGACAGAGAATGAAGGGTCAGAAATGTAGGAGAAACAGTAGAATATCAAAATTAAAAAGATGATCGGTAGTATTATAGATTGCAGACAGTTGAAAAGGATGAAGATTGAATACATACCTGATTCCTGTAACTCCTTGTCTTTAGGCCATTGTGTTCTGTGACTGGTGTTTGCAAATTCCAGAGAAGGGAAGTCCAGAGCATATGGCAGAAGTGAAGCTTTTGTCATCCTAATTAGTTTTTTGTTGATGGTGGCAATATATACTCTTGTACCAAGTCCACACTTGACTTCTGTTTGTTTATATACTGTCAATAAGAAAATGTTGAGTGTATACTTTACAGAACCAGTTTAAGAATAGAAGGTCCCTAGAAAATCAACTAAGAAAACTACTAGAAACAATTCACAACTTTAGCAAGTTGCAGGATACAAAATAAATCCACACAAATCATCAGCATTTTTATATATTACCAACAAAGTCCAGCAGCAAGAGATAAAAAGAGAAATTCCATTTAAAATAACTGTTGGTTGGTAATTGGGAGTCTATCTGCCGAGGCAAAGTCAGGAACTATATGAACACAACCACAAAATGCTTTCCACACAAATAAAGTCAGATCTAATCAATTGGAAAAATATCATGCTCACGGGTAGGCCGAGTGAATATAATAAACATGACAATAGTGTCTAAATTAATCTACTTATTTAGTGCCACATCAAACTCCCAAGGAATTATTTTCCAGATCTAGAAAAAATAATAAGTTCATCTGGAAGAACAAAAGTTCAAGAATCTCAAGGGAATTAATGGAAAAAAAATGCCAATGAAGGAGCCTAGCTGTGCCAACCTAAAACTATATTATAAAGCAGCGGTCATCAAAACCATTTGGTACGATCAGTGGAATAGATTAGGTTCACAGGACAAACCAGGCAATAACTATAATAGTCTAGTGTTTGACAAACCCAAAGACTCCAGCTTTGGGGATTAAAAACTCACTATTTGACAAAAACTGCTGGGAAAATTGGAAACTAGGGCAGAAACTAGGCATTGCTCCACATCTAATACCATATACCAAGATGAAGTCAAAATGGGTTCATGATTTAGACATTGTGATATTATAAGCAAATGAGAAGAACAAAGGATAGTTTACTGCTTAGATCTGTGGAGAAGGAAGGAATGTGTGGCCAAAGAAGAATTGGACTTCATTACTGATTGCAAAATAAATAATTTTGATAAAATTAAGTTAAAAAGTTTTTGTAAAAACAAAACAAATGTAGACAAGATTATAAGGGAAACAATAAACTGGAAAAACATTTTTAAATATACATTTATATATAAATATATATTTAAATGTATATACTGTCAATAAGAAAATGTTGAGTGTATACTTTACAGAACCAGTTTAAGAATAGAAGGTCCCTAGAAAATCAACTAAGAAAACTTGGAACATGGCCAGATCACTGCCACACTAGTCCTCAGCAGAGAATGCCCATTTGACACTGTACAGGAGTAAAGGAAGGATTGAGTTCTTAAAATAGTTCTTTGATAGCTTGTTTGGCATGGGACTGAGCAGGGAAAAATTAATTTGTGTAACACTGTCATTATCATATTGATTCAGCCAACTAGTATTGCTCCAATTATTTATTTAGATCTGTCTTTGTGTATAGAGGGATTTGTAGTTGAATTCATATAGTTTGTATGTTTCTTTGTAGGTATACTCCATAGAGTCTTAAACATTCTGCAGTTAAACTTTTTTTAATAAAATTTTAACATGTTGACTTACTTTTCAAAATACATGTAAAACTAGTTTTCAACATTCATCCTTGCAAAACTTGTATTCCAAATTTTTCTCTCCCTCACCTCTCTCCTCCCTTCTCTAGACAGCAATCAATATAGATTGAACCTGTGTAATTCTTCTAAATGTATTTCCATATGTATCATGCTATACAAGAAAAATCAGATCAAAGGGGTGGAAAATGAGGGGAAAAAAACACCAAGCAAACAGCAATAAAAAAAGGTGGAAATATTATGTTGTGATTCACATTCAGTCTTCACAGTCTTTCTCTGGGTGCAGATGGCTCTCTCCATCACAAGTCTTTTGGAATTGGCCTGTATCACCTCATTGTTGAAAAGAGCTACATCAATGATAATTGGTCATTACCTAATCTTGTTGCTGTGTCCAATGTTCTTGCTCTACTTCACTCAGAATCAGCCTATAGCTGCTTTAAATGGAGTCTCATTGCCTCTTTCTGCTGAGTTTTATTGGCATATAGAAATGCTGATGGTTGTGTTGGTTTATTTTATATCCTGCAATTTTGCTAAACATATCATCTGCAGAAAGTGACTTTTATTTCCTATTTATCTATATTCCCTCAACTTTCCTTTTCATGTCAGATAATATAATAAAGTATTTCTAATATGACACACAGGAGATTATTGTATTTTATCAAATAGTTTTCTTTTCTGCAACTATTGATAAAATCATTGGGGGGGGGGTTGTTTATTAGTATGTCAAGTTTGTAGTTTTCCTAATATTAAACCAAAACTGAATTCTTGTTACATATCCAATATAGTCATAGTGTATATAATCTTTGTAAGTATCTAGTCTTGTTACTTAAATTTTATTTAAAAATTTTGCATCTATATTCGTTAGGGATGTTATTCTAAACTTCTTTTTTGATTATATTATATTATGAGAATATTTGTATCATAAAAGAAACATGTTTATAATTTGCTTTACTGGTTTTGCAAGTAGGTTATGTACTATTGGAATTAATCGTTCTTTCAGTGTTTGTTAGAATTTGCTTGTGAATCCATTTGTCCTGTCCTAAAACAGGAAGGGTTTGTGATCTCTTCTGTTAGCAAATTAAGAAGTGCTAGTTCACAAAAGTGTACATGAAAAAATTGTAAAGGTTGAAATGTTTTGTGGTTCAGTAGGATCCCAGTGGTAAATAAGCATTTGTTTTTTGTTTTTGCGACAAAATTGGGGTTGACTTGCCCAGGGTCACACAGCTAGTATCAAGTGTCTGAAACTAGAGTTTGAAGTCAGGTTCTCCTGACTCTAGGACCAATTCTCTGTATAGTAGTACCACTCAGCTGCTCTTAAGTAAGCATTTGTTATTTTTCTTTTTCTTCAGGAGCATTATCTTGTTAAATTTGCAGCATGAGACTTAAACTTGCCTCACACTTTAACATAACAGCATATCTATTTTTTCTTTTCTGTGGGGGAAAAAATTATTTCAGTCTCTTTAAACACTTGTGTTTTGTTTTTAGTATATTAACCTTTGTTTCTCATTATTTCATTTTCTTTCAGTTGCTTTTCCTCATCTTCCTGGTTCTGCTCCTTCATGGCCTAGTCTCGTTGACACCACCAAGCAGTGGGACTACTATGCTAGGAGAGAGAAAGATCGAGAGCGAGAGAGAGAACGAGACCGAGAGAGAGATCGTGACCGTGATAGGGAAAGAGAACGTACCAGAGAGAGAGAGCGAGAACGTGATCACAGCCCAACACCAAGTGTATTCAACAGGTTTGTTAAATATACCTCAGTTAATGCCTGATGTTAGACATACGTCTGAGTTTAAATTCAAGTAAACATTTTGGAGGGAGAGTAAAAATTTCTAATGGAAAAATTTTAAAACATGTTAAAAATTACTTGCCAAATGTTTTCAGGACAATCTATTGTAACTGACTATTAGAAGTGTGAGAGAGATGCCTCTTTATCCAAAAATAGTAGTATCTTTCTTTCTTTTTTTTTTGCTTTTTTTGCTGAGACAATTGGGGTTAAGTGACTTGCCCAGGGTCACACAGCTAGGAAGTGTCTGAGATCAGATTTGAACTCAGGTCCTCCTGACTTCAGGGCTGGTGTTCTAACCCTTACGCCACCTAGCTGCCCCTTGTATGGGTAATTCTTCAACATTAACCCTTACACAGCTTTCTGTTACAGATTTTTCCCCCCAACTCCCCACCCCTCCCCTAGATGGCAGGATATCCACTACGTGTTAATTATGTTAAAATATTTGGCTAATCGAATATATGTATACGTATTTCCAAACTTACCATTGTTGTGCAAGATTAATCGTATCTACACAGAAGACATATCAGATAAAGGAAACACAATGTAAGCAAGCATCATTCAAGAGTATGAGAATGTTATGTTGTGGTCCACATTTCGCATCCCTCTCTCTGGGTGTATATGGCTTTCTTCAGTGAACAATTGGAAGTAGTTTGAAACATTTCATTGTTGAATAGAGCCATGTCCATCAGAATTGATCGTCATATAGTACTGTTGTTGCTGTGTATAATGATCTCCTGGTTCTGCTCACTTCACTCAGCATCAGTTCATGCAAGTCTCTCCAGGCCTCTCTGAAATCATCTTGCTGGTCATTTCTTACAGAACAATAATATTCCATAATATTCATATACCATAATTTATTCAGCCATTCTCCAATTGAAGGGCATCTATTCAGTTTCCAGTTTCTAGCCAAGTAGTATCTTTCAAAGAGGAAAAAGAATAACAATGGAATTCCTAAGTCATGTTTATTTTTGTACCTAGAAAAACTATTGTAACATCAAGTGGTCATCTCCTTTATTCAGCCAAGCATTTATTAAGTACCTTTTGTGTGATGGGCACCAGTCCACATACTGAGGTTACACAGACAAAAAGAAACATTACTGCCTTCAAGAAACTTAGATTCTCTTGGTGTGGTGTGGGCTTGAAAATAATTTGTGTGCAGGTGAATATGTAGAAAATGTGTTTCGAGACCTCAGGAATCAGTTCCTTTTCCCCTACCCCTCCCAGGAAGCCACCATCTCCCTCCCACCCCATCTAGCTTCATATCATTCCCATGGCATCTCTCCTATCCATTCCTGTTTTCTCCACACATCCTTCTGCCCTAATTCAGGACTCCATCATCATTAGCAGATCATTGTAATAGCCCTCAAATTGTTCCTGTTACTTTCAGTCTCCTTTTTTCTCTCATTTGCCATCTATATAACTGCCAAAATTATCTTCCAGGGCACAGGTCCATCATACAATTATTCAAAATGCTGAAAACCATGAAGGATTCCTCATGGCCTACAGGATAAAATATAATGCTTTCCCCACTCATTTAAAGCCCACTGCAGTCAGATTCCCACTTATTCTTTTGCCCTTTTAATACTAATCCCTGATATGCACTAGACATTCCACCAAACCACCACTAGCCATTTCCTTTCTATCCCCTTCCCCAGGCACTGAGAAGGCAAAGCAATATGATATCAGTTATTCATGTAAAATTAGGCAAGACATTTCTTTATTAGCCCAATTTTTTTAAGTGAGAAATTATATTTCAGTTTACACTCTCTGGAGATGGATGGCATTTTTTTTTCATCATTAGTCTTTTGGAATTGTCTTGAATCATTGTATTGATTAGAGTAGCCAAGTTTTTCACACCATTACAAATTATTTCAGTTCTTCTCACTTTGCATCAGTTCATATAATCCTTGCCATGTTTTTCTGAAACTATCCTCCTCTTCATTTCTTATAGCACAGTGGTACTCCATCACAATTATATGGCTCAACTTGTTCAATTGTACCCAGTTGATGAACTTCCCTTTTGGTTTCCAATTCTTTGCCACCACAAAATGAGTTTTTATAAATATTTTTGTACATGGAGGTGCTTTTTCTTGTTCTTTGTTCTCTTTGGAATACATATCTAGAAATGATATTGCTGGGTTAAAAAATATACTTAATTTTGTAGCCATTGAACCTAGTTCCAAATTGATCTCCAGAATGGTTGGACCTGTTCACTACTTCAGCAGTTCATTTATGTTCCTTTTTTTCTTTCATCCCCTACAACATTTTTCATTTCTGACAGGTATGAAGTAGTATCTCATACTTGTTTTAATGTCTTTCTTTATTCAGTAGTTATTAAGAGCATTTTTCCTATATGACTAGCTTTCATTTCTTCTGAAAACTGCCTGTTCATATCCTTTGACAATTTTATCCATTGGGAAATGGCTCTGATTTTTTTCTAAATTTGACTCTGCTCTATATTCAGTATATATTTAAGAAATGAGACTTTTATCAGAGTAATTTGCTGTAAAAGGTTTTGCTTTTTTACTTTTTTTTTTAGTTCACCTAATGCTACTTTTTAGCAAAAAAAAAAAAGTTTCCCTGATTATGCCTTCTAATTACTTTATTTTTGCTTTTGCTTTGTCTGAAATCATGATTGCTACTCTTGCCTTTTTTTTTTTCTTTTTTTTTTTTTTTTTTTTTTTTTTAAGTTTTGCTGAAGTATACTAGATTCTGCTCCAGCCCCTTATTGTAATTAAGCAAGTCTTTAAGTTTCAAGTGTCTCTTACAAACTACGCATTGTTGGATTCTGGTTTCTAATCAGTTCTTGCTGTTTCCATTTTGAGTGAACTCATGTCATTCACATTCTACAGTTATGATTACTTTGTATTTCTCTCCATGCCATTTTCTTGTTTTTTATTCTTTCTCTATATTCTTTCACTCCTCAAAAATGTTTTGCTTCTATTCCATACTTCTCTTAATCTTTCTTCCCTTTTATCACAGTCATCTCATCCATCCCCCCACCCTAACTTTCTTGTGGGCACGTGTGTGTGTGAATTTTTCTGTCTTTGAACCTATTCCAATGAGGTTCGAGCATTGCCTATCACCATTTCCCATTAGACTGTAAAAGCTCTTCCTTGTGTGTGTGCATGTGTCTCTATCTCTTTTTAAAATTTATTATTATAGCTTTTTATTTACAAAACATATGCGTGGGTAATTTTGACCCTTGCAAAACCTTCTGTTCTATGTTTAAAAAAAGAAAAAAGAAAATCCCATACTCCTCCTCCCAGTGCTTCCTTTTTCTCACCTCTTTATTTTGTTTTTATCATCCCATTATAATCAATTCATATTCATACCCTCTAAAGTCTCTCTCATTGATCCATTTTCCAGAGAAGTTGTATTTCCAAAAAAAAATTTCTTCTATTTATTTTTCATCCTTTTGACTTTGTCTCATTGTATCTTGATGTTTCATGGAGTAATTAGCTTTAGCTTGGCCCAATTTTGGTTTTTAAAGAATTACTTGCTTTAGTTAATCCATTTGGCCAAATCTTTTTTGTAAGTTGAGTTTAATTTTGTACCTCCTTTTACATTTGTCCTATTCTGCTCTTTAAGGAATTTTTTCCTTCAGTAAATTTTTGTGCCTTTTTTCCATTAGACCAATTTGGTTTGTTTTTTTTTAAGATGTCATTTTCTTCAATGTTTTTTGTGCCTCTGTAACCAAACTATTACTGCTTTTTTCATAATTTTTGTACTTCACTTAGTTCTTTTCTCAGTTTTTCCTCTACTGTTCTTATCTCTTTAATTCTTCTAGGAATTCTTATCAGGCTTGGATTCAATGAGCATTTTTCTTTGAGGCTTTGGTGCCACATTGTTTTCTTTTAAATTTGTGTCTTGATTTTCACTGCTATTTTATTAGCTTTTTATGGTCAAGATCTTTTTTTGTTTTTTGCTCATTTTTCAAGCCTCTTTCTTGACTAGTGTACCAATCCAAATTTGATTGGAGGCATTATTCTAGACTTGGAAAGGAATGTTGACTCAGCAGTGTGGCCTCTAATCTTGTCTCTCAGTTTATTTCAAAGTTAACAAACATCAATGAGATAAAAAATAAAATCACAAATTTCAAACAATTTATGAATGTAAAAGTGAAATTTGTTTCAAATGTATAAATGTGTAATGTATTGCTATACATTTGCCTTACAAAGTTGATCAAGGAACAGATGGAATAATTTATTATATTGCTTACTGGAAACATTTAATACTAAGGGTAATATCTAAATTTAAATGTCTGTGATTTTTCTGGTCATGATTTTCTAAGATTTGTGTGTGTGTGTGTGTGTGTATTTACTTTGGCAAAGTAACTTGATGTTAGTAATATAATTTAGGTTATTTTCATAATTTTGTAACTTTGAAATAACTCACTTTTGATTTTAATATTTAGTTAACTAGGATTTTGCAGCTGACTTGACCAAGTAATTGCTCAAAGTTCTTTCCAGTTTTAGGATTGTATAATTTTATCATTCTGCACTAAAGTCTTACAGGATAGTTTTAATTCCCATTTGCCTTCTCTTTTACTTGAGTTGAGAATTTAGGCAGAGGTTACACAATATGTTTCTTCTTTTTGCAGGTGCATATGCACCTACAACACCCTTGGGCAGATGATGACTAATTTTGATATACTGTCTGAAAGCAATAATTACTCCCTCTTGTATCTTATATTCAGAAGAAAGTATTATAAGGATTCCACTATTTAAGTGATTCCAAGAAATGTTTCCAAGTTCATGCTTATATTATGAAATTATAAAGAAAAGTTCATATTAGAGTGTATGTGTGTGGCTATTATTGATCATTGAAAATAACTGTTAGATAATAGATACTTAAGTATAAATTTAATATGATTCAGCTTGGATATGAAAATTACAGGATAGTGGAATTAATAAAATTATAGTTTTTCCTGAAACTTCTCAAATTTAACCTCACCAGCCCATGACTATTTCCTCACCTGTCCCACAGACTGTAGTTTTAGCTTGTCTCCTGTGATGAAGGAATAATCTTCCAAAGAAAGAGAGAATGCATGAAATGTGTATGTTTATAAACAAAGGACTTAACCTTAATTAGCAGAAATTAACTAGTTTGCCATGGACTTAACACATTTTTGTTAATGCATTAATAATGCAGATACTTGCAGAGCAGTTTTGACTTATTGATGAGGAAGAGAGCTTTAAAAAAAATCTTTTAAGTGCTATTTAATTTTCAGTGAAAGAATTATATTAAGCCTATTTGTAGAAGTGTAATCTTTAGGTTCCTGAGGAGTACCAGCCCTCAATGTTTATCTTTACCTAAGACTTTAGGTATGATTTTAAAGACAAGGGCATGATTTTAAAAAGTTTTAAACCACAGAGGGAGAAATGTGGGTGTATTATGTAGATTTGAATTGTCTCCAGCATTTAAGCATACTTTAAAGGTCCAAATTAAGTATAAGAAAATGCAGTTGTTGTTGTTGTTGTTTTTAAAACAGACATACTGATAGGGCATCTAGTATGTATGTTGTATTACAAATTACAGGGTCAGTGTTTTAAGAAGTCCAGACCAGTTGTAACATCTGTTTTTCAGACAGTTAAATTGAGGGCCAGAAAGAAAGACTGGTCATTCTAGGGTGCTTGAAATGAGGTATAATGACTTCCAGGCCCAGAGAAACCTCTGTGTGGCTGCCAGAGTTATCAGTAAAAGGGGTGGGAGAAGAGGCCTTGGGTTTTGTGTGTGGGACTAAATTATCTACCATCTGCAGTAAAGCTGCTGCCATATGGCTGTATTTAGAAACTCAAATACCTTATGCTAACAGAAGTTGGTTTTAGGGTAAGAGGGATGGTTAAAAATGACAAATCATGAAGTAATTGACATGTGTTTAAAAGAGAGAGGAAGAAAAAAGTTTTCCACTTTAAATCATTTTAAGTTTGGTACTATGTTTTATTTTGGAGATTAGCTCAGTTGTCAAAATCTTGATTTATTTTTTTTTTAAACCATTCGTCCCTTCCCCTCTCCTTCCCCCCCCCCCCCAAAAAAAAAAAAAAGTTTCTCACAAAAAGTAAATTAGGTGAGGTCTTTTGCTATCACAATGGGATACTGCTGGTAGTAAAATTGCTACCACTACTATCTCTTTAAAGTGATTGGTGTTATTTGGGCTTTATTTTTCTCACATTTCTCTTTTCCCCCAAATTTTGCTTCTCTTCTGCCAGTGTTGTACCAACTTAAACAGTTGCCTAGTTTTGAGATAGGTGATGGAGGGGAAACAAAAGAGTATAAGAGGTGGGTACCAAAAAAAGAAATTAGGGAAAGGAATCACAGGTTAGAGAAGTATGAGGAAAGAAGCAAAGAATGTTCCAGTAACATTCAAAACATTAGGCATATTTATTCCAGTTTATCAATATACCATTTATTAATATTCAATATTGTCTCCAAATTAATATTTCACCTTCATGCACCTCTGATGTCAGAAGTCCATTTTTCTTCAATGCCAGGCTCTCCCTCCCTCTTCTGTTTTTTGTGATCTGTTTTACACTTTTCTAAGTTTTAATTTACTAACATGATGAGCAAGAAGCAAGTAGTTTTTTTCTTTTTTCCATTCACTTGGTTAGAAAAGATGATTTAATTAAGAATTTTTTTTATTAAAGCTTTTTATTCGCAAAACATATGTATGGATAATTTTTCAACATTGACTCTTGCAAAGCTTTCCATTACAAATTTCCCCCCCTACTCCCCACCCCTCCCCTAGATGGCAGGAAGTCTACTACATGTTAATTGTGTTAAAATACTTGACAGATCGAATATATGTATACATATTTTTATAGTGCAAGAAAAGTCGGATCTACAAGAAAAAATCTGAGAAGGGAAACATAATGCAAGCAAACATCAATAGAGAGAGCATGAAAATGTTATGTTGTGGTCCACATTCATATCCCTCTCTCTCTGGGTGTATGTGGCTTTCTTCGGTGAACAATTGGAAGTGGTTTAAAACATTTCATTGTTGAAGAGAGCCATGTCCATCAGAATTGATCATTATATAGTCTTCTTGTTGCCGTGTATAATGATCTCCTGGTTCTGCTCATTTCACTTAGCATCAGTTCGTGCAAGTCTCTCCAGGCCCCTCTGAAATTATCCTGCTGGTCATTTCTTATAGAACAATAATGTAATTAAGAATTTTACAAACTTTTTGAGATAGAAGAGAATTATGGTAACTTGATAACAGTGCATCATTTCATTTATGAACTGCTTAAAATTGCTTTTTGCTCAGCTTTTCCCCCTGCAACTTTTTTTGTTGTTGTTTTGAGTTTTGGTTTTGTTTTTGTTTTTTTAACTGCATGGTACAGTTCACAAAAGCATTGGTTCTGAAACTTGAGCATGTCAGTCCTTGTTCCAAATTTCAAATCACTTAACTATGAATGAAGAGGCTAACCTAGATGATATCAGAAGTTCTTTTCAACTCTAACACTGTGATCTTAGGTACTTTTTTACCATGTGTTTCAGATGGTAAAATAAATTTTAAGACATTTAAATACTTTTTTATATAGGTAGGCTAGCCATAATTATCAGATCTTGTTTGTTGAAAAAAATAGCACTAGTTCATATGCAATAGGATCATATGTTTAGACCTTGAGGGAACATTAGAGGTCATTTAAACTGAACCAAATTTTTCAGATGAGGAAAATGAGATCTAAAGAGGTAATTTGATTTAAGGTTACATAGCTTGAATTGCCAGTTGCTACTTGTAGAAATAAATGATTATTTCCTTAAATTTTAGAAAATAGTATTCCATGTTTTTGAATATATATTTGGCCAGTACTCTATAAAATGAGGTGATGATCTCTATCTTCTTCAGTCCCCTTATTCTTTACAATTATGGCAGAGTATTAGGAAAGGGCTCCTAAGAGTCACAGTTTTTTGACCATCAACAAATTTGAATTTGCTTGCCTATTGGTTACTGTAAATGTGAGGTCCTTGAGTCTCTATGTGTCTTGAGTGGATCATATCACTCTTGATATTTCTGCTATAAATAAAACCAGAATAAAGAAGGAAGTTGGGGCTAAATGAAATGATGGTTCACAGGATTTTTGAAGAGTCAAAGAAAGAGACTGGCAGCATCAGTTTTATAAAACTAATAGCGACCTACAAAAGGGATTTCATCAAGAGTGCATCATCATCATGTACTGCAGCACTGTTGGAAAGACCAAATAGATGAAGAATATAGATTACCCAAATTCATTGTATTTCTTATATATTTATATCTATCAAACTTAATCAGTTATCTGTCTGAAACAGAATACAGTCTAGATGAGTTGGTTCCAAAATTTAAAAAGAGGGGTAGAGACTGGATTACTTTTGGGAAATTGCAAAGCTTCCCATAATAGCCATGGCCCATCCTTTTAGCACATTAGTGTTGTTATACAGCAGCAAGTCTATAACATCACTTCTTCCAAAACAACTGAAGATGAACACAGCCAATGGATAGGCTCATGGTGGGTTTGAACAAGTGTATGACAAAAAATTTACTTATCAAAGAAGATGGGTTGGTTACATAAAGGAGAGCGATTGGCTAGAATGCTGGCACTTCAGAAATTTTGTGAGAAAACAAGAAAGGCTTCTGGCATCTTTGGGAGCCCAGTTGGATTGCAGTCTGCATTGTTGGAGGGAACTCAGAAGTATGAGTGCCTAAATCATTTTGAGTAAGGGAAA
This sequence comes from Myrmecobius fasciatus, assembly GCA_023553655.1. Lineage (NCBI taxonomy): Eukaryota > Metazoa > Chordata > Mammalia > Dasyuromorphia > Myrmecobiidae > Myrmecobius > Myrmecobius fasciatus. The sequence goes on from JAJPUD010002932.1 coordinate 260,456, forward strand.
AGGATTTTTTTTTTAAATTTCAAATAAAATAGTCTATAATTTACTATAGAACCGTCGTGGTTCCCTAGTTGCATTATATCATAGTGTGTCACATTACATTATTATATGTTACACAATTACATATTACATCATATAAGTCATATTACACCTTATAATGCCAACCTGGCAACTCAAAATACAAGGTATGACATTTTTAGATCATTGTACACATTTTTGCAATCATAAAGAGACACATCTATTTTAGTCCCAGCAACTTATTTAATAGAATAGAATGAGAATGCTTTTATCTTCATTGCTTACCAGTGTCTTGAAATATAAGTATTTATACTGAATGTTTGAATTAAACTGAATTTATTGAGTACTTTTTGTGTGTAAGGTATTGTACAAAGATTGTATAAGAAACAATTCCTTACTTTTTATGGTGCCTAAGCTGCAGATTATTTCTCTGGCCTTAATTTTTCTAGTAACTGAATTTTAAATATTTCACTCCCTCTAATCACAAATTGGATTTTCTGTGGAGGCAATCAAATTCCTGCCTCTGTTCTCCCTCCCTCCCCTCCTCCCTGAGCCAGCATAGCATTCTTTGGTTGAAGAATTCAGCGTATAAAAAGGAAGACTTGGGTTATTCTATCCTTGAATATTTAGAATCAGAGTCAACTAACTTTTTGGTTTTATTGCATATTTTTACAGATTTGTGTATACTTACGTATAGTACTAAGGGTAGTTTCTGATTTCATAACAAAAACCGATCTTAGAACTTAATGGACAAAACATCATCTAAAATATTGCTTACTTTGCCATCTGTATGGTTTTTCCAAATTCTTCAGTGAAATTAATTCTCATATTTTACAAGGAACTTGGGAGTGAATTAACCACAGGCTAGCTTACTCCCAAACTGTGTGTATATGTGTGTTTTATCCATAAATAGGCAGGTGGTATGTCTTTCATGTGAAAAAAAATAACTAGAGAAAAATTATTTTCTTTAATTGTCAGAGATAATTGTGAAGCTGGAGTCTAGCTAGTCATTCACTTGCAGAAAGCAGCTATGTTACAATTTTTTCTAAAACAGAGATTAGGTTCTAGAAAAGAGAGCCCATGTCTTCTCTTAAACCCTCATCCAAATCCTTCTCCTCCAAACCTGTTTCTTGCTGCATTAACCCCTAGCTTAAGAACTCCTTGATGTAGTGCGTTTCCAGTATACTCACTTATATCGGGGGTGAAACCAGGAGGCATCAGGCCACTATTGGTATTTCTTGTTTCCAGCAGTATGTAGTGACAGCTTGGTGTTGCTGCATTACCTGCAGGTGTTGTACTGATACCTGCCCCTACTTGTTGATGTCTGAGAGTTTCCAGGTAACTTTTTCCTGCTTTCTCCAGTGATGAAGAACAACGATACAGATACAGAGAATACACAGAAAGAGGCTACGAGCGGCACAGAGCAAGTCGAGAAAAGGAAGAGCGGCACAGAGAAAGGAGACACAGGGAAAAAGAGGAGACGAGACACAAGTCTTCCCGAAGGTGCGTTCTTTAATTGGAAAAGGTGCAATGAAAAATATTAGAAAACCCATAACCCACTTGCCAGTAATCGGGGGCATCCGTGTGATCCCTACATCATTAGGAATGACCTGTTGAAATCCAGAACTTATTCATAGTCATTAGACAGTGCATTCAGGCTTTCAACACAGCATAGCATGTGATTTGGAAAATGGGAGTGTTTGCTTTTTTTGTTTTTGTTTTTGTTTTTGTTTTTGTTTTTGTTTTTTAAAGAGAGACAGTCAATGTAAGCAGCCCAGCATGTCCTCCATTTTTAAAAAATATATTCTCCTTTAAATCCATTGTTTAAATCCCACAACTACTTTTTCCTTTTTATAATTGTCTTCTGTAATCTAACCTGCATAAATAGAAAGTATAATATGAATCAAAGAAGTCACATATGGTTAAAAAAAAATACATGTCTAAAGGTCATCTAGAAAAATTGTCTTCAAATGATGGTATCTGATTAGTGTTTTGTTTTTCCTTCATCCCCAAAGCACACAGAAACATTAAGGTTTCATATAAGAAGGCTTAATTTCGTTCATCAGGTTTTTTAGTATAAAAATATAAACACTAGTCACTGGACAATAGCTCTGACCTCCCCCTCAACCCCCTTTTTCTTTTAGTAATAGCAGACGACGTCATGAAAGTGAAGAAGGGGACAGTCACAGGAGACACAAACACAAAAAATCAAAAAGGAGCAAAGAAGGAAAAGAAGCTGGTAATGAACCTGCCCCTGAGCAGGAGAGCACTGAGGCCACCCCTGCTGAGTAAGCCAGTAGTGCTTGCATTAATGCCAGAAACTGGCTGCTTTAAATCTTGTTATTTTTTCTGGATAATGTTTAAGAAATTTCTGCTTAACCTTGTTCTGTTAGTATAAAGATAAAAGGTTAAATTTTTTTTTCCAAAATAAAGTGAATTTTTCATGTCAAGTTTAGACTTACTTGAATTTGTCATTATCTCATAATGTGTGAAAGAACAGAAATCACTAGAGCGTTTTGTGGACAAACTACTGCACAAATGGAGATGTGCCTTTCAATCTAAACACCAGATTGGATCTCATAGTTTTCTTGAGTTAATCAGCTACCTGTCACCTGCCACTTTACAAAAGTATCAAAGTCATACGTAGGAGCCTCAAAAGGACTTACTGAAAACTAAAAACAGGAACATGTCATTTGCAAGTAAGTTTTTTGTGTTTTTTTTTTGTTTTTTTCCTCATATTTGAATGGAGTCTCTCTATTGACATGATCCAACACTCATTTTGGTATTATGGCTATTTGACATCAGATTGTTTTAGTCTAAATTTGGGAATGTAAACAAATGGTGGCATGTCTGGTGTGTCCTTATATTTCCAAATTGGGAAAATCCAATTTTAAGACAATCTGGTAGTTTTATTGAAAAATATTTGATTTATAGTTCCTAACAGGCACATACAGAGTAATAAATAACTTGTCGCTTTGGCACAACTTTGAACTTCCTCATGATCATCCAGAAGAGCCAAATTTAAATTGATTTTGTATTACAGTTAGCGATTTCTCTCCTCCCTCTCCCCCCCACCCCCCAGGCTTCTTGGCCTGTTTATTTGTGTAGTTCTGTGTTATTACCTATGTTGTGAATAAAACCTTTCATTTCTAGTAAATTAATCATTTATAAAGACTTTAAAAAGGGAAACCCATCAATTCTGAATACTTACGAATTGAACCTAAAGTTAATGTTGGTAGTTTTTGTGACAAATAACATGGAATTACAAAGAATGAGTTATGGTTTATTTTTAATTATAATAAGTTCAATTTATCATAATGTAATTAAGACAACATAAATTTGAAAAGTATTTGCTGCCTATAGGATCATGAAAGGAAAACCTTGCTTCAGCTTTTTAGGGTTGAAACCATAAATTTCATCATCAAATTATTTCTATGGTGTTTTATGACTGCCAATTCTTTCTTCTTGTTGATTTCTTAATCAAATTGCACATAAATTTGAATAAGGGGCACACAAGTAGTTCCAGCTAAATGGTTTTTATTACATTATTATATAGAAAAATATAAACTTAGAGACATGAAATAATGAGTCTTCCACTTTGATGAAAAACTACTAATAGTTCTCAGGTTTTTTGAGAAGCATTTTTCTTGAGATGCTACTTTGTTGCCTGACATGCAAGTTTACATTTTTCTTAATGTATCCTTTAAAAAGTAAAGTTGGAAAAAAAAAATCCAAATCTCTTGTCAAATTTTAAATAGCTTGTCTTCTCTGTGTTCTGTTTTTCCACCACAGCAGCACTTGTTCTATAAAAAAGTTCCAGGCCAGGAGACAATAGTGAGGGTAATTCTTCCTTTAAGTTCTTTAAGCATTCTTGCCAAACAAGCATGCATCATTCCTGATGTACTTCTACCATTGACAGCAAGAAGAATATCACCACATCTAAAAAGAGAGACACAATGTTTATCCACAGTTAGTTATTTTAAGATTATTCTGCTAGTTTTAGTTTTCTCTTATATCAATCAGCAGCTTCATATAATCAGATTATTTTTCCATTAACATTATGTGACAGTTTCAAGCCTTTTTTTGTGTAAACTACATTAGATACATAATTTATTACCAAAAGGGACAGTTTTATCCTTATTTTTCCATTTAAAAGTATTTATTTTTCATTATTCCTTAATTCATAAATGATGGGAAGAAATTATTTACAGAATAACTTTTAATACATAAGCCTGAAAATCTTAAAAAAGCCAGGCTTTTTTAAGTATGGAACAAAATATACTCCCTCCCCCAGTCCTTAATATTACTTATGATTTTTTTTTTTTAAGGAGGGAAATTATGCTGGAACAGAACCCCCTTCAATTATCCATTCATCCTTACCTAATTCTTCCATCATTATATGCTGGTGTTCCTTCAACAATAGATTTAATAAAAAATGGTTTATTCCCGCTGTATTCTTCATAACCTCCTACAATGCTGAAACCTAGACTTCCAGCTGGATTCCTTCGTAATATTACATCTTTGCAGCTGTATAAATACCTGAAATATCAATATGATTAATGTGCATACAGAAGGTTAAGCTTAATTACTGATGATTCTTAATTTACCTTTCTATTCCTCATATTTGTTAGATTAGTAATACTAAGGGTTCACTCAAAAGAAAAACAATTTTAGCTTGTTGATGACCTTGATTTTCTGGCATACTCTAATACACTCTCATAAGTTTTGTATGATAGGACATTACAGAAAGCTAAAGATGATAGACACCAATTAGTCTATGCTAGTAGGATGGCAACAGCAGTTAGCTATGTCAGGTGTTTGGGGGGGGGAGTGTGAAATATGGTTCTGGTTGTTATATTTTTGTTAAGAATAATGATTTGTTAAATCAAGTGTCTTGCAAACAAGTATTTAAATGTTAATTGTTTCAAAACAGTAACAAATATTTGCATGTGTGCACAAATACAGGATTCAGAAAAGCAGGTATAAAGATTAATATAAATCAAGTTTTATACATAAATGTCAAGATTGAGAGGATAATTCATTTGCAAAATATAAACTGAGAATGACTTCATAACAAAAAGGATGGAGAGAGGACCAAAAATCTGAAGTTAGTATTTCTTTGTATTAAAGTAGGAATTCAGATAAAGAATGTTTCTGTCTAATTTAGTAAATATTAATAATTTAATTTAAATTTCTGTAGATTTGACTGTATGCAGGTAAGTGTGTATGTGTATAATCACCTAAAATGAGCCTTAAAGTATGATGTGTTCCAAAAGGTAGAGCCAAAGGCATGTATTCCAGATGTTTGGAGATAGCTTTTAAAAAAAAAGTTTTAAAAGGTAGATTGTGAAGGACTTTATATGTCAGATAGAAATTTTTATCTTGGAGGCAAAAGGTAGCCATTGAACAAATACATTCCTTAAGAGATTAATTTTGCAGGTGTGTGAAGGATCAATTAGAAAGAAATTGGAGACATTAATATGTATTTGTGTAGTTAAGAGATAAAGATCTGATGAACATGAGGTTTCACACAAATAGATATATAGATGAGCAGTTATGAAGATGCAATTTTGAAATAGCCATGGGGCGAAAGAAGAATCAAAGATGACTGAAGTTGGGAAAAAAAACCTGGCTGAATGAAGTTAGGGGTTTTTTGTTTTGTTTCTCCCTCTGCACGCACAGCACGCCCCCCCCCCCCTTTAGATATGTTCAAACAGTTGATTATATGAAACTAATTCAGAAGAGAGATAAAAGCTACAGATGCAGATTTGGGAGTCATCCACATAAAAACTCTACAAGGATCCAGAAGACTAGATCACCAAGAGAGATGACTTAGGTTAGAGCCTTGGAGTAGACCCATATCTAATATATGAGAAGTTGTGGTCTGATGGGTAGGAGGAGACTCAGCATAGAGGTCAAATGGATGAGGGTTAGGAAAAGACCATGCTTTAGTAGTTATGGTGATTGATAATGGAGAAAACAATTTGAGGTAAAATTGGAAATGAGATGGAAATAAATTGAAAAGGGAGCTAAGAAAAAAATGGAGACAGTAAACAAGAGTACCCTAGGAGTTGGGTTGTGAAAAGGAGGAGGATATAGGATTGGGGACCCAATCTCATGCCTATTCTATATATATTGATGATTCTGTCTCTAATCATTTCCTACCCTCCCCATTTTTTACCCACCAGACCACTTTTCCTACTTCTCATCCCTTCTGAACTCAACTGGTGAAATGGCCTACTTATTCTCTTTGATTCAAGTCTTTAACCTCTCTCTAATCAATCCTCCACGCAGCTGCCAAAGTAATCTTTCTAAGGCACAGATCTTCATTTTCTAGAGCATAAGATAACTTGAGGGTATAGCAGGTCAAGTGAAGGTTTTTAAAGGATTAAAAATTTTATAACCATTGGCATCTGGATCAACATGTTCCTGTCATTAGACTAAACACACATTGTTGCTCTTATGAAATTAATACATATTGGCAGCTAATCTTGATTATTGTGCTAAAATGCCTACAATGCCATCTCAACAGTACAGAAACTCTGTTTGAATTAATATAGCAATAAAATTGAAAATATTGATAATGTTTGTATGTTAATTACTATTACTGTTTATTATATTTGCAATTCAATCTCCTCTATTTCTAACTCCCAGATAAAATAAGATTTGAAATAAAGAAAAAACCTTTTGATTATCAGATTTTAAAAATGTGGTGTTTAAATGAGTTTATTACACATCCAGGTTTTCAGGTTATATTAAAAATTAATCATTTTAGGACATCTACCGATTTTGTTCATTTTTTTAAACACATACAATCCAGTCACTCTGCAAAAACAGGGTAGCTTAAAAGTATGAATTTCAATAAACAAGAATCCATTATTTTTGATGTAAAATAATATTCTTTTGCTTTATTTCACAGCAGGATTTTATGGCAGTTGTAGATTCTTCCCAGTGGAACTACAAATATTCACCTGCTGCTAGGATGTTAGAAACCATGTTTACACAACAGTTCACTGACTGCTAATGTTAAAAACAGATGATTTTGGGGCTTTTCTCCAGAAACCAAAGAATATTACTTTCCCATCTGGGTGGTTGTACATCAAATTACTTTGAGGGAGAATTTGGTTGATACTTAACCAAGGTCATGGTCAGCCTTAACTATCAGTGTTAATGTATTATTTTAAAATTAGTATGCAGACTATATTTCATTATTTGCTTTCATGATTACAGTCTTATGTAGCATCTCCTAAGTCCTATGCTATTTTTGGCATTTGCGAAATACCTAGCCTACTATGAACAGTGACTGAAAATACAAATATAGAAACAAAAAACTTTAATGGCATTTTTAGAAGATCTTTCCTTTTTGATTGCTACCTATCACATAGTAAAAATACAGTTCTTAGAAAATTAAATTTCTGTCATTTAGGAGACAAAATAGTTTTTGAATAGAGAATATCATTCTGTATATCATATTAAGTGATAAAGTTAAGTTTAGTTTTCATTTAATCAGAAAGTCATAGATCTTTAGAAAGAAAGAGAGCCGGAAGAGATCTCAACAAAACCCATTCATATTTTACAAATGAAGAAATAGAAGCCCAAAGAGCTAAGTGACATGGTCACGGTTACATGGATAGAAAGTCGTAAGGGGTGAGATTAGAAGCCATTTGGCAAGCAATAGATAAATGTCAGTTCCTGTCATTTTGAAAAGATAACAAAAGCAATTAACTACTGCTGGCTAATCAGATTAGTCAAAACTAGTTTTATAGGGGAAGCTAGGTGGTGCAGTGGATAGAGCACCAGCCCTGAATTCAGGAGGACCTGAGTTCAAATTTGGTCTCAGACACTTAACACTGCCCTAGCTGTGTGACTCTGGGCAAGTCACTTAACCCCCAATTGCCTCAGTGCAAAAAAAAAAAAAACTAGTTTTATATTTGAAATAATGTTTTCATATTTCAACAATTAAATTTACTGACTTGGATCTTAAGTCATCATATACAAACTATTTAAATATTTAAATCAAGATTATAATCTGGAATTTTTTTAAAGGGGCCACTTCCAGTCATCTATAGTAGTACTTTTAAGAAGAAAGTCGGTGGTATGATCTGCAAAAATGCATTATTAATGAATAACCTATTAATTGTATAGTTTTCCTCTTCCCCCTAAGATGTATTCATTTCTGGGGTACAATCTATAATTTATATATTGCACAGCAACCAAACCAGCCATTGCGTTCATGACTTTCATACACACTCTTAATTATCTTTTTATATTTGATTCCTTATGGTAAACAATTAAAAAGTTATTGCAAAACTCATAGGTGCCTGTGATACAATGAGTGAAGCCACTAAGGGAAGGATGGACTAAAAAATGTCAAATCTCCTGCTTTGATCATTTTTCTTTAATGTATTTATGTGTGTTACTACAATATGTTTGGTTATAGCTCTCATTACTGTCAAAAGAGACATGGTACAATTGTTTTAGCGATGTTAAAGAATATTAACATGGGAGATTCTCATGTTGGAAGCTACTTAAGCAAGAGTGTTATTAACAGTAATATAGGAGTGTAGATCAGGGAGTTCAGTGTTATCTGAACGTGAAAGTCTGGGAAAAGATCTTTGATTCATATAATTTAAAGAGAGTATCCACAGAGGTACTAAAACAAGAAGGGAAATGTTCGAGGCAAAAAAATCTACTCTTAAAATTAAATGCAAGGACTATTTCATATTTCTACATATAACACAAATTCTAATTTAGAAATTGATTATTTAAAACTGCAGAAAGGACCATCTATATCTCACTGAAGCTATTTTTTGTTGTTCGGGTTAGGAGAGTTTCAGGAAACGAATATTTAAGATTACCTGGTTAGTCAGTATCAGAGTTAGTTATAAAATCCAGGTTCTGAAATCAAGGAGCATTGGAAAATCTGCGAGTACTTAACTCAAGCAGTGATTATTGGAACATATTGGAATTTTGTTCAGTGGCTATTAAGTAGATCATGGATTTAGACTCAAAGGGTCATACAGTCTAATTCCTTCAGTTTACAAGTGAGGAAACATTGAAGGGATGTTATTTCCCCAATTTCCCACAGAACAGAATTTGAACCCGGACCCATGCAATTCCTATCTCTTTCCACTAGACCTTACAGAAGTGAGACTAATTTTTGCTACAAAGAATGTGCTCTCCAGGAATAATTTTTTTCAGTTTCTAAGCTATAGAGCTGGGGAGGCAAGTAGAGAAATATTGTATTGTCACTAACAAGCTGAAATTTGCCATAACCTTGATGTCTCGTAACGTGTCACAAGGGTGGGAATGTGATCACACGTGGTATCAAAGGAGTCAAAAGACATGAAAAGCAAATGTGCTTAGCGATCAATTTTTACTAGTGGCTAAATGCTTTTACCCAAGTGAGGATCTTCTCTACAATTACATTTTTCTCCTCTGTATGGTTTGTAACTATATCAGTCTATGAATTCATGAAAAGAATATATTCCACAGGCAGGGGCTGAATATTATACATGCCCTGCTGTGCCACATCCTAGAGAAAATGATAGCTCAAATTGTGCTTTGTTTTGCTTTTTTAATTTAAGCATCCAAGGGTGGGTGCTTTCTAAATGGCAGAAAGGTAAGAACTAACCTGGAATTTTTAGAGCAACACTTTTTTTTTACAAACTGTGGGCTAGCTTGGGCTAGTCACAATTTCCCTGCTTCTATATGTGTGTTTTTGTTACAATTGGAGGGGACAGGAAGAGGTGTTTCCTCCCCCCCCCCAAAAAAAAAAGTAAAAAACTGATTTGATTGTGGACATAACTCAAAAAATTCTCTCACATCATAATCCAGATATGTCCAAAACTCTTGACAAGACCTCTATAATTAAGTGACTGCAAATTCATTTCAGTGAAATTTATAATTTCACATTTCTTAGGATATTTGGTTTGTTTCCAATGTACTAAATGATTTGCTCCTTTGTGATCCAAGTGAGAGTTCTGGTGGCTAATCAAAGCCATAGGAACCAGGCTCTGAAGATCCTTTTCATCCTCTAGAGAGTTAGTGAGCCACCTTAAATAGCCTCATGTTGTTAAATGAATTGGGACTAGAGACCGTAGCAGGTGTGCAATAAAGAGAAAGACCACCCCTGATCTCCCAGCTCCTGGATCCATCTCTCCTGGCTCAGAGTCCCCATTTAATTCAGAAAGGAAGTTCCAAGTCACAGGTCTTGCTTTTGCCTTTGATATTGTTCCCTTTTGTTCCAGTCCGTATCTATACTTGGACCCCAGGGCTCTGGAGGGGAAAGTGAGGCAGGGGACCTTGCCCAGCCTTCCCTCCCTGATGTCCTGGTCCTCTTGGAGAACGAAGGACAAACAACAATCCTTACTATCATTTGAGATGTGAATGGAATTTTCATTTGTGTTAACTGGAATCCTCCCTTACTTGAGTTCCTTCAAACTCCTTCCTCCACAATCTCACAGTTCAGGTCATGGAAAGCCTCTCGTGGTCATACAGACAAGGAAGCTGTGTCTAAAAGTGCAGGGTATTCTGCTGCTAACTTCCACCATCCATCATGAACAATGACGTGCGAGTCTTCCCCAGACGCCATTCCCATCATTTGTTCCTGGGCAAGGATGGACCACAGGAAGCTGTGTAGGGGAGCTCTGCTGAATGCCCTACTGCTTCACAATACCCAGTCTGAGCCCAAAGTGGGGCGGTCTAACCAAACTCCTAGAAGGGGTGGGTAGCAAAGGTGTTTGGTTTGTTTAATAAGAAAACCTTTGCCCAAACCCTTAAGACTTTCAGTAGAAGAAAAGGTTAAATTCTTAGGGAAGAAGGGAAATGATTTAATGTGGATTAATGTTGATAAGTGTCCTGATGAGCGAATCTGTTGAAGGACTTCCAGATGCTGAGTGTGGGCCCTCAAGAGCTAGCAAAAGAAAGGTCATAAGTATTCCCTGAGTCAGCTCTAATTAAGGGGCATCTGATAACCTGTATGACTAAAAGACGTCTGAAGCTTGTGTCTAGCCAGGCACACAATCGCGCATTAAGAAGGGGGAGACAGGGCTCTGTTTATTGTCCCTTTGAAGCCACTTTTACTCCTCCACAGAGCTGAGTGTGAATAAGAGGATGGGCACTCACTAGATTAGCATACTAATGCCCCCTTATACACACTCAGGCCCCTTTTGTGTGAATTTGGTTGCAGCTGGGGATGTAATTACAATGAATTTCCTGTTTCCAGACCTGATGATATGGGGCGTATTTTGTCTTCATTGGAGGTTAGGAGGGCTGGCTTGGTCTGGCATTAGGGGAAGGAGACCCGGCTGATCATAGTAAGAATCTATAAAGACAGACAATGTCTTGGATCTAAAGGGAGGTGAGATTTTTTTCTTTCTTTCTTTTTTTTTTTTAAATCCTGCTCTATTTGTGATTGATGGGGCTTTCAGAGCTAACCAGAATGTCTTTCATAAAGGGTTATAAAGTAATCTGAAATTCTCCCACTTGAAGTCAAGATGGATGCCTAGAGACATCCCCTTGTAATGGGGCCAAAAGTGTAATGAATTTGTCTATCAAGGAAAGGCTGGTTTCAGGAGTCCCCCAGGGACTCCACACTAGCTGGAACAGCAAAAGTTAAAGATAAGAATTGCTTAGCTTCCAAGTGAAAAGCAAAAAGTGTTCCAGGGAGGGAACTGGATCCTGGCACTGCCCAATGAAAATGGAAGATTTCCTAAGAATACCAGGCAACTGAAAACCAGTGATTTGTTGATAGGGAACACTTCAGGACCCTCCCTCGCTCTTCCCTTAGAGGGCACTCGGGAAAAGCTCATTTTTCTCTCCCATCAAAGAGATAGGCTACATTGTTCCCTCAGCCGAATTTCAAAAGCTTTTTAGTTAGATGAAAATCTTGGCCTTTGATTTCGATGCTACAGAAGGAAGGGAAGTTTATGTTTGTTATTTCTTATTTGGGATGGCATTGTGGTTTCTAAGTCAGGAAGACCTTCCTGATCTCAAATTGGCATTGTACTGAATGTTGCCTAAAAGCTCTTCCATCTCCAAATCCTATCATTTATCACTCCCAATTTCAATTTTCCTTGGCTTAATTTCCATTTGGTAGAGCCAGACACCTTTCTCTCTGGAGAATGTGTGTGAGAAAATTAAATGTCTCGCCCTGTAACAGGTCTAATTACACTTGGCCAAAATTACGATTCAGCTGCTTCCCAGGTTTTGCAAATGAACTTTTCAGTTGCAGAGGGTAAAGAGGAGAAAAAGGTAGACAGCTCAGCTCCCATTGACTTATGGCAGAATTGCACGAGAGCTGCAGAAGTTAAATTGGGGGGGCAGAATGCACTAAAGTAGCAATAAACTCTCAGGTCCTGGAAGACCCAAGAGTTCATTTTCAGGAAGAGGTGATAGGCACAAGCCTTTTAGTCACAAATTAATATCTATCTCCCCATGCTGCAGATTTAGACCCAAGGGGGAAAGAGTCCCCTTAAGGGACTGGTTCCAATTAAGAAGGGAGTATAAGTCATGTGAAAGAGTTGTCTCACAAGCCCATCTTTGTCCGCACTCCTCCCCCAGGATGTCCTGTGCAGACTTACCTTGGCAATTCCAACCACATGATCCAGGCCGGTGACCACTCGCTGGCTTGTGCCGTGCTCTGGCTGGGCTCCGGGACTGGCCAGTCACCGCCATTTTCCAGGGCCTCACATTCTCTCAGTTCCAGGGCTTTGAGTACCACAGCTGAGGAGGTGTTTTTCAATAGTGCCACGGCTTCCCCACGACTGGCCCCGGTCAGGTCGATGCCATTTACATTCAACAAGATGTCACCTGTTAGCCAAAAAGCACAAGCTGCTTTTAGAGGAGTGAAAAAACGGGCTTTTGTGGGGCGGGGGACTGAGGTTGGGTGGCTCCTGGGCTTGGTTCCTGACTAGATCCACACATCTCCATAGAAATTTAAAGCTTAACGTGGGGATCTGGGTCACTTTACATTGTTTATCACCTTCAGGGCAGCAGTCATTTTGGGGACCTCACACGAAACTTAAGACCAACTACCTTGAATCTACTTCAGCTTGTTTTCCCTCTCTTCTCTTCATCCTCTTCTCAGTCATGGGGAAAAGAAAAGCACGAGTTGAAATGACTATTCCAAAGTCATCAAGAATCCTTCCTATTATTAGAAAACCTAAAACTCTGGTTTAAAAATTGAGGACCCTTTTCTGTCATTGTTTAGAATGCTGAGCACACAGGCATGTGCCAGGGCACTGTGCCACATGAAACAAAGGCATCCCGAGAAAGGCAGGAGAAGACCCAAGGGAACAGTGGCCACAAGTGCAAAGATGGATGACCTACAACAGTCTGATTAGTTTGTACCATTTTGACCTCAGGCGTTAGAGACCTAATGATGAAATCCATTTCCTCCTCTCATCAGAGGGGTGAAGAATGGCACAATGTGGGGTGCATGGTCCAATGCAGTCCCATTCAGTTACATTTGCTTAATTGTTCTTTAATGTCAAGGAGAGTTTAATGGGAAGGAGAAAGAGGATTAATATCAAACAAAAAGTGGCAATAATACTCATTTTTTTTGGAACCAGCCCTAAGATTTTCTCTTTATGGGGATCTTCCGATGAAGAAATTCATGTTAATGCAGATGGACACCTCCTTGGTGATTTATAGTCTTAATCACATGGCTGGTATGTGTCAGAGGTCGGGCAGGAAGCCAGATGTTCATGACTGAGGCCAGCTCTCTGCTCATTGGGCTTCCCTGTCTTCCCCTAGGTCCTTCTGAGCACCACCTCTTTCAGGTCTTCACCTATCCCTTACACGGCAATGTTAGACTATTAAATCCCTCACTTACTCTTTGCCAATTCATCACATCTTTCCAAGGCAACTAATTTGACTGTCTCCCTAAGCTTGCTACTTCTTCACTGGAACTTCAAATTCACCTCTTCCTGTCTCTGAATAAAGGGAAATGCAATGAGAGGCATTGATTAATGGACAGAGAGTTGACCCTGGAATCGGTAAAGTCTGAGTTCAAGTCCCATTTCTGAGAGTAATCCCAGTTGCAAATCATTCAACCTCTCAGAACCCAGATAGCTCTCCAGGATGATGAGTTAAAGACAAGCTGACTCTGCAGTTGGAGGAAGAAACTTTCTACATGGGCAATTCCTTGCCCAGAAAAAAATCCTACGTCCCTCCAAACCAAAAACAATAAAATAAAAAAAACAAAAAAAGCCCTGAGCATAATGGATCAAATTTAGAACTTTTGCCTCCAGCGGAACAGGTGAGATTAATTTTATATAGCTCTATAAAATAGTAGAGGCAAGTAATTACCATGTCCCTTCCCACCCATCTCCAGAGTAAAGACAGATTATGGTAACAGAACACAGACATTTTTACCAGGTTATTCCACCTACAGAAGATATAATGCCTCACAGAGAAAAACAAACATGTTTGCCTTTTTCTAAAGCCCTATGTATGTGTCTCTGCCTTAATCACATTATTGTATTATACATAAGTATATGCCATATTGGAGAAGGAAATAGCAAACCATTCTAGTATTTCTGCCAAGAAAACCCCAAATGGGGTCATGAAAAGTCACATAAGCCTGAACAATAACAACAAACATGCCCTAAAGCCATGTGTGCTATTCCCGCTGGTAAAATGTAAGCATGGGGAGAGCAGGGAATATTTTTTTTAATCTTTGGACATATGCCCTGAGCCCACCATATAAGAAATGATAAATTTCCAGATAAATGTCACAAATTTAAATAATAGTAATTTCAGAGGTTAACAAAGCCTAAATCTCTTTCAGCTCCTTATCCCACGAGTCTATCACTTGCACGTGGTACTACAGCCAAGAAGTATGAGAACTTGAATGCAGGTCTACAAATTCGGTGCTTTTTCTTCTGATATCGTATTGCTTTAATCAATTAGGCAATCTAGAGGAGGAGGGAGGAAATTGGAACACAAGGTTTTGCAAGGGTCACTATTGAAAAAATCAATTAGACAAACAATTATATTTCATTATCGGGACAGTAGATAGAGTGCTGGGATTGGGATCAGGAAGACCTGAGACCAAAACTGACATTATTAGCTGTCTGACACTGGGCAAGTCACTTGATTTCTGCTTGCCTCAGTTTCCTCATCTATAAAATGGAGATAATTTAGTAGCACCAAGGACTGATGTGAGGATCCAATGAGAAATTAATTATAAGGCACTTAGCACAGTGCCTGGCACATGTAAGTGCTACATAAATGTTAGTTATTTTTTTATTGAAATACTAGGCATCTGGATGACTGAGTGGATAGAGAGTGGGTCTGAAATCAGGGAGACATCTTCAAGTCTGACCTCACATACATCATGGTTGTGTGGCCTTGAGCAAGAAACCTAACTCTTAAAAAAAAAACCAAAAAAAAAAAAAAAAAAAAAACTAACTCTTTTTGCCTCACTTTCCTCAAGTTTAAAATGGGAATAATAATAGTACCTACCTCCCAGAAATGAAATAATATTTGTAAAGTGATTAGCACAATATACATGCTAGCTTCTGATTGGTTGTGTTTGTCATTTGTCATCATCATTACTACCATCACTACTACTATTACAATTTCCACTGAGGGTCAAACTATGAAATTTAACCAAAACAACATGGTGTTAATTCCTACAGTTTCTGTGGGGTTCTAGCAAGGGAGATCAGAACTTTGTAAGAGCAAAAGGAGGGTACTCTTTGCACACAACTTTGGTACAGCAGAAACCTGATGTCTCCCAGCTCCCAAATGTAAGTCACTTAACATTGGCTTAGGTCTCCTGAGTTTTTACCTGTTTTTATTCGTCCATCTCTGTTTATGACTCCTCCAGGTTCAACGCTGGTCACATAGACAGGCAAATCCCATTCCCTATGGGATGCTCCCCCTGCAACGGTCATACCCAACGATTCTGTATAGTCTTTTCGGACACTGACCACTTTCTCGTGACAGGTGACAGCATGGAGGAGAGTCTGTGAAGGATAAATGGTAAAAAGCAAATAACACGAGCATGATTCACCCATTTATAAGGGTTATATACGTTTGTGTGTGTGTGTATACATACACACACACACACACATATATATATATTTATAATTTGTTAAAATTGCCCCAGCAGTGTGTCATTGTAGTACTTGATACAGAAATGCAGTATGACAGCAAGAGTTCTGAACAGAGACCCAGCTCTGCCCTGAAAGTTCTTGATTTTTCTGAGCCTCAGTTTCATCATTTGTAAAACAGGAACAACACAATACTTATTTCATGTAAGTATTTTGGGAGAATGAAAATATATAATGTATTTAATGAGTTTAAATTGAGTTACATAAACTGTGTTTCCTATGATTATTAATAAGGTGAAAGAGATGGACTGGTAATTCCTCTTTTTAAACAATTTAGCATTTTCCACAATCTCTTCCTTTGTCTCTCCCTCCCTTCCCATTGAGAAGGCAGTCACGAAAAACACAGATAATCTCTAAAGGCTTTCTAGCTTTATGAATTTAAGACGTATAATTCCCAGACCAGCAAACATCTAAGAATGACAATGGTACTATTAAGATAATGAATGTATACTACTAGGTAATGAAATAAGCAATTATATTGAATAAATAATACCCCTCAGTTTAGGCTTTTTTCACCAAGGAGTTCAGAGATATGGTCTGTCTCATCAATCTTCACAAACCCCTTAAGTAGGAAAGGGTTCTTCTAATCCTTGGAGTAACCATGAAGAAACAAAGAGTTTAACTGGTTTGTTTGTCTTTGTCAGGAACAGCCTCCATTAAGTTTTAAAAATTTAAAGCTTCCCAGAATTTCAGAGACAATTTTTCTAATTAGGCTGACTCAGAGGGAAATTTTTTGCATTTGAAAAAAGAACCAACAAAAATGGTGGGAGGAACCGACCAGACTCCCTTGGAGGAAGATCAGAACACAAAGTGAACCAAGAGTTATAAATTTCTCAAATGACTCATTTATCACTTAGAGTAAGTAAATTAACATTTTAAAAAATTTCTACTCCCAGCAAATTGGAAGGCTGATGTTTTAAACCACATCCCACCCCACCAAAGACAACATATTTTATTGTCAGTCACCATGCTTAGCTCCCGGATACTTTGCAAGAAAACTATGTGTTACAGATACTCTAATAGCAATTCCTTTTTTTATTTCAGTTCTCAAAGTAGATTCATATAGATACCTCTCATCCCAGAAAGCTGCCAGCAAAATTCAGTAAGATGAGAATTTGGCTGTCAGTAAAATCTGAGACTGTAAGACAGTGAATCTGAATCAGGAGACCTGAGTTCAAATCCAGACTTTGTATCTGCTACCTCTTGGATCTCGTTAAGTCACAAAACGACTCAGTCTCTTCGTTTTTAAGAGGAGGAAATTAGAAATCAGAAATTAGACTAATTCAATCTACAACCATCTCCTAGCCGAACCTGATAGCCATTTCTTCCTAGAAGTTTCTTTGGTATATCAAACTCATCATGTTCAAATGGGACTTCCATTTCTCCCAAAGCCCCTAAGTTTCTTGCAGATTCCTTTATTACATTAAGAAAACCACCATCCTTCCCGTCACACAGGCTTGCCACCTTGGAGGGCATCATCTTTGACTCTTTTTTTCTCCCACACACTCATCCCAAATTAGTTGTCAGAGTCTAGTTGATTTTACTTTCACAAAATCTCTTGCATCTATTCTTATGTCTCTGCTCACACAGTTATATCTTGTCCTATGTCTTCCTTAGTTCTCACCTGAGCAATGACAACACCTTCTTAATTGGTCATCCTGCCTCTAACCCACCTGTCATACAATTGCCCAACTGATATTCCTAATGATCAAGTCAGAGTATGCATCTTCCCTACTCAAGAAACTTCAATGGTTCCCTATTGCTCCTAGATCAAAATACAAGTATCTTCATTAGGCTTAAAATGCCTCCAATCTATTTTTCCACACTTATTTCAGATTCCTTCCTTGGAAGTCAGAACTACATCCCATTCAATCTGACCTGCTTGGGGTTCCCTACACAAGACACCCCATCTCTTCCCACTGTGCCTTTGACAAGCTGTACCCTACACCTGGAATTCACTCCTCTGCCTCACACAATCCCTAGCTTCCTTCAAGGTTCGATTCAGGTATCACCTCACCTGAGTTAAAAAGTCATAAGGCTATATACAAGGAGCTCTTCTTTAGAGGTAGAAGAAAGAGTAAACCATTTCCAAGATAAAATAGAAATCCTTTTGCTATCACCACCACAGAAAACACCCTCGTTGTTTTTTGTAAGGATCTTCATACAGATTTTCCTGAGTCTATGTTCTCCCTTGGAAATAATACAGCATTTTATTTTGTTTTTTTTTTTTAATTTTATTTTTTAAATTTTATTTGCATAACATATGTGTGGGTAATTCTTCAACAATAACCCTTACATAGCTTTCCGTTACAAATTTTTCCCCCAACTCCCCACCCCTCCCCTAGATGGCAGGATATCCACTACATGTTAATTATGTTAAAATATTGGTAAATCGAATATACAGCATTTTATTTTGTAATAGTTGTCTAGGAATTATGAAATAGTATACATTATGGATTTCTGGTTTTATTGTTTGCGTGCAGTGTGGCATAATTATTATTTTATTTATTAATTTGGTATCAATGTAGATTATGTAAGGAAAACTAATTATTATTTTTATTGTTGATTACTTAGGGATTAATATGGATTAAGCAAGAAAACTGAAGATTTTATAATACATTATTGCAGGAATTATATGTATATGTATATATCAATATCTATATCTACCTATCTATATAAATTATAAAAATTTAGGATCTGCCAAACACCTACCAAGATCTTTCATGAAATGACGATGAAAAATCCCCATACTACAAATACAGACCTGAAGAACTGAATAAAAACAACCAAAAAAACCTCTAACAGATCAAATCTAAATCACATCAGAATCCATCAGAAACATTGATTCATTAAAAATTAAAAATGGTTTGAATAGAAATCACCATCCCAAATAATCATGATCTTCAAATCACATGGAACAAAAAGCTTTCAAAATGCATCCCCATTATCCTGTCTGCACTTAGAATTATACCGAGCCTCAGAAGATAAACATATCCTAATCTGTTTTTTCCAGCTTAAAAAAAAAATGCTTTTTTGAGCGGTGGCAAAGAATTGGAAACTGAGTGGGTGTTTATCAATTGGGAAATGAACAAGCTGTGATATATGAATTCAGTGGAATACTGCTGTGCTATAAGAAATGATGCAACAGGTAATTTTACAAAACCTGAGAAAATTTCTGTCAACTGATGCAAAATGAAGTGAGTGGAACCAGAACAATCTACAGAGTAAGAGCAACATTGTGAAGTTAATTAATGATGGTTAACTCTGATCAACACACTGACCTACCATAATTCCAAAAGTTTCATGATGAAACATACTATCTACCTCCAGATAGAGAACTGATTGACTCAAAGTACAGATTGAACCACATTTTTTCCCCTTTTTTTTCTTGAGGAATGGTGAAAGGAACATGGTTAATGTAAAAATTTGTTTTGTAAGACTATAAATATCTGTAATAGGTTTTGTTTTTCTTGCCTTCTCGTTGGGTAGGAAAGGAAGTAGAAGGAGAGAATCTGGAACAAAAAAAGAAATAGAAGAAAAAACTCTCTACCCTTAAAAGTTATTTTGTCTATCTCTACAAAAATACATAGAACATTTGACTATAAAGGAATAATATTGGGATAGATTAGTCCCAGGACTGTTTATCTGAACCTCATTGAAAAAGATAATTATAATAGCTTATGCTGGGATTGCACCTCGAGGTCTATAAAAAGCTAACCATATAATTATTTCATTATCAGAGTCAAGAGAGAACCTAGAGCAAAATTCCACCTCTGAAGCTTACTCGCTATGTGACTTTGGCAGGACATTCGATTTTTCAGATTCTCAGTTTCTTGGCCTGTAAAATAGGTTAATAATACCTACAGTACCTTCTTCACAGGGTTCCTATGAGGTTCCAATAAGAAAATATGCAAAGTGTCCCAAAAGTCTTAGGGCATCTGTACACTAGTACTGAAGCTGTTTAGAACTCTTTAGCTGGTGGTGTCTGTTTCTCAGTTTCTTTCTCCTTCCCTTTCCCTATTTCTCTCTTCCCCCATTCTTTCCCTATCAAGGTTTATATGACTTCAAGAGACCAATGAACTCTCCTTTTATTTTTGCTTGGCCTTTTTCAGTATTTTTAGCCACTGAATAGTAGAGGTGACTAGAAATAGAAACATCGAAAATCAGAGCTGGAGATGAAGCTGAAAAGGTGAGATCAGAGAGTCTGATGCGTCTTTGTTTCATTCTGAATATAATTTTGTATCTTTTGCCAAGAAGGGGACTGCAACTCTGATAGAAGGAATTCCCTGTTGGGGAAAATGAGAGGTTAAATGAGTGACCCAGAGACACAACCATATGTGTCTGGAGCAGACCTTGAACTCAGATTTTTCTAGCTCAAAAGCCAGCTTTCTATCTGCTATAGCAGGCTACCTCTCTTCCTCTCTTCATCCATCCATCCATCCATCCAAGGAAGTACACACACCTTCCATCACCTAAGCCTGCTGAAACCTGAAAGGGAGAGTGCTCCCTTGAAGACATCACATCTCTCTGCACCCTTGGCAAGGCCATTTCCTATCTCATTCCCAGCCTGAGCTCCACAGGCAGGCAGTCCTGGCCTCCTCCTTGCTCCTCACTTCCTCTTCAAACCTTCCCTCTCTCACTCTCACTCAGCAATCCCCTCAATTCCTTTAAAATTCCCTCTCACACTTCTGATCCTTCTTTCTCTCATTCTAGATCACTCTCCTCTTCTCTGTCTCACAGTCACCTCCCTCAATCCCTGCCCCTTCCTTTCCAATTCCTCAGCCTCTCTGACCTCTGTCTATAGTCTGCCTCAGCCTTGCAAGGCAGTCCGGCAGCAGACACTTATCAAGAGCTTACAATGGACCAGGGACTGTGCGAGGAGCAGACATATCTCAGACTCTCCCCCTCAGTCCCCTTTCCCCCTTTCCTCAGCTGTTGCCTAAGAAGGAAAATTCCTTCTTATGACTCTGGTTTCCCTGAATTCTACTTTGTTAGCAGAGGGAGTTCTAATGAGGAAATGGGGGAGGGAGATGGTCAGTCATGTCATTAGCAATTGATAGTAATATAAAATAGTCACAGACCAAAGTACAAGCTGTACCTACTGAGTCACCCCAACTCATCCCCTTAAGAAACATCAGAACTGTCATCTAAGCTTCCGCCAGCCAGAGAACTTCCTTAAACCCAAACTGCTTGCTTTACTCTAGAATCTTTCCTTCCTTCCTTCCTTTCTCCCTCCCTCTCTTTCTCTCTCTCATATTAATCTAGCAGAATTTTTACTAGGGAAGCTTGCACTTAATTGTCTGATGAGAAAGCAGATTTGTCTATAATATCTAAGGACCAGACAGTTTCATTTTCATCACTCATCTTCCCCTTTTGCCACCCTGAATATGATACCATATAAATACAGAAGCATGGGGGTTTGGGGTTTTTTCTTTTTCCATTTATAACATAAAGCCAGCAGTGCCCTTCCTAGGGATGACATCCAGAGGCGATGATACCTGGAGGTTTTAAGGCAACAAAACAATCCCCATTTCTGTAGCCTACACAGCCAGGGCAGGTCAAGCCTTCAGTCTTACCTTGTGAGCATTCCTCCTCTCACTGTGATGCAAAGGGGGGCTGCCATTCTCGTTCCAGCCCCCCTCCTGCAAGATGTCAGGCCCCTGCTGTCGGGTCTGCCTGGACACCACGAAGTGAACGCGTCTTTCGCTGGCCTGTGTGATAAGACACAAAGACATAAATGTAAATCCTGCTATTAGCCTGAATAAATCCCATACCAGAGGCTGGATTACAGGATTACAGAATGTTAGCATTGGAAGGGACTTTGGAGATCCTCTTGGCCCCACTCCTTGATTTCACAGATGAAAAACGGAGACCCAAAGAACTGAAGTGAGCTTTGCCTGACATCACCCAGTTTCTTAGAGGCACAATCAGAACCAGAACCAGAATCAGTTGCCAACCAGGGCTCGTTCTTCCACAGAATGACTCACTCCCATTCGAGAATCTCTCTCTTCTTAAAAATGGGTCATCAGTGTTAGTGTTATCAGCATCAATAAATACATCGTTTTTTAATCTTTTTTTCCAAAGAGCTCAGAGAACTTTAATAGTAGGCACATTTTCACTCATTGCCTTAGACAACACTATTTCAGAGCATCTTACCGGGTACCCTATGCCATATTATCTACCAAGAAAGAGTTCTTAAAAAAAGAAGATAAAGAAAAAATGGGGGGAGGAAAGATAAGAGTAAGAAAAAGAAAAAAAAAAGAGATTATCTAATTGTATCCCCAAAATAATTTGAATTTCTAGTAGAGAAGTAAAAGTAGGCACACCTGGATAATTCAAAAAAGTACTCCAAAATAATAAT
>JAJPUD010002933.1:0-151870 GCA_023553655.1 Myrmecobius fasciatus
TTTTTTGGCAAAGGAAAACTCTAGACTAAGCAGTATCCTTTGAAGTGAATGAATAATGAATAATTAGCCTATTGTAGCAACATTAAAATTGCCCACACCAATGGGATCTATTTGGTAATATTGGGGAGAGTTATGTGCTCAAGCATCTTTATGGAATTTTTATAGATGAATGAATCCACATTTAGAAACCACATCATGTTAGGCACTTCCCCAGGGATCTGTAAGGCTACTTATTCTGTTTGTGCTTTGCTGGAGTGGGAGAAGTCACAATAGTAGCCTGTTGCCTCAGGAAATTTTGCTTCACGGGAATTTCTCCAGTTTGTTTAGCAAATAGCATCCTAGAGGCATGCTTGTGCACATTTGTGCAAGCTGCAACAAGTGCCTTCTTCATATCTATATAGGGCCACCTAACTCACACCAAGGATGCTCATGGCTATGGCAATAGGGACTCTTCACAAAAAAAGGAATTATTTCAGATTTCTGCTTCATATTCAGAATGACCCTTGATGTTTTAATATAAGTACACTTCCACAACTAAATATATCTGCTTCCCAGAAAGCTCAGGCTCTCTCCCAGTTTGGCAAGGCTTTCCAAATTTCTGTGACTAGAACCAAAATGTGTGAACCTATGCCCATTATCTGTCAAATAATGCTTTGCTAATTGTACATTTGACTATAACTTTAGTGATCACTTTAGATACTCAGGTTCTAACAAGGGTTTTCTGTCATGTGATGCTGTCTAGCCATTTGAAAACACAGAATTTTGTAAAGTAACATTTCTTTGTTCAAAGAATCTGAACCTACCTTTCTAGTTGCCATAGCTCCAGTGATATGCTTTTAAAAAATACCTCATTTAAAAAATTTTAAATTTAAACTAAACTAAAATTTTAAACTTAAACTAAGACTATTTCAATAGTTTAGTGGAATAGTAGTTAGAGAACTGGGCTTTGAGTCAGGAAGACCTGAATTCAAATGCAGCCCCAGACATTTATTACCTGTGTGACCCCAGTCAAGCCAATTAACTTTTGTTGGCCTTAGCTTTCTCAACTGTCAAAGGGGCATGGTTATAGCACCTACCTCCAATGGTTGTTGTGAGAACAAAATGACACATGCATAAAGCAGTTTGTAAACCTCAAAGTGCTATATGAATGCCAGTGAAGATGCTGATGATATGAACTATAAGCTTGTTATAAGCACTCAAGTCAGAGCTAAAAGGAATGTTATATATCATCTCCTTTTATAGACAAGGAGAATTTATACCAAAAGTTTCTTTCCTCTAGATAAAAATTTCCCCTCTTTCCTTTGATATTCCCAGGACATTTTTTTTCAGGATCTATCTTTTGCTCCGTTCATGCCCTACCTTATGTTATATTTATCTGTCCACATTTCTCCTAAGAAGAATATAAACTTCTTGAAGCCAGGGACTGGGTCAATGTTATCTTTGTATCTTCAATACCTTGATAAATAAGTTGGGTGCTTAGGAAATCTTTGTTAAGTAGAAGCAAATGTAGATTATTGGGAGAAAGGATTGCTATTTTAATTCAAAATAATGTAAGGTAATAGAACTGGGCTGGAGGTACAAAAGTTAAAAAAAACTAAAACAATAAATAACAATAATAATAATCACATCATAATAGATAAAATGGAATAATAATATCTCTCTGTCTCTGTCTCTTGTTTCTTCTTAGTAGAAAATAAGTGTTTTACTTAAAGAGCTAAATCTGGATTTATTGTTTGTGAGGCTTATACAGTTGGAGCATGTATAATAAATGTGTATGGGAGGAAATAACCTCAGAGTTCAATAAAAACAGCTATTTAACTGCTAGAATTTTTCCACATACTGTCACTCACTAAATGAATTATACAAAGACTACCTATAAACCTTTGTGTCAACTGATGGATAAGATCAGCTCAGTGGTTTCAAAGATCACATTGTATCACAAACCTTAAAAATACATTACAGTCAATTATATTTGACATGACTCACCAGAAGAATGATTTCATGGGCAATAAAGAACCAAATGTAAGAGAGTGGGCTTGACAAGGTCTTTCCCTTTCACAATCAGTTTTTCCATGGAACCTCCCTCACATATATGAAATCATGATGTAATTCTTTGTGTTGACATAAGTGCATTCTTGACGTGTTTGTATCCATCATCTGTAGGGTCTGACTTCAATGTGTGATCTTTTGTTATACATTTGGCCACATAAAATTGTGTGTGTATGTGTAATCATAATAGGAAGCCATTCAAAGCAAGATTTTGAGATCCATTACAACAGGCTTTTCTTTGTTTCAGCATTACCATACCCACCATAGTAGTCTCAGAATAAGAATATCAAACATAGTTTTATTAAAAACAATAAGAAAAACACTAAAATTTGTATTCATAATAAGACTTTTGCACAGTATCATTAGCCTTTACTGTCTATGATACAGGCTACTTTTAATTATATCTGGCCACAATACAGTGGGACTCATGGTATATGAAATTTAAAGGTTGCCCATCATTAGCAAATGTTGTCAATAAACTTACTGGTTCTCCAGGAGGTCCCTTGTCACCCATGCTTCCAGGGGCTCCTTGTAAACCCTGAAAAAATAAAGTAAATTTGAAGAAAATATTGTCTGAAATTGCTTCAAAAGATAATCTACAAATTAGATAACGACTCATTAAAAGACAAGAGATGTCATTGAATGTACTTGTTCATTTTTAGTTTTAGAATTGGATGTGAAGAAAGGTAGAGTTGGCTTAGCATATGGAGAGCAGATATTAAAGCCTGGAAAACTTGGGTTCAAATCCTTCCCCTGCCATGTATTTTATGTGTAATCATTGGCAAGTCATTTTAAACTTAGCTACCTAGGCAACTTTCTGAAGTCCATAAAATATAGAGAAAATACTGACTCACATTAGTGGAGGGTGTTTCCTTTTTGGGGGTAATTCTAATATCAATGAAATCACAGATCTCATTCCTATTCCTATCCCTACCAGGTATAAAGAGAAATAGCACCAACTGGCATGTAGATAAACCTTTTAGTCCTTGTGAATGCTTCTGAGTTGCCAAAGTGCCATTTAGTGCTTATTCTTTTCCCTCTCATCTCTGCTGAATCTGTCATGTACACAATTTACCAGTTAGCTAGGGTGTCAGGCTAGATTACATTTTTCATTCATGATTTTCTTCTTGAGCCAGGTCTACACATGGGAAGAAGTGGAAGAACCACTTTGGTTTGTGGACAGAAATATATACATACATACATATATATATATATTTTTTTTTCCAGTAATCTTTTGAATAGTTCCTGGACACTTTGTAAAAGGTCCTCTACTCTAGGGGTTGGCAAACTACTACCTGTGGGTAAAATTCATACTACCACTTATTTTTATATGGTTCTTTGAGCTAATAATGATTTTTACATCTTAAAATACAATTTTGTATTTAAATTTGTATTTTAGAGGTTGTTTTAAAAAACCATAATAAGCATTCTTAGCTTGTGGGACTATACAAAAACAGGTAGTGGATTGTCATTTGCTAAACAGGGTCCTAGGCCAACCCCTTAATTTCATGGATGAGAAAATTAAGGCTCAGAGGATTTAGATGACCAAGAATTCAGATGTGTGACCAAGGTTACAGAGTGTCTATGTGTCCGAAGTCACATAGTAAGTGGAAGAACTAGGACTGACTAGAAGTTTGGTTTTCTATCTTCCCAGTCAGTGCCCTTTCTCCTTTGCTTCCTTTTAGGGTATCTGAGTGGCATAGTGGGTAGCATGCCTGGGCTGGATTCAGGAAAACCTGAGTTCAAATCCAGTCTCAGCTACTTGCTAGTTGTATGACTCTGGAAAAGTCACTTAATCCTTTTTGCCTCAGTTTCCTCATCTATAAAAAATAAATTGGAAAAAGAAATAGCAAACCATTCTAGTATCTTTGCCAACAAAACCCAAAAAGAGTCACAAAGAGTTGTATATGACTAAAAACAACTAAACAATTATAGAAAAAGAGGATAGAATCTATACGATTGTGTAAAAACAACTCATTTGTGACCAATTTCAATTTGCTGAACATTTTGGGGATGTCTTTGCCTAGGTTCTACCTCACTTCCAAAGCCCCCAAAGCCAATGAAACATAATTGTCCTTCTCAGAATAAAATGTAGGTGAGAAGTGAAAATTAGCTCCAATGATTGTTATAGATTGAGTTTTATTAACTCGGTCAAGTTAGCTTTACCATCTGATAAAAATCACTGGGAAGTATAGGGTTTCAAAATGAATCCTAAGCTTGGATTCGGAAAATTGTGATTTAAATTTTGGTGCTGACGTGAGCTGTTATCTCTAGACAAATCATTTTCCTGTTTAAAGATCAAAAAATATTATCTGGATCTCCACTTCTTTATTTGCAATTTTAAAAACCTCTAGACTTATGATTTTATAAATAGAGGGAAATTCTGGTATGGGAATTCTTTCTATTGACACACAATGACAATTTCAGCCAATAGTCCATAAACATTTATAAAGTGCTTACTATATGCCAGGTATTGTGCTAAGTGCAAGGGATACACAAAGAGGTAAAGATGATCTTGACCCTCAAGGGGCTCACAATCTAATGGAGGAGACAATTTGTGGGAATAATGAGTTGCTTGAAGCAGTAGGTGATTAAATCACTTGTCCAAGCTCACATAGTATTTGGATTTTTGACTCCAATACAGGCTCTCTATCAACAGTACCTTCCTTGTCTGTGATATGGAGATATTCTTTACATACAAATAATATACACATTGTATATTATTTAGCTCACTGGTACATAGTAATACATTTTTTATTTGTCTCACATGATTGTTGTGATGAGAGCACTGTAAACCTTAAAATGATTTATATAATTATGATAGGGGTGGGAGAAAGAAGGGAATGAAGGGATGGAGAGGAAGATAAAGAAGGAAGAGAGAAAAGAGAGACACACCCAGATAGCCAAAGACACATGCACAGAGATAGACAGAGAGGTAGAAAGAAACAGAAAAAGAGAAAAAAAGAAGAAAGAGGAAGAGGAGCAGGAGAAGGAGAAAGAGAAGAACAACAACAACAAGAAGAGAGGTCCAAACAGACCTAAGACCCCAACCCATAGTTAAAGGTTGGGATTTCAGACAAAACTGTTTCAGTTATTTTAAGGGATCAGAACCTAGATTGCAAGATGAAGGCAACAAGTGTGGAAAGCTTTTGATTTTCTGGGAGTTCAACTATAAAAAGGACAAAGTTAATAGGAGGATAGCTTGAAGACCTGGTAGGTAAGCTCAAATATAGGTATTAAAAGAATGGCTTTAGAATGAATGTAAAATGGTTTTTACAGCATCTGTTACTTGACTTAGGAACCCAAAGCTTACTTCACTTTTGTCACAGTTCTATTTTACTGAATGCAAGGAGTTTAAAGAAGTCTGACAATACTATGGGTAGGGTTAGAAGCCAAATTCAGAAAGAGATTTCAATAAGAGAATATTCATTAAGATTAGAAGGCAACCCCATGGTGATAGGGAGGGATTGACTTTGGACTCAGTATACCAAATATCTAGAAACTGCAGAAAAAACAATTAATTAGAGAAGAAATCTGATTAAGCATGTCAAGGTTTGGAAAGTGATATTTTATTGAAAGCTTCAGTTAAAAACATGTATGCACACATGCATGTAAACACATGCACTCCAGGACTATTCCTTCTTTCTCTGACAGTGACCAGTGACTACAAGGGGCTGGATTTTTGCATTTGCCTCAAATGACTGTTTTTCCTGTGGGAAGTCACCAGCAGGGGACAGCAGAGACTCCCAGAGACAAAACAATTGGAGTATGACAGCAGTAACAGCCTTTACCCCAGCTTACATTGGGAACCCCTCCTGCAGGGATATTTTTCTTGAGGGATGTTTATACCAAAGCTTTTCTATTTCCTTTCTTCTCTTTTCACTCTTTTATTCCTCAGATTTAACACTATACAAAATGTCATCAGTTATTTAAAATGATGCCTTTGAGTATTTTTCTTTCTTTTTTTTTTTTTTTTTTTTGGAAAAGTAAACCAATCATGAAACTCATTTATCACATGCATGTTGTATTTTCTCCATCAGGGTTGATGTCCCCAGGGCTTCCTGCTTCTCCTTGGGGGGGGGGGGGAGAGGGAGAATGATGTAATTTTTAAAGAGCCATTCAACATACAGGAAAATATCTGTCCCTTGTAGCAAATAAAAACTTAAAAAAAAATCCAAACCTACATGTCAAAGGACTAGAAAATATGCAAGATGAATTTAAAAGAAGCAGAGTAATAGACAGGAACCCCAAATCCCCAAAGTTCTAGCTCTGTCCTTTGGGGTCTGACCTTTGGACAAGCCCTTTCACTTCTTTGGGTCCATTTCTTGATCTTTTTAATAAAAGAACTAGGGTAGATGATCTCCAAGATCTCTTCTAGAACCAACATACTATGATACTATGCAAATTTAAAGAAATTCATTATCTCCTTTCATGCATTTCTATGACATCTATATTTTTAGGACAAAACCTGTGTTTGTTGTAGGAAATGATGAGAAAAAGCTGGATTGTCTAGGCAAGGGAAGATTCAAAATATTTAAGTGGATCTGTTCTCTCATATAGTGCCGATCCCTCAAACAATGATGATTCCTGATGATCTGCCCATTTTTTAATATCCTTTTCCATATTCTCCCATAAGTTTGCTACAAGATGCTTGCTCAATGAGTAGACAAATTTATTCTCTTTCTCCTGACATTCAGAAGATATCAGTAGAGCACATAGATTTTCATTTGCAATTCTTTTCTCTTGCTGTGTGATCACTCTACCTTATTTGATTATATATTATTTTGATGACATCATCCTCTAGATTTTCTTTGAGGCTCCTTATTATAAGGTTAGGTATTAAGAAGAACGAGTTATCATTTGGTTATAGGGAACAGAGTTACCCCAAATCTCATTCTTTTCACCTGTAGGTAATTGTCACACCCTATCCATGGGAGAAGTGTCTGGGAATTGGTAAGTTTATCTGCTGACAAAAATGAATATATTTGCTAACTCTGTAATATTTCTCTCCTGTTTTGTCCTAGTATTGGATTGTGCTTTTTCCCAGGGTAACACACTTCTTTTCAAAGCCTTTGTGAAGATAAGGTACTCCAAGTATCTAAGTGCTAGCCTGTTCTCACTTACCCCATGATTGGAAAGAGGAGTGGAGAGCCCGGATAAATAATCAGTAAATTCTGTTACCCAGAATTAACAGTAAATGAATTATTCTGGTAACTGGGCAGATACTCTAAATAATAATAACAATAATAATAAAAATATCTGGCATTCAAAGAGTACTTCAAAGTTTGTAAAGCATTTTACATATGTTAAGACATTCTATCCTTATGTATATATGATGATCAGTTTTCAGAGAAGGAGAAAACAATGAAATAGCTTCAACACTAAGATTATTCTAAATATTACCATATTTCAATGTTAGGTTAGGTTTTGGGGGGTTTTTACCCTTAAAATTGTGAACCATAATGCAATTTACTCCCATTAAAACCTTCCTTTGGGTAGCCTGAGTTAGGGGTGCTTAATGAACAGTGAGTATAAAAAAATGGAGCTCTCTCTCATCGGGACAGTCTTTCTAGTAGAAAAACTGGTCATATCATATTTCTGAATGCAGAATGGGAAGGGATAAGTACAGCAGCTCCTGTAGGTTCAGTTAGGAGGTTCCTCAAGCTAATTTTACTTATGCAGAGTATAATGTAAAGGTCAAATATATTCATGCTTATAAAAGAAACCAAAATACTTAGTATGCTTCCTGGTACCACTGGAAGAATAAGAAGCATTTGGTGACAATTTTCACTGTCATTGTGATATGGTATTTTGGACATAGTGGGTGTTTAATAAACATTTATGAAAATTGGTAAAACATGCAAGTGCTGCATGGAGAATTCTGTTGAAAGATCAGAAGTAAATAAAATGTTACTATATTTATCTTGGGTTTTTAACTACACTCTTCTCTGAAGATCCACAGAAAAGCAGAAAATAACATTTTTTTTTTGGTAGTACACCCTAATTTACCTTTGTTCAAGAGGAATTGGAGCTGGCCTTGTAATTTTAAAATCTAATAACAATTGAATTTTTCTGGCCCTCCAAATATTTTTCAACTCTATTTTCATATAGTAGGTTCACTTTCCCCCTCCCTTCCTTCTTTCTTGTATCTGTCATTCTGCCAACTTCTTGGCCCATTTAGTTTTTTTAAACTCTCTTCCTCTCAGTCCTAAGTCTTTAGTATGTTAATCAAGAGTTTTATATATATATATATATATATGTATATATATATATACATACATACAAACACATATATACACAAATATACATATATGCTATGTATACTAACACTTATTTAAAAAATATTCTTCTTAACTTTAAAGGACTGGCATATTTTCCCTTGGGGATTCTATCACTATATTTCAAGTGAATTAAAAATATTTATTAGAGGGGCAGCTAGGTGGTGCAGTGGAAAGAGCACCAGCCCTGAAGTCAGGAGGACCTGAGCTCAAATCTGGCTTCAGACACTTAACACTTCCTAGCTGTGTGACCCTGGGTAAGTCACTTAGCCTCAATCGCCTCAGCAAATATATTTATATCTATATCTATATATCTATATATATATCTATATATTAGAAACCTACTTCACAGATAAACACTGTGTTAGGGGCTGGGAGAGTTATAATTAATTAATCAACCTGTATTTACCAAGCACCTACCATGTATCCAGCTCTGAGTTAATCACTGTACATACAAAGAAAGGTAAAAGACATTCCCTGTTCTCATCCAGTTCACAGTTTAAAGATGAGAGATATATTGATAATACTATCTATCCAATGCTCAGATAATCATTGCTGTCACTGAGACTGTAGTTTAGTAAGGGATATAATCCATTTATAGTTGTAATACAAACAATATTTAATTAGAACAGAAATGAAGTGCATGTAAAGTAAGGTTTTGGGTAGAATATTTTATTGATGGGAAAAATCAGGAAAAATTTTCTGGAGGAAGTGATATTTGAGCTGTGCATGAAAGTCCATGAGGCAGAGAAGCCAGGCAAAGGGAAGTGGGAAGCAATGAAGCGTGGAAGAAGAAATGAAAAGTAAGCAGTCCATTCTCCCAGAGTTTAAAGTATGTAGAAGGTAATAAATTAAGAAAATGTTGGAAAGGCAAGGTGGTAACAGATGGTAGAGGGTCTTAACTACTAGGTTAAGGAGTCTGGATGACTCCTTATTTGGAAGGAAAAATATAATATCTATGACTTGATAAATTCATCATCAAGTAATGTAAAATTTGAAATGAAACATTTTATAATGATTAAAGAACACTGAGTTTATTGAATAGGGTTACGGTTGGGATTACTTAAAGAATATACCTTAAAAAATTTAAAGACTGATAGAATACCCCATGGAAAAAGTGCTGGGCCTGATTCAGGAAAATTAATTGAAAACTGACTTCATACTGACTAGTTGTGTGATCTTGACCAAGTCAATTAACCTCTGTTTGTTTCTTTTTCCTTAGCAAAATGGGGATAATAATAGCACCCATCCCACCCACATCCAAAATTGCTGTGAGGATCAAATGAAAATATTTTCAAGTAGTTTCACCATCCTAAAATTATTATAGAAATATTAGCTCTTATAATTGTTGTAAAAAGACTCAGAGTAATTATGAAATATAATAATGACCATCTCCATTTTATAGATAAGTATACTCTCACCCAAAGAAGATAAATTGCCCAAAATAAGCACTGTTAAGAGGAGAAATTTTATCTTAGTACTTTATAGAAAATTTTATCTTAGTACTTAATACATACATATGTATTAAAGTATAATATATATTCATAAATATGTATATTATACATGCATGTAATAAAGCATAATCTATTATAATTATATAATCAATAATTGTAATGCTATATTAACAACATAACATATACATATAACAAATTATAAAATATATTACATGTGATGTATCAGTTTATAACAATGCTACATGCATGTAAGTATATGCATAAATGCATGTATTTAATATACACAGGTATTGTATTATGTAATTTGTAATTATTATGTATTATGTATTTTATGTATTATGTAAATTATGTAAATGTACATATATATGCATTTGTAAATATTTGTGTATATAATTGTATAAAAATATTATATTGTCATATGCAAAATATCCTGCATTACATACATATGCACACATACCCATGGAAATATATGTCTATGCATATATATATTTATATAGATATATGTCCTTTATGTCTAAAGATAAAGATTGCTGATATTTACATAGCACTTTAGCATTTTCTTTTTTTTTTTTAACTTTCAATTGTGTTTTATTTTCCAAATAAATGTAAAAATACTTTTCAACATTCATTTTTGTAATACTTTGTATTCCAGATTTTTCTTCCTCCCTCCCTTACTTCTCCCTTCCCCAAGACAGGAAGCAAACTGACATAGGTTAAATATGTGCAATTCTTTTAAATATAACCCATCCTCCCTCCTTCCCTTCCTTCCTTCCTTCCTCCCTCCCTCCCTTTCTTCCTTCCTTCGCCCCCACCCCCTCTCTCTCTTTCTCTCTCTCTCTTTCTCATTTTCAAAGCTTTTTAAAGACATCTCATTTGGTCCTCATAAACATCCTGTGAGATGAGAACTACAGATATTATTGTATTATCCTCATTTTGCAGGTGAGGGAACTGAAGCTCAGAGAAGCCAAGGAACTTGCCTGTGGTCACAAAGCTATTAATTGTCAGAAAAAGGATCAGACCCAAGTCTTGTTGATTCTAAGTCTCCCCTTTCCACTTGCCACCAAGATTTTATTAGGAGTTGACTTAGGACGATTTTTCATTACTTACTGGTTTACCTTGAGCACCTCTCTCTCCTGGGTTTCCAGCATTACCCTAGATGAGAGAAAAAGAAAAAGCTAGGGTAGGTAATAAATAACCAAGAAAGCCAATTTAAATTTGAATATTCATGTTTGCTCTGAAATATGTTGATAACTTACGATAAGTCCATGAAGACCTTTTTTCCCCTGATCACCTTTTTCTCCCTAACAAAGAATTGATACCAAATAAGTTCAATATAAATGTAGGCTAGTGCTCATAGATGTATCTATGTCTGTATACACAAATACACACACACACACAAACACACATATAACATAACCAAAGTATCTAACTATGTAGTGAAAAGGATTGAAGTTATATTTTGTTTTTGATGAGTGTGCATTGGGAGGAAAATTTATTGTTATTATTTACCCTGTTAATTCAGAATTCAGTTTTATTATCCAGATGTTACCTGCCTTTGTGGGTAGGTGGGCAGAATTGTATAGAAATTAAATGAACATACAATGCAGAAATCAACCATTACCTTACTACCTTGTGTTCCTTGTTCTCCTGGGAGGCCATCTAGACCTCTAGGTCCCTAAAAATAAAAAAAAAATACAAAGGAATAATAAAATATAAATGAAACAAAATATTCCTAACAATATATATGAAAATTTATTTTATCTACATAATCATAATAGCTGCCATTGATATAGCACTTTAAGGTTTTCAAAGTGCTTTACAAATACAATTTCATTTTCTCCCCATGACTTTGGGAGATAGGCAATATTATGGCCTGCATCTTTCAAATGATGAGACTAAGGCTGAGAAAGATTAAGTAATTTACCCCATGTCACATAGTAAATATTTAAAGCTAGAATTGAACTCAGGATCACAGATTTACCTGCTATGTAACCTAGCTCCCTCACAAAATCTTTTTAAAATTTTCATCTTATAAATAAGGTTGGTATTCAGTATTCTGTTGTCTAAAATGGCTAGTTCATCATTTTTTTAAAGAACATTTTCCTTATCTCATTTTTCCAGCATGGGGTGAATTATTGATTCAATAAATAAAACCAGCACAGCTCCGATTGCTTCCAGGTTCCCTACTCATTCTATTTATTCTGATTATTTCTCTGTTGTCTTTATATTTTCATGGTTTCTCTTATCATGCCATAGAATGATGAATTCTCTGATACATCCAGTTTCTTGAAATAGGGAATACTTTTACTTAATGAATATTCACATTTATAGCGACTGAAAATGTTGGATTTAGAAGGGGCTAATGATGTTAAACTATTTGGAACAATGAGATCTTGAGAAAGATAAAAAATTACTATGGCTCTATGAAGTTTCAGAAATATACAAATAATATGGCTAGAGTCCATATTACATAATGAAAAATGACAAATATATTTGCCAAGACCATACTTAATATTCAGCAATTCTACTGAAACTATTTCTCTGAGTAAGACACTTGATATTTCAGTGTTACTTACCCTTCGTCCCTTTGGACCCTGCAGCCCAGGTAGCCCTCTTGTGCCTACATGACCCTGAATAGGAGCACATAAGAATATGAGAACACAGAATATTCAATTTAAAAGTGACCTTGGAAATTATGTAGTTCAGCACTCAAATTTTACAGAAGAGGAAATGGGGGTCCTACGAGATAAAAAATTTGGTAAAGGTCATGCCAGTTTTTAGGGACAGAACTATTGCTAGAATCCAGACCTTTCAATTCCCATTTCAATGATTTTTTTTTAATATCACCCCACAATGGAAGTAGTAGGTGATTTAAAAAATTGTAATGAAAAGGGGTTGTGAATTTTTTAATCACAACTTAAAATAATCAGGAGACTATGGGCCAGGAGCAGAATATGCCTAACAAGGGTGAATAAAAATATGTTTTCCTTTAGACTTGAAAATTAAATCAGAAGAGCTTTTAAGGAAAGGAAAGGAATGAAGCATTTATTAAGCTTTTACAATGTATCAATCACTATGCTAAGAGCTGGGGGATATAGATATACACACACACACATATATATACACATGCATGTGTATAAATAACATATATGATATATATATATATATACATATACATACACATATAACACACAGACTCCTCTATATATCCTCCAAAAACAACTGAAAAGACTAGAAAAAAATCTATTTGAAAATAAATATTAGCCACTTTTAGAGAAAGTTAAATTAGTATTGATCAGATTTGTCTTTGTAGTCTCAATGTCTAACATAGTTCTTTACAAGTAGAAGGTACTTAATACTGCTTATTGAATGAATGGATTTATTTTTAAGCCAATTAAAATTCATTATTAGCTCTAGTCACTCTTCAAATGAAAGACACAATTGGAAAAACAAATTTAGCCAGAGATAGCACTAGGGTTTGGCCTACTTAAACTAGACTTAGATTGAATGGAATCTCATAGCACCTTAAACTTGAGACCATTTGTGTCTCTGTATACATATGAATGTGGACATACATAATATCTGTAAACTCACTAAAAGAGAAGATCAGCTTTAAGTATGGGTAAGTACAATCCCCAATAGAAATGATAAATCAGTAGTGATGCTCTGGGAATCTGAAAGCTCAGATTCATTTAACTCAATGAATATTTAGTCTTTCCAGCTCTAGATTCCTAACTTTCCATTCAAATGCACATCTAATATATTTTTGTAAGCAGCTAAGCTAGAAAACATTTTGTTCTTTACCTGCAAAACTTGTACAAATTACAAATAGTACACTTTAAAATTTTTGAAATGAAATAAAATTTTAAAGATTTATTTTTGAAGCAAATATTTACTTTCTTTTAATTATTTATAAATGAAAATTTATTGCAAAGATCCACACTATTTTTCATGAAATCTTTCTATGTTTTGAGAATATATTTATGTTTTGGATAGAAACAATAAATGTCCTTTTGTACTTACAGGTAATCCAAGAGGACCTATGGGCCCTGGGTCTCCAGGAGGTCCTGGATATCCCTATAATTTAGATAAAAATGTAAAAAAGCATTACAAAACTTTCAGATTCAGTTGCTTAACATGGAACACAAATTATAATACATCATAAAACTATCTCTGTCAATCAAACAACAATTTAATTCCAATGGAGAGAATGCCCTAGTTATTGTCCTAAAAACAATATAGAGATTTTTACAGAGAAACAGGCAGGAATGTGCTGGATGTAGTTTCTGAGAGATGACTATTAAATTTTTAGTGTAAGCATTTATATCTTGAAAATTGGCAAATGATACAAATTAAGACGATATATTGTTTTATTATATATGTTTAATCTGAAGAAAATGATGAAGAAAATATTTATGATGACAAATAAATTTATAAGTAGATTATGGGGACATTTCATCTCATTTCCTTCTGCTCCTAAAAGGTGATTGTTAAACATTTACCAACAGCACAATACTGGGAACCTCTTTTTGTTATTATGTATCCCATAGTACATGTATCATCTTATTCTATAGTTTTTAGTCATGACTAGAAAAGCACTTCAATGACACCATATTCTGAAAACTCAAAGAAAGTGCCTTTTAAAAACAACACTAAAAATATGAACATGAATGTGTACCTGAAGAAAGTAACAAGGAATTAAAATTATGATAGTAACATATTCATTGAGTCTCTCAGGACATGGCTGGTTCTTATAGCTTATCTTTTAGGTTAATATGTTTGCTAAACCAAGAAAAGTCAAATATGTTTAGAACCAACTGGATCCATTTTTGATAATCAAAATAAAAGTGAAGCCCTTAAGGAATGATTGTCAGAAACTAAAATATGCATTATTGGAAGCATCATGGATTGATTCTGATAAATCAAAATCTCTTAAGAAATCTTGGAAGCAAGAAAAATATAAGAAATTGGAAGAAAATAACATTCAATTTTTTAATCTTATTGTGAAACCACATGATGATCTTGAAAAATGCCACCTAGATATAAAGGCTCTTGATGATTGCTGTCTAGTATGGGTAAGAAGGATGCAAATTAAGTGTACGCTCTTCTAAATACCAGTAGAAACCATACAAGGAAGATTTCAATTCGACAAAAGGAAAAAAAAAATACTTCTAACAATGATATCTCCCCAAAGATAGAATAAGCCATTTTGGGAGGTAGTATGTTTTTTTATCATAAGTTTTTGGGATGAGCCTAGATGACCACTTGAAAGGAATTCTGGAGGGAAATTCTTTTTATTCAGATATGGGTTGAACTAAGTAACTTCTGAAGTTCCTTATGATTCTGGAAGAATTACAGGAGAGTTTTCCACTCTACATTGTGGTAATTTTACAAAAATAGATTTTCCCCCCTCTGCACATAATATTAGTTTGCACATAATAGAAAATATCCTGCAAAATTATAAGCAGTAGCAGAAAATAATTTTAATATTTTCCTATATTTCAACTACTCTTTGGTGTTGTCATTCTTTACCTAAAATTTTAAGTCTTTTGCTCACATTTGATGATGTCATCTGCTGTGTATTTTCTATAATTCTATATGCTAGGCTATGAATTCTCTGAATTCCAGAAATGGGGAAAATTGCTAATATAAATAGGTTATAAAATGATATTTTGTCCTTTCTTTAATTCCAGACAAGATTATTTGCTTCTGGAGTGCCTTTATCTTATTGGCTCTTAGAAAGTAAATGCTTTTCAAGTCAGTGACTGCTTACCATTATTCCCTTTTCTCCAGGTGGGCCCACTGGGCCTGGGCTCCCACGTTCTCCCTTTTATAAAAGAAAAGCAAAGAAGAATCTTTAGGTGTTTTACTTAACCTTAGCAATGTTCCTTTATTGCTAATATTGTTCAGTCTCCCAATTTTTAGAATCTATGGGCTGTTTCTTTTCACAGTTCTACCCTGTAGATAGTGGGATACCTGTAGAAAGTTTAAAAAAGGAAGCAAACTTTTAGAATAGTAAAAACAACTTGAAATTTCTTTTTCAGAGACTGGATATGAAAACTCAATAATTTGAGTCAAATGCAACTCAGTCAAACATTTATAACTTTGCGCTTTCCACTGGAGATACAAAGAAAGACAAAAGAGAATCCCTGGCTTCAGTTGGCTTACAGTCAGATGGGGAAGATAGCATTTTAATACATAAAAGGAAGCTAAAAAAGCAGTTGGGAGCAGGATTTTTTGGGGAAGGTATGTTAGGGAGAGCCATGATGGAAAAATCAAAATGAGTACAGCCTTATGGGAAAAAAATATGGTTGGCCTGGGCAATCTAAATTGAGTTTTGGGTAGGAGTG
The DNA here is from genome assembly GCA_023553655.1 of Myrmecobius fasciatus. Lineage (NCBI taxonomy): Eukaryota > Metazoa > Chordata > Mammalia > Dasyuromorphia > Myrmecobiidae > Myrmecobius > Myrmecobius fasciatus. The sequence continues at coordinate 16,132 of JAJPUD010002933.1, forward strand.
CTCTACCTCCAATCAATGGGAAGGGAGCGGCTTTAAGGGCAAAGGGATCTGTTGTGATGTGAGTTCCAGGGATGAAGTGGTCTTAGGTAATGTATATGTAAACAAGACAAAAATATCCATATATCATAAAAAAGCCTTATAAGGGAAGAATTCTAAAGGTCTTTACCTTGCAAATGTTTACTAATTAACTAATTAACCCTTCTACAGAAGTCTGGGAAACAAATTTTATTAGTAGTACTATAATTATCATCATTATTATCATCAATAAATAATGAGTTGAAATTAATAAGTTGAAATTTATATTATGTTCCACATCTTTCAATGGGCTTTCACAAGTGACATTAAGTTCTGCATTACTGATCATACATACCACAGGAATTTAGAAAAGGAGAAATAGGCATTTTATGAAAATTCAGTAGAGTTTAGCTGGAATCAAGCTGGGCCTTGAAGCAGATTTAGGTAGAAAGAAGAAAAGAAGATGTTACAAATAGAGGGACAGTTGAGCCCAAACGTTTGGCAGATGGAGGCAATTTCAAGGAGTAGGGTTACTGCTTGTAGTTACCAGCAGTGTTACTGCTGGTAATTTTTGAAAGATGTGCTAGACATTGCAGGACTTCTGAGAGGCAAATGTTTTGATTTTCTAAAATTAGAAGAGAATGGAATCTGTAGAACAGAGGTCAGTGAGTTTGACAAAATTTTAGGAACATTTATTAAAGGGACATTTAGTGAGCAGTTATAAAGAAAATAATGATCCCTAAGAATGTGCATGGTTTAATCAAGAACACATCTTGCCACAATGACCACATTTTTTCACAGGGTTTGGGTTACTGAACTAGTATAGTGGGGAAATTCTGTTGGAAATAATTTACCCAGATTTTAGAGAAATTTTAATAAAATCATGCAATTCTTTTTGGGAAAGATGGATGATGATGATATTGGATAGATGATAGTAAAATGGGAACAATTGAACAACTGGTTCTATAAAATAGTCAGTCATTAATTGTTTAATGTCATTTTGGAATTAGGTTTTTGTGGAGCTCCTCCTTGATCTCTGCTTGATTGTGTGCAGCTTACTATTTTATCAGACCCCAATAAAGGTAGAGATGTCTTGTTTATCAAATTGGTAAAAGATCAAAAATTAAGAGAAATAGTTAACATACTAAGAATAGCTAATACACTGAGTCAGATTAAAAAAAAACATCTTGACAAGTTAGGACGATGGACTGTATCAGATAGAACTATAATAATCTTAGACTTCAGTTAAAAATCATTTTTACAAGTACAAAATAGGGAGGCATGATAAGGTAGCAGATTCTCTGAATAGGATCTGGGGGAGGAAATGGCAAAACACTTTAGTATCTTTGCCAAGAAAACTCCCAAATGGGGTCAGGAAGAGTTGGACATGTTAGAAAATGGCTGAACAACAAAAACAAGAACAGTGTAATTAGCTGCCTCAGGAGGAAGAAGGCTTTCTCTCCTCAGTAAATGTCTTCCGGCAAAAAATTATATGACTACTTATCAAATATCTTGATTATTTTTCAGGTATGTATTGAATTTGATGACCAGCAGGATGTTACTAGATTGCGGGGAACCTTGGAATTCAAGTAGAGGAGTAAGGAATTGGTGTATATAAGAAACCACTCTGGATTCTTGAATAGCAGAATAATAGACATTAGAGGAAGACTCATTTTCCTAAGATCATCTTAGTGAACCAAAAGCACAATGTGGGTCATTAATGCTATATGATATTTAGGATGACTAGTATGATATCAGGCAATGTTTGAAAAGGCATAAAGCGTACCTAAGTATTTGAAGAAGCCCGGTGTGGTGGAAGAGCATTGAACTTGAAACAATGCATTTGTAGTAAATCTTAAATAGGTCACTTAAATTCTCTGGGCATAATTTCCTCAAAAAAAATTAAACAAGTTTGACTATATGACTTTTGAGGCTGCTTCCAGGTCTCAATATCTGAGTCCATGATAGTTATGTTCTCTGTTTTTGATCAATATCTATATTGTGATTAGTCCTTGGTAGTACATTTTAGTAAGGACATTAATAAACCAGGGATTCAGGGTAGGGAAATCAAAATGTTGACGGCTCTTGAGGTCCTACTATATGGGGCCTGGCTGAAGAAACTGGAGATGTTTATCTTGAAGAGTCCTGCAGATATGTTTATGTTAGAGTGTGTCAGGGAAAACAATATAGTATTTATTGTTAAATATTAGATGAGATTTCATGTAAAGTGGGATTCAAATCTGGCCCCAGACTCTCACTAGTTGTGTAACTCTGGGAAAACCACTTAACCATGTTTGCCTCAGTTTTCTCAACTGTAAAATGAGCTGGAGAAGGAAATGGAAAACTACTCTAATACCTTTGCCAAGAAAACTCCCAATGGGGTCATGAAGAAATTAGCTGCCTTAGGAGGAAGAAAGCTCTCATCTTCTCAGTAGATGTCTTCCACCAAAAGTTGGATGAAAATTTTTAAGTATCTTAATTAATTTTCAGTTATGAGTTGAAGTCAGTGAGCAAAGAGATTTCTTTTAATTCTATTATTTTGTTTGTGTGTTTACATGTATGGGAGAGAAGGTGAGCGTATTTTGGGTCTAAGTGGAAAAAAATGCTAATATGTAGGCTGTTATTAGTCAGTCGAGAGCCTTAGAATCCCAGTAGAGGAGAAAGAATTAGTGTATATATTAAGGAACAACTTTAGATTCTTGAGTAGCAGTATAATATACAAATCATGAAAAAAATCTTATTATTGGAAGGGTCCTTAAATAATACTATCTTGTCCAAACCCCATCGGAAGTACAAATGACCTTACCATGATGACAGCAGTGTTTTGTAAAGACTAATCTGTCAAGTATTGGCAGTAGGGTTTTTAAACTTAATAAAATTTAACTTAATTCAATTCTATATTCATTAGGTACTTACTATATTCCAGGTACTAGGCTAGAGATACAAAGATAACTATTGTATCAGTTTCTGTCTTAAAGGAACTAACATTCTATGATTCTATGAAGGGAAAGATGAACATCAATGAGCAATTAGAAAATATATAGAAAGAAATTTTGGGAGGGAATAAGGTGTTATTATACATGAAGTAATGAGGGATAAGACTACTGTTAAATTTAAGATATTGTGAAAGAACTACAGGAATTGATGTCAGTTTGGATGTAGGGAGACAAAGTTGATATCAATATTCTGGGAGACTAAAAAAATGATGGAACCATTGAACCACAAAAATAAAGTAGTTATTTGGAAAGGCATCACCTTTGAAGAGAAAGAAATAAGATTGTCTTATTTTCAACATGATCAGATTCATAATTAAGACTGGTGTATCCAAGTGGAGATAGCTTGTATGCAATTGGAACCAGGTGTAATATTACATAATTAATTTCATTTCATATCATCATTTCTCTGTGTGCCATGGATACTACCATAAGACTTTTTCTTTTTGCAGAGAGGGGAATACCATCTTTTCAGTTTGTAGGAGAGTGAGTCAAGTTTAGTTAAACACCAGAAATGTATGCCTTGTTATTAACTATGGGTCTTTTATAAAGTTGGATTCAAAGGAAAAGAAGGAATAGTAGATATTGCTTTTGACAATTCCAAATGGAGAATCGATCCCTGTTTTTTATTTTATCTTTCAAGTGTGGGAGTTCATGGAAAATCACTTCCAGGGGAATAATTTCATAGAAATCATTAATCAAATTAAGATTTCCACACCTACAGCCAGGTTTACTCAGAAGAAACTACCTGATTCTTCTATGGTGAGTAAAAAGGTTAGAACAGAAACTGGCTCCATTAAAATCAGGGATATTTTTGGTTTTTCATTTTATTCAAAATCAGTCAGCAAGCATTTATTAAACACTTAATATATGCCAGGCAGGCCCTATGCTTGGGAATACAAATGTAAGCAAAAAAACCAAAAAACAAAACAAAACAAAACAAAAAAACAATGTCTACCCTTAAGGAGCTTACATTCTCCTTTACCTAGTTTTCCTGACAAGAAAGGATTCAAAGAAAATTTACAGCCATAGTGTTTGACTGGCAATCATATTTTATTTTCAGTTTGCTTCTTCACTAAGAAAAACATATCTTGTCTTTAGAGAAATTGATACATGATCAGCTTTGCTTCATTAAAGTTTAGGCTCTTAAAGTATATGTCACATATATTTCATATGGGATTCTGTATGCCTTTTACTAAAGGAAATAAAAATCATCTTTGAATTTAGGCTAAAGCTCCAAAAGTAAATAAAAAGCTTACCTTTTCACCAGAGCTTCCAGTTGTACCAACTTCTCCTGGTAAACCAATAGGTCCCTTTGGGAGAAACAAAATGAAGTCCAGATTTATATGTTATAGTACAAAAGACAAAGATCCTCAAGAAAACATTCTGTCATGGATTACTGATCTGACTGTACCAACAATCAATGATTTCCAGGACTATACAGCCTTCTCTGTATCCTATCAATTTGGAACAATTCAACAGAATTATTTTTAAGGTATCATGACATTATATTGCTGTGACTTCCATGACCTCTTTTAGAAAAGAAAACCCAAGTGATATTAATCATATTCTTTGGCTTTCTCTTTTCTTGAACTTCAAGGATGAATTATCTCCTTTCATATTAATGAAAGCTATATAGGTAGCACTTATTAATGCTTTGACATCTGCAAAATGTTTTCCATACTGTAATCCATTTTATTCTCACAGGAACTCCAAGAGATAAAGGCTGTTATTATTCACATTTTACAGAGGCACAGAGAGGTTGTCTTGGATCGCAAAAAGCAGTCATTGTCTGAAGGAGGATTCAAACTCAGGTCTTTCTAACTCCTCATCCCACATTCTATCCATTGCACCATCTAGCTGCCTTGATTAGAAAAGGTGACTATAACTAAAATATAAGAACACCCAGTTTACAAAATGGAGTTTTAGTAGTTACAGGTGGAAATTGCTTAAACCTCAATGTAAAGTGTGTTCCTATGCAAAAATTAACTCTAAGAGAAGCCTAAATTGAACAAATTTAAATTCATATTAGCTTCACTCAACATACATGGTGAAATATGATGGGTACTCTAATTAATCAAATGATGGTTAAAAATCTAAGGACTTTCATGGAAATAACCATGGAGAAATTTGAGAAACAGTACTATTTACCCATAAAAATGGGGTAACTATTCCTTCTGAGTCAATTTTCTGGAAGTGGTAGTGTTTTCTCTCAATTATTAAATTAAATATCTATATTGATATAGATAGATGCAACCTATCTATCCATCTTTTATTTCTATCATTCATATATATATATATATACATATATGTATATATATATATATATATATGTTCGTCTATTCATATATCCATCGTCTCTGTCTCTTTTTCTTTGTGTCTGTGTTTCTCTCCCCCTTTCCACTTCTCTTCCCTCCCCCTTCCCCTCTCCCCCCCTTTCTTCTCATCCCTCTTTTTCTTTTTCTCCATCTCCTTCTCTTCTCCCTCTTCTTCCTTCCTACCTATCTCCCAATCCCCTTCTCTCTCAATATCTCTCTTTCCCTCCCTTCCTTCTTCCTTTCCCTTTCTCCCTCTCTTCCCCCTCCCTCTGCATTAGTGTAAGAACTGACATATCAATCTTTAAAAGTTGACTATAAGGACAGAAAACCAAAGAAAGTGTAGTTATTTTGAAGGATGTCTAATAAGTTTTCTCTGGAAAAGCAGTTTGTCTTATGTATCCAAAGGCAAATGAAATAATATTTCAAGGGACATGGTTATTTCATACTATAATGCTAATAATCAACATTATTTTTTAAAAAAATACTATGAAAAGAGTCACACAATACTTTTGAATCTGTTGCAGCAGATTACCTATTGTAATCAGTGATCTAATAAAGCTGTTACTTATTTTTGAGTGCTGAAACTTCTTTTTTTAATAATGAAATTCTAAGAAGAATCTGCTAAGAATCTTTATTGTAATCAATATATATATGTATTTGGACACTTAGAATACCTAGTACAAAGGCAGGTATTTTTAAAAATGCAGCTGTTGATAGTTTGAAGTTTTTCTTTGACAAACTATTTGCTCATATCCTTCTATCTATTGGGAAACATTTTCTATCAGAATCATTGCACAGACTCTTAAGTAATCTTCATAATCACTCAAAAGAATTTGTATAAATGGAATCATAATAAAAAGTGATAGGAACTGTCTCTGACTTTATTATGCCCTAGAGGAACAGTATCAAAACAGACAGTTTCTTTGTAAATTTCAGATAATAATAGTCCCAAAGTATTAAAAATTGTAAAAACTACTATAAGGGTTTGAGATGTTCAAGTAACATAGAAATGAATTAATATTATAGGAAATATATATAAGAAAGCTAGTTTCACAGAATATGGGCAACCTAACTGAATCAAAGATAAAAGTTTGAGAATTAAGGAATCTTATTTTTGACAAAATGTCTCATGGGTAAGTAAAACATTTTGTTTACACAGTATTTTTAAGATGTCGCAAAAATTATCTTATATGAATCCATTCTATTTTGAAATTTCCACCTATGGAAAATAGTATTAATAATGGCAAGTAAGAAAGCAAACATTAATACATAATAAAAAGTATGAAAGCACAGAATGATTCTGATGTTATTCCAAGTTTATTTTTGCTTTTGTTTTTCTTTATGAGGCTGAATTAGACTTAAAATAGAAAAAAACTAAGAAAAGGGAATGTTTTAATTTTGGAACAATTTCATAATAACAATATTCTCTTTTCATAGTTTCTCTAGTATTATAGGTTTATTTTGGTCTTAATAATGAGTTTCTGCCAATAACAGTATAATTTGAACTGTCTCATTACTGTATCAGATGTCTGCTTCTCAGGACAATATGCTTCCATTAAAATAAATTTGGAAGAAACTGTTAGAGACTAATTTCATGTTGTTTTTCTTAGTTCCCCACAATTAAAATTCTCAGAATATTTCAAGTAACTCCCTCCTCAGTTTTCCAACTGAATATTTTGTGTTTGTGACAAAATAGGAATTGCATTTGAGTCCTTGTCCATATGCTTATGCAAATTGAATCACAACAGGGTCAGTAATTCAATTTTTACCTGTGTAGAAGACTGATCTAATTCTGTAATATTATGCAAGGCTGACATATGAGTTATGGGTTGGACTTCTCACACATTTTCAAGTTGAGGGTTGGAGAAATATCAGTAGCTTGAATTTTCTAGAAACTCTGACAAATGGCATATATCATGGGCTGTACGTGATGTTCTAACTCATGTCTGAAGTAAATCAACAGTTCAATTCAAGTAATCTCAGATATCTAACTTCAGAATAAGTTTCTTATCCCAATGGAACACTTGATTAGAGAACCTTAGAAGGCTAGAACAAGGCTAAAAAAGACCTTAGAATCTATCTAGTCATAGGAGGGAAAGTGTTCCAGGCATGGGGGAGAGCAAGTGAAAAGGTATGGAATGAGGAGATGGAGTGATGTAAGCAAGAAATGGAAGGAAGACCACTGTCACAGAAAATATAGATGGAATTGAAGCATACAAAAATTGTAGAGGTAGAAAGGGACTAGATTGTAAAGAATTTTCCAAGTCAAACAGAATGTTGCTTTTGATTTTGGAGGTAATATAGAGTCACTGGAGTTTATTGAGTAGGGTTGAGACATGGTTAAACCTGCTCTTCAGGATGCTCATTTGACAGTTGAGTGGAGGATGGACTGAATAAAGGTGAAATAGACCAATCACAAGGCTAGAGCCATAGCCCAGATATGAAGTAAAGAGGGCTTATGCCAGGGTAGTGGTAGTTTCAGATGAGAGAAGGGAACACGTATTATGAGAGGTATTGCAAATACAGAAATGATGGAACTTGACAGTGGATTTGGATACATAGTAGGAATTGAGTGAGGAATTGAGGGTACCTTGGCTGTAAATCTGAGTAGCTGGAAAGAGTATGGTGTCCTCAACATTTTGAACATTTTGAAATGTGAGAGTTTGAGAAGAAAGATGAGTTTTGTTTGGCATGTGTATAGTTTAAGCTATTTGTGAAACATTTGGTTTGAGATGTCCAATGGCAGTTTGAGATTTGAAAATGGATGTCAAAAGAGTGGTTAGGGCTAGCTAAATAGATGTGAGAATCATTTCTGAAGAGATGAGATAGAAGTTGATGTCACCAAGAGAGACTGGACAGAATTGCCCAGGTCAGGTCTTTGGGGGACACCCAACATCATGACCTAGATAAGACCCAAAGGAACTGATACAAAGAGAAGTGAGAAGAATCAGGAGGACAATTTATACAACACACTGATGGTTGCATTGACCAACCACAATTTCAGTGATGCCACAATGAAACATGCTACTTACTTCCTGGTAGAAGATGAATTCAGAACATAGATTAAACTTTTAAAAAATATTGTCAATTTATGGATTTATTTTATATGATTATACATGCTTATAACAAAGATTTCATTTTTCTTTCTCAGGAGAGAAGGAATGGAGAAGGAAGAAAGAATTTTTCATTTGAAAAATAAAAAAAAATAGCAAAGGAAACTGAAAAGGCAATAAGGTGAAGTAGGAAAGAACAATGTCACAAAAACTTTAGAGAACACAGAGAATCCAATAGAAGATGACAACCCACAGCCTTTGATGGGCTTCAGAGAAGTCAAGAAGATTTAAGGCTGATAACAGACTGATGGAGCAAGGGAATATTTTGGACAGTTGGGGGGGCATGGTCAATCTTTGGATAGAGTTTATTTATATTTTAACTAAGTATTTGATGAATTTACTCTATTCCTGTAGAAAAACATTAACTTTGATTATATATTAATGCAGTTAGATAGATTTAGAACATTTGATTAGCTGGACCCAAAGAGTAGTCATTCATTATTCAATATCACTTTGGAAGGAGATATCCAATGGAATTACCCAGGAATCTGTACTCTATTCAGTGTGATTTAACTTTTTAAAAAATAAATGAATAAAAGCAGAGAAGAGACAAGTTTATCAACTCTGGGATATAAAGATGGGGTAAAGGAGAAAGGCAAGCACATTGGATTCAGAATTCAAAAGAATCTTGACAGGCTGGAAGAGTGGGCTGAGTCAAATAAGACACACTTTTTGGAAGCAATCAGGGATAAGTGACTTGTCCAGGATCACACAACTGGTAAGTACCTGAGGTTGGATTTGACCTGGAATCCTCCTGATTTCAGGAAGAGTGCCATCTACATACTCCAAGAAGAAATTTATTGGAAATAAATGTAAAGTCTTACATTTGATTTAAAAAATAAACTCTACAAATATAAGATTAGGGAAGTATGATTGGTTATTAGTTTATTAGGAAAAATCTGGATTTTTATTTACTGTAAGAGAATTGCAAATAAAAAAAGTATTGTTTTTATCTGTATTAAGGGAGTCTTTTTGCATTGTACCATGGCCAGACTTTCTATGAAGCAAGGTTCTCAATTCTGAGTATGACATTGTTCAAGAGGCATTTAAATTCTTAAAAGATTGTCGAGATGAAACTTCTATTGATTTCATTATGAGAAGGACAACATGGCATAGTACAAAAGATGTTGGACTTAGAATCAGAAATCCTAGGTTTGAATTTTGCTTTAGATATTTAACTATCTCTGATTATAAGCTATTTTAAACTGGTGGTTAGTCCACTCAGTGTATCACAGTCTTATTTTCTCTAATATTTGCATTACTTGCTTCCTAAGGTTGTTGTGATAAAAACACTCTGCAAATCTTACAGAATTATATAAATATAATAAATTGTTTCTTGTTTTAATACACTATCTTAAGATACAAATATGTTTTCAGGGGACTATTTCTGTCTTTCTCAATCATCATAAAATATTTATATTCTTTATATATTTTGTCATCTTCTTGGCAGAAAATATACTTTTGGGATTTGGGCTATGATTTAATGAGAACTGGCTGCCATCCCCAACATGGAGGATCTCCAGTCTAGCTCTTCCTGCTGCTCCCCACATTTAAAATCATAGAGGTGTTGCCAGTGCTAGTGCGTTGATGTTACAGAAGTTTTTGGAAACTTTTATAGGAAAAGAATTGAACAAGTCTTCCCCTTTCTCTTTCCCTGATCAAAGTGACATAGTTTAGCTAAGCATTTGATAAAGTCACTCTATTCCTGTAGAAAAAAGGTGAGTTTTGACTGTATATTAATATAGGTAGATAGATTTACATTAATACAGTTAGATAAATAGACTATTTTCAATTGTAAGCTTCTGTAAAAGTGCTAATACATATGGAAGAACTAGAAAGGACTTCAGGCATATTTAGTCCAATCTTATTTTACTGATGAGAAAATTAAAATCTAGAGAAACTGAATAATTTGGGCAAGGCCAAATGGTTTTCCAGTGGCCTAATGTAATAAATTGCTCATGGCACAGCAAAAGGGAGGCTTGGGAGTATATCTAGATGTAACTAATGTCTTCTTCTGGCTCTTCCATCTTTGGGTAAATCATTGTCTTAATGATAAAACACAAATTCCTCAGTCTAGAAATTGTCTATTGCTCTCTGAGGTGGTAGGGAGAAGAGAGGGAGAAAAATTGAAACAAAAGGTTTTGCAAAGGTTAATGTTGAAAACTGTCTATGCATATGTTTTGAAAATAAAAAGCTTTCTATAAAAATAGAATTTAGGTCTATCCACAATCTGGCTTTAACATTTTCATAGCATCATTTCAGGATTCCATGATCTCTATATTAAAGTTAAATTTACCAAAACAGCTACTAGCTTCTCCCTAAAATTAATATTCTATCTGCATTTGCCATCCTCTTGTTTCTAAGACATTCTCTTTCTTTATTTCTGCCTCTTAGAATCTCTATTTTTTTTTTTATGAATTGGCTTATGTGCCATGTCTTCCATGTAATTCATCTCTGATCCTCCTGGCTATTACACTATATTTACTTATCTGTGTTCATGTCACATCTATTCTGATGTCATGGTCATCTCTGAAAAGGACAAAAAAATGTCAACTAATAGACTGTAAGCTGATAAAGGGAAGGGACTCTTGCTTTTATATCCCATGGTGCTTCTCATGTGGTAAGAAATTAATGACTGTTGAATTGACTTGCCCTCTTTATGTGAGTATATTGGATATCAGTCACCCCTGTTCTAAATGCTCCTTGAATGTCAACCATTTCGTGTCTGTATGAATTTCTTTTATCTCTGTCTTCTCTCTTAATAGGTCCCTCTAGAGCTTCCATTCACTTTGGAGTTCCTGCCTCAATTTAACTCTCTTCAACCTGACAAATACATACTAGATTCATAATAAAAATATAAAGATTTAAATTAAATGTGAAATACTAGTTTTTGACAAGGTTGAGGTACCACAAAATTCTATTAAACACAACTGTCACACTTTCTCAAATCACAGCAAGGAGAAAATTAAGAATAAATGAAAATTAGTCTGGCTTTCTTGCTGGGTATTTACTAGCTATTTTCCTATTGTTGCTAATGAAAAACTTGTTAACACTTTGACATAAAAGAAATACGCATATTTCCACTGAAGAATAGTCAAACACCCTTAAGAAAGCTAAGATTTCTTTTTTTTCTCCAGTATAACTGTCTGAATTTTTTCAATTGACATGCTAGATAGAAAGCTTTTTAAAAAGGCATTAAGTCTGTGTTGCATCCCAAAATTAAAAAAAAAAGTTCTCTTCTAACCTAACAATAGCAAAGTTTTATGTCATACTTTTGAAAAAAATTATTGGGGTTGTATGTGGAAGAACAGTTTCAAAAAACTTGGCAGACATTATGCTGTTGTGGCATTGTGATGCTATGAAATTTAAATAGTGAAATAATTTAAAATTATATAACAAGAATTTATGCCATTGTGTTTTGATATTGGAATAATTTGCTTTTCTCTTAAGTGTTCTTTGGTCTTTAAAGGAGAGACCAAGATGAACTGCCCTAGGAAATTATGACACTTTCTCTCAAAGTGGAATGTCTATCTCTTTTATTTTTATTTCTCCAAACCTATCTTACCCTTGTAGATTAAGGTCAACCTTTTCTCTTAACTGTCACACAGCGATCTTTCAAGGTTTTACTTTGAAAAGTGCTCTTTGTATTTAGTCATGCAACCACAGAGATCTTTCGAGTCCTAGTTTAATACCTGTCTTCCTCAAAAATGCCCTCTACAATACCCTCAAGCAGTGTACATCCAATGTTGCTTGAAAATCTCCAGCAAAGGGATGTCCACTAATCCCTGAAGCAGCCTGTTTCCCTTTTATACCTCTTGAATTGTTAAAAAGTTTTTTCCTTCATTGATCCAAAGTATTCCACTCTAATTTACAACCATTGTTCCTGATTCTATGCTCTGAGACTAGGAAGTACAGAAATATTTCCTTTTCTAAATGTTGACTCTGTTTCTTTCTATTGCCAAGTCTTTTCTTTCACAGGCTAAATATGCCTAGTTTCTTCAAGTATCCACATCATGATAGCAAGATTTCAAGATTTTTTACTACCCTGTCTACCCTTTACTAGAGGCTTTCTATTCTTTCATTTCCTTTCCCACAATACAGAAAATCCTTAGAACTGAACATAATATTCCAGATACAGTTTGACTGGGATATTATAGACAGTTGTATTATCACCTGACATGCTCTGGACCTTAATACTCTTGAAATACAACCTAGAATGTCATTAGCCTTTTTTTTATGGGGGGAGGGGAAAAGGAATTGCTATATTGTAGTACAAATTGAATCGGCAATTCCTTAAAATTCTCACATCTTTTTCAGATGAACTGCTATTTAGATAATCTTTGATTTCGTACCTATGAAGATTGTTTTGAACTCCAATATAGGACTTGAAATTTGTCCCTATTAATTTCATTTTCTTAGATGCAGCTCAACCTTTGAAATCTTTTTGGATGTTTGTCCAATGTATTTATCCTAGCCTCACATCATGTAGAAATTTGATAAACATGTTATGTCTTCATTCAAGTCATTGATAAAAATCCTTAATACAGATCCCTGAAGCACTCCAATAAAGACTCCAAGTTAACATTGAACTACTGATGACTATTCTTTGAAGACTGCCATTAAGCTAGCTTCAAATTCACCTGTGTTATTATCTCACACACAAATGTTATTCTTTTTCTCAAGAATAATAGGAGAGATTCTATTAGACTCACTTCTTGGTCACAAGAGATAAACTGGCATATTCATCTTGCTTTGGTTTTCTCATTTGGCAAATAAAGGTAATCTTCACATTATTTACCTGAATTCCCAAGTGCAAAGTATACCTTAAAGTTATATATAAATGGATTATTATTATACCTTTCTATCTTGGCAATGAGGATACCAGTAGAGATTTTGTTAAAAGCCTAATAAATCCAAATATAAGTACACGCAGTTCCATTATTCTTTACTTTACCCTCTTGTAATAGATAACAATAAAGTGCTAAAATTAGGTTGTTGCTAAATACAAATGGTTCCCCTGCTATGCTAGTCTTCCTTCACATTTTGACCAATTACAGATGGCAAATTGTGGGTCTCTTTGCAGGATTTCTCTCTTCTCCTATCCTTTTTCCTTGAGGCTTTGAATCTTTTTCTTCTCTTTCATTGGAGAACCTTCTTTTTTTCTCCTCCTATCCATCTGTTTCTGATCCCTAGGAGAATGGGGTTTCCTGTAGGGACCACATGGAGGTACATGCCTTCTCAACCCAACAATTCTGTCTATTTTGTCTTCTTTCTCTCTGTTCTGCCTTAAAAGATTTGGCATCTTCTTTCTTAGGAAACATTTTTCTCTGCCTGAACTTCTTGAGTCCTGAATTTTTTCTATTTTATGTGCATAAGTCCTGTCTCCTCAATGAGATCTTTAGGTACCACAATGCTGGGCAAATATCAGGGGTCCAATAATGTTTTTTGTGTAGATTTAAATACATAGCACAAAAAGAACAAGGGACAATTAAAAAATTTAATGTGACACCTCATTGAATTGACAACCGTTCATTGAAGGTTTTTAAGAATAGGGTAGATGACCCTTTCTTGGGTTTGTCAAAATAGGGATTTCTGCATTCAAGAAAAAGTTGGATTAGATGAAATTTGAGATCCTTTCGACTCTATGTGATTCTGTGAAAAAATGCAGGATTAACTTTTGATTATTCAGCAGCTGAAAATATAATCAATTATTTTGGGCTCTTTTAAAACTCTGTCTTTTTCTCCATCTCTCTCTCTCCCCTCTCTCTGTCTGTCCCTCTTCTCTCCTATCTCTGTATTTCTCTCTCTCTCCCTTCCTCTCTTTTTCTATCTCTCCATACCTTTCTCTTCCCCCCCCCCTCTCTCTCTCTCTCTCTCTCTCTCTCTCTCTCTCTCTCTGTGCACCTTTCCTATTTTGTTATTTATTAGAATGTCCTTTAAAACATGGGGAGAAGCACAAAGAGTGAAACTTAGAAGTCAATGTAGTTACTTTGTAGGAGCTTTGAGAAAGCCGATGAACTCATGGTCAAATTAAGGTTCCTGATTTATGGATGTTTTTCATTTATTCCCATTTCCTATGACCAAAGATAAGAGTCTAGCATAGATCTTACTACACAATACTTCATATAAAGCCAATGGGAGGATATTTGGGGATTCATCTCTATTGGTTCCTTACACAATGAATCTATGACATGCTCTTCCCCTTTCTGAGTCTAGCTGCAGCTGTTAAAATGCCAATTAAAGTTTTCAATCTCAAGGTTTAATAATAATAAAAAACCCTCCCAATATCTTAAAGAACAGAATCATAACTTGTTTTGGCCTTTAAACATCATTACAGAACTGAACAGAATCCTGAAAAAACAACAAAACTCTAGTTTAGCTCTTCTAACTTAAACAGGCATTTACATGGAAGCAATCTCAAGCTGCTAAAAAGTTTTCATCTTTTTAAGAACATAATCTATAGGAGAACAAAACATTAACATGGACAATTTTAATGCATAATACTACAAAGTAAATATGTTAAAGAGTATTAAAAATAGGTGAAATTGAAGAGTAACAGTTACTGGTAATTTAGGCAATGTTTGATTTTAATGAATTGAATTTGAATCTAAATGAAATTGAATTCAATAGAATCCATATTACTCTTTAAATATTCTGATATCATATCCTCTTTTTGGTCCCACTGCCAATTCAGTATCAGTTTGTAATCATTTGAATGTTTCATCATTTTTATAGCTTGCCAAAAATTTCTCCATCTTAATTTAGTCAGTCTGATCATACTGTGTTTGCCTTATTAATTAACATCCCAGAGAAACATAAGGGTATTTTGATAAATATCTTACATTTTAATTTGTATAGTGCTTTAAAGTTTTATAAAGTACTTTCTAGAGGACATAAACTCATTAAATTGTGTATTTGTAAAAAAAAATTATCACTATTGTACAGATAAAGAAATTGAAATTATAAGAAGGTAACATACTCAAGAATATACATCTGGTCTCTGCTCAATCCAGTGCTCAGAAATCTCAGTTCTAATTCAATGTTCTTACCTTATAACATTGGTCCTGGTAGCATTATACAGATAAAAAAAGTATGATCAAGATAAAAATTGATTGTTGTTGGAAACTTGACCATGCTACTGGAAAATTATTTATTCATAATGTTACCAATAAAGCATTTGCCATTGAATATGAATCAGTAGGACCAGCTTCAATCTCTTTTCTCTCCTAAGTTCAAATCTAAAAGCCTTTGATTCCTTGTCCCTACCTACATAAAGAACCAGACAGACAGATCTTTCACTTCCCTCACTACCATTTTTCAAACAGTGAAGGAAATAATGAAGTGGGTTCATACTTATAAAAAATCTTTTTTAAATATAAGCTGGCTGTGGTTATGAATGAACTAAAAATCCAGATTTTACTTCATGACTTTTCTCAGAGTCAAAAGGACTGAGACCTAAAAATTAAATGAACCATTTTTCTCTCCCTCTTGTCTCTAAAAGGTAGTGGTGTTCTGAATTAGGTAATGTTATCAAGTTTATAAAAAAAAGTGAAGATTCACAAATAGGACAGATTTCAAAAGCAAAATCCTTATCTGATTGGCAAATACAACTTTGAAGATTTTCCTTTCAAAACTTTCCTAACAGATTAAAGAAGAAAAAAATCTACCAAATCCTAAATTATAGGAAAGATTAGTATATTAATCTAGGGCTTTAGAACACATGTTAATTATTCAGAAAAATGTCATTAGTGACTATTAAAAGAATAAATTTTATTGTTTTCAAAATTATTTTTCCAGTAACACTTCAGTTTGTAAAGGAACAGATGTCATGCCCTAGTTAGAGCAACTTTGGAAACACATGTGGTCAACATATCACTAAAAATTAATTCATTATGTTAATATACTATATTCATCAGTAAAAACACAAAATCTGAGTACTAATTTGAGTTTAATTTTATTTTTTATTTGAAGTTAATATTTGAAGAGGCTATATTCTGTATTTGGTGCCTCGTCATGAAGAATACACTCTGCTTTAGTGTGACAACTCTATGAGTAGGAGGGATAGGTAGAATTTTTGAATAAACTCTTCCAGAATTCTCTTTACTATTTATAATAGCATTTTAAAAATGTGCAACATTGGTTAAACTGATATTTAATACATATACACATCTATGTTTAAAATTAGCAATCTCATTATACTCACTAATATTTTGCTTATGAAAGCCATCTAGTGGTACCATGATTCATAGAATGCTGAATTAAAATCTCATCTCATTCACTTACTGGCTATGTGACCTTAAGCAAACCACTTAACCCTGTTTGCCTCAGTTTCCTCATCTGTAAAATGAACTAGAGAATGAAATGGCAAATCATTCCAGTGTCTTTGTCAGGGAAACCTCAAATTTAGTCACAAAGAGTCAACACTACTGAAAATGGTTGAATATGTGGGCTGCTTTTACTACTCAAAATATCATTAACTTGTGATATTTTTATTTCTCAGGTAGTATTCACTGCCTTACAATTTAATCTTGACTTTTAAATGGATTGAGCAAAAGAACAATTATTATATCAACACTTTAAAAGCAACTTTAAAAGGCTTAAGAATTCTGATCCATTTTGAGGCCCAATAAAGTATGCTATCTACTTTCTCATGGGGAAATGTTGGATTCAAGGTACAAAATGAAATGCACATTTTTGAACATAGCCAATGTACAGAAATGCTTTTCTTGACTATATGCATTTGCTACAAAGATTTTGTTTTTTTTGTTTTCTGTTTTCCAATGGGTTATTGGCATTTGTGGAACCAGAGATCTAGTAATAGGGATGCCGAAAAAAGACAAAAAAGAAGAAAGATAATAATTGAAACATTTTAAAAATGTATATAGCAGAGGAAGTCCAGAAAAAACACAGAGAAGTAGGCCATCTTAGAAAATTACATGCTGAATTTATCATAATTAAAATCATTATTTAAAAAGTTGCACAGATTGGAGATTCATGATTTCATGAACAATCTTCTTTATTCTATATGGAAATGTAATTTAATTTGGTGTTTGTTAAGTTTAGAATAAACTATTAAAAAGAGATTAAAGAGATCTCTTTGGTTATCTAGATCCATGGTGTCACAAGCTCAAAAAGAAATGGGGACCATTAAAACATATATAAAGGTTCCTGTAGGCTGCATAATGATTTAAAAAAATAACATCCTCACATTATCTCTATTGTATTTTTATTTATTTTATTAGATTTCCCAATAATCATTTAATCTCATTTGGGCCCACTCTAATCTAGATCCAATCTTTCCCTGAATGATGTATATCTTCTGTCCATCTCTACCTCCCAGCATTCTCAGGTAACAGTCATCTAGCCTCTACTTGAAAACCTTCAGTAATAGAGAATTCACTGTTCTTTGAAGTACTATTTCTATTTGGGGACAGCTTGACTATTTAGGACATTTTTCCTTTTATAGAATAGAAATATACTTCCTTGCAACTTTCTCTCACTTCCTTTTACTCGACTCATAGTTCTTTCTTTTGGATTGTAAAGTCTAAACCTTTGTCCCCATGTCAATTCCTAAAATATTAGAAAGTATCAGCTTTGCATTACAGGTAAGGAAGGAGTCCTATGCTGTAAGACATAGCTAATGTGTCATTGCCTTTATTTTTCTATATTTCTTTGTTGTGAGAAAGTATTATGGTAGGGCAGATGGTGGTGGTGAGGGAACTCATTGGGAAATAGCAATGTAAAAAGAAAATTTAAAAGAAATATAATCTTAACCCCATATTTTATTACCAAGTTTATGCCTATTTGTTTTTGTGAGAAATAGTTTACTATTAAATCTTTTCTTTGAAATTATCATCCTCTTTGCCATTTGGAAAATAGCACACTTCTCTACTTCTATACCCACTGTTTACTTTTTCCTGTAAGCCTTTTCCCAAGATGACATATTAAAGATATCAAGCAAACTACACAGGCAAATCCTTCTAGGGTCCAATAATGTCAACATTTGTGTAAGTACACTTTCAAGCACACCTGGATATTACTTGGATGCCTGTTCTCTTAAACAAATCCTGTGACATTTTTATTGGAGCTTTTTATGCTTCACTTATAAAAAAATGTTTCACTCAAGTGTGAAACATTTGTTTTTCGTTGCCTGACTTCCACAGTGCTTTTAATCTAGCCTTATTAATAAAGGAATAGGGAATTAAATTGGCAATTAGTAGAGGATAAGCATTTATTAAACACCTATTATATACCAAGCACCATACTAATGCTTTACAAATATTATCTTACTAGATCCTCAAAACAATCCTGGGAGGTTGATGCTATTATTACCCCATTTTACAGTTGAGGTTACAAACAGAGATTAAGCTACTAAGTATTTGAGGCCACTTTTGACCTCACTTCAGGTCCAGTGCTCTAGTCACTGGGGCCACTTAGTTGCCTATTTATCCTTTTATTCTTACCATTAATTTAAAAACTTTTAACTTTTTGCATTTTTGATGATTCTTTATATTAATGTCATTTACAAATTGTTACTTTTTTCTCTGAAGATGTGATGCTCCCACTAAATTAATGCTTTGCTTATTTTCTCACTAAATTTTGAGGACTTTCCTATTTTAAATCTATAATCCTATGAACAGCATTGAGACCTGGTACCTTGCAAAGTCTTGTCAATGCAATCCATAAGGGTAATTATACAATAATAATTCTTCATAAGTATTTTTAGGATTTATAAAGCCCTTTACTCATAATAGCCTTTTGAATAAGATAATATAGGTATTATCATTCCCATTTTATAGATGAGAAAAGTGAGACTTACATGATTTATCTAAGGTCACACATCTAGCTGGGATATGATTTCATTTGAAAATATGCAGATCTATATGTGCCTGAGTGCAGAGATTATGTTTTTGTCTTTCTTTGGATCCCTAGCACTTAGCACATTGCCAGAAACTGGCAGAAAGCACTTAATAAGGGCTTACCTAATTACTTACTAATTGACAAAGTTCAGTAAAAACCAACAAATCAATAATTAATAATTTCTACTTTATGAGGCTTATAGTAGCTTTATCACAGTGTATTGAGGTACATAGGACAGCTTGGTGACAAAGTGGATAGAGTGATGGCACTTGAGTCAGGAAAACCTGAGTTCAAATCAGGGAACTCTTACTAAACACTTACTAACTGTGTGACTCCAGACAGCTTACTTAACTCTGTTTCAGTTTTCTCATCTATAAAATGAGCTGGAAAAGGAAAAAGCAAACTATTACAGTATTTTTGCCAAGAAAGTCCCAAATGGGGTCATGAAGAGTCAGACAGAACTGAATTGACTAAACAAAAAGAATAAAATTGGGGTGCAATTGGCTGGAGATGCTAGTGCTAGAGGTAGGCAGATATTTTCCAACCCAGTACCTACACACTAACAGAATCTCCCCCCCAAAAAGAAGAGTTTGTGCTCAATTAGGTAAGCAGTCTTTTCCTAAACACTGTTCTGTATATACAAGGAATAAGGCTCATTAAATGAAACACAATCAAATCCCATCAATTCAGGACACTGATCTCATGGCAAATTTACAGCAGGGTAACATAGCTGACTACTATTGTAAATTAGCCTTTTGTTAAGCATTTTAAAATAATTTTGTTTTTTCCCCTCAACATCAATAAAATCCTACTTTGTATTCTAAACTCATAAATCTAGCTAGCTTATCATGTTCCACTACTTCTCAGAAACTAATAACATTTTATAATATGTTCTAAGTTAATTTGTTTGTTTAATTTAATTACCAGGATCCAAAACAAACTGATTTAGATTTTATTCTATTCCTCTTTAAAATTCTGCTTTCTGCCTTGGACTTAGCATCTTAGTAAGTTTGGAATAACACAAATGGATTCCCAAGCAAACAATGCAATGGCTTGCAAGGTGTCAGTGCAGATACATAGGACTTTGGACTGAATGGGACATCAGAAATCATCAGAACAAGAGAATCACAACATGAAGCAGCATATTTCTAACTAGTCCAAAATTATTAACATAAAAAATAACACTTTTGAATGTGAAATCACTTCATTGTACAGATGGGGAAACTGAGTTCAAGGGGGAACGAAGTGCCTTTTCAGAGGTAGGTGATAGACATGATGTCCATAAGCTGTTTCTGGGTCCTTTTGTTTCATTAGCTTACTACTATATACCAGGTCCTCTTAGCCTACAAATTTGATTAGATTATATGAAATTCTTGCCCATTTTAGCAAGCCACATGATAAATGGCCAGCTCCTTGGGCCTGTGGGATTCTTTGCATGTCAAGGACTTGGCCCCATGCCTTTAGATCATGAACCAGCCCTTTACTCACACTACGACTACTTGCTCTGTTCTTTGGCTTTCTTTTATTCCAACTTTGGCTTCAATTCTTGAAAGATCCCAGCCCAATTTATCAGATCCATGGCCTGGCCAACCTAGTCCAGTTCAATCTGTCACT
The DNA here is from genome assembly GCA_023553655.1 of Myrmecobius fasciatus. Classification (NCBI taxonomy): domain Eukaryota; kingdom Metazoa; phylum Chordata; class Mammalia; order Dasyuromorphia; family Myrmecobiidae; genus Myrmecobius; species Myrmecobius fasciatus. Next base: position 37,045 of record JAJPUD010002933.1, read on the forward strand.
GTTTATATGACCCAGTTTTGCCACCTGCTGGCCAAACTCAGCTTAGTTGTAGTGCCCTCAGGAGGAGACAGAAGTATATATATATATTTGATAGAGATAAGATTAGGATGAATAAAAGTAGTATCAATTTACATGATTGTTAATCAATTTATAGAAGCCAAAACTTCAAAGAGTGATAACATGTAAGATAATTTTTTAAAAAAGAATTTGGACAAAATTATAAATATTGATATTAACTTTGAAAATTTGGGATTTATTAATCATAAAATATTAAAATTGAATCTGTTATTTTTCATTTAAAAATGAAAAGTTGAGGTGCAAAAAAGATTATAACTTGACCAAGATCACAATTCACTGATAGTTGTCCTTCATTCTCAAAAAAGACCAAAATGAAATCACTATATTGGAGTCAATGTACAGTGTCTGACTCTGGCTAATCAAATCAATACAAACTCAGAAATCTCTGCCACAAGTTGGGCACAAAAAGTCCATGTGAACATTTGGAATGCATTCTCTAAATTTGAATTTCTCAGGTTTCTTTTGAGCTACTTCAATTCTGTTTTGCTCTTAGAGCACAGTGCCTTCTCCCATGAGGGCATACCATGCTGGGTGGTCCTGTGCCAGTATATCCCATGCCATACAATCAATTCCAAAGTTTTTAAGAACGATCTTGAGAGTGTCTTCATGTATGTCATTTCTTGTGACCATCATGAGCATTTGTGTGAGTTCTCCATAAAATAGTCTTTAAGACAAGCATATGTTTGACATTTGAACAATATAGTGGCAAAGCACAACCAAACATTAATAATAATAATACTTCCTTCTCTTCTTCCTCCTTCCCTTTTTTCCTTCTTTTCCTTTTCCTTTTTCTCCTCTTCCTCTTCTGCATCCTCTTCCTCTCCTTCCTAATCCTCCTGTTCCTTCTCTTACTCCTCATCTTCCTTCTCTTCCCTCCTCCTCTCCTTCTTCTTTCTCTCCATGCAGTCTTCTATCCATTATCTATTCCCATCCCCAAGTCAGTCTTTTCCCCATTATTAGGGGCTATAAGACTGATGATCTGAAGGAGTTATTGCTATGTCATCCCAGTGTATTTCTTTCTTTTGATGGAGATTTTTTATTACTTAATTCAGATTAATTCCCCCATAACAAAAATGAATTGGAGCTTGCTCACAATATCTACCATTTACAGAATAGAATGTAGTATATTTCTTTCTGTCAATCTGTCCAACATCATTAAGTTAATAGCAGTTTTAGATGAAAAGTGTAAATCACAATATAATTAAAATGATTCTTGCCTAATGATTTAACACTGACTAGAATATTTAGATTAAGTAGAACTCTTTCAAGTTATTTTAAAAACCTAAAGTTTTATTTCTTGTTTATTTCATTTTACTAACTCCTAGATAAAACCAAAGGAAAACTGCTATTAAATTATGTTTTAATAACATGACTTTTATATGAACACAAATGATAGAATTTGCAATTTCAACAGAACTAAAAGAGACTTCCACATTGAAAAGAATGATACTGTCATATAGAGGTACAAATTATATTGATTTATCTCAGTATTTTTTTTATTTCCTTTCTGTACAGGAGGTTTATTTTTTCTATGGAGAATTTCTAAGTAGATGCCTAAATTGGTAGATTTAGTATAACACAATTTATTGAATTTTTTTTAGTATTAACCTTGGTTAGTAGGATTGATAGAAAATGTATATAGGTGGTTAAAATTCAATAAGAGATTAGAACAGATAAAATAAACTTACTGCTTCCCCAACTTTTCCAACATGTCCTTGATCTCCTGGTTCTCCCTGTTTATATAAAACAAAAGTTTATATACATTTCAATATTTTCATTGCTTTTTCAACAGAAATCTTTTCTCTTTTAATTTTTATTTTATGTACGATTTAAACAAAACTTATACGGTATGTGGTAAGGCGAGTGAAATTTATTTAAAACTAGTCAATTGCATGCATCTTTAGCTTTGAAGTTTGCTCCCTCTTCCTCTTCTAACCTATTTTCCTTCTAATTTTCTCATTCCCTTAGCCTACCAAATCCATTTGTTATGCTCATTGTAGTCTTTGGTTCCATTGTCTCCACTTATTCTCTTAGTCTGTTATCTTCCTTGGTGTCATTGACATCCCTTGGCACTTAGGGATCATCCTCATCTATCCTTGATATGGTTATCCATTATTTCATGATGCATTGTTGTACTCTTCACATTCTATTAGTCCTATCCCACTAATTCCAATGCTGAATAATTCCCAACATCATCATCTCTCCTTTTACTCTTAATTTCCAAATAATGCTGGAGAAAGTCTTGAAAGTTTGCTAAGATCTATTATCAATTTGTATCTAACCTCAATTGAATGTTTACTGTTCCAAGATATTTTTCAAAAAATCACTTTACTGATTTTTATATATAACAGTATTTTATTTTTCCCTATATAAATGACAAAATAACTTATAGCATTTATTTTTACCAAAGTTTTCTTCCTCCCTCCCTTTCCCTGTTCCAAAGAAGGGGGGCAAGTATGATTTAGTTTATAATGTGTTAGCATGTAAAATATTTCCATATTAGTCATAGTTGTGAAAGAAAAAAAAACAGATCAAAAGGGAAAAAAAAACATGAGGAAGAATACAATAAATAAAAATATGTTACAATTTGTTTTCCAAGTCCAAAAATGCTGTATTAGGTCATGGATAGCATTTTTTCATGAGTCCTTTTTACTTGTCTTGGATCATTGTATTGCTAAGAATTGATACATTCATGGTTGATCATCATACAGTGTTGTTGATATTGTATACAATGTTTTCCTAGTCCTGCTCATATTGCTTTTCATCCATTTGTATATGTTTTTCCAGGTTTTTTGGAAATCTGTCTATCCATCATTTCTTTTTTTTATTTATTAAAGCTTTTTATTTGCAAAATATATGTATGGATAATTTTTCAACATGGACCTTTACAAAGCTTTCTGTTACAAATTTCCCTCCGTCTAGTCTCCACCCCTCCCCTAGATGGTACGAAGTCTACTACATGTTAATTATGTTAAAATACTTGACAAATCAAATATGTGTATACATATTTTTACAGTTATCTTGCTGTGCAAGAAAAGTCGCTATCCATCATTTCTTATTGCACAAAAGTGTTCTGTTATATTCAGATACCATAGCTTATTCAGCAATTTCCCAATTTTCTCAATTTCCAATATTTTGCTACCACAAAAAAGGCTACTATAAGTATTTTTACACATTTGGGCCATTCCCCCCCTTTTAAACATCTTTTTGAGATAGAGATCTAGTAATGGTATTGCTGGATCAAACAATTTGCACGATTTGGTTGTCCTTTGAGCATAGTTCCAAATTGCTCTCCAAAATGGTTGGATCATTTCATGACTTCAACAGTGCATTAGTGTCCCACATCCCCTCCAACATTTTTCACTTTCCTTTTGTTGTTATACTGGCATATTGGCTGATAGGTGTGAGGTGATATCTCAGATATGTTTTAATTTGCATTTCTCTAATCACAAGTGATTTAGAACACTTCTTCATAGACTTGATTTCTTCATCTGAAAACTGCCTGTTCATATCTTTTGACCATTTATCAATTGGGACATGGCTTGTATTCTTATTTTGGCTCAGTTCTCTACATATTTGAGAAATGAGGCCTTTATCAGAAATACTTGCTGTAAAGATTGTTTTCCAGATTTCTGCTTTCCTTCTAATCTTGGTTGCATTAGTGTTGATTACATAATTAATATGATATGATATATGATATAATATAATATGATATAATCAGAACCATCTAGTTTGCATTTTATGCTTTCTCTCCCTGTTTGGTCAAAAAATATTCCCTTCTCTGCAGGTCTGGTAGGTAGACTAATTTCTTGCTCTTCTAATTTGCTTATGGTGTCCCCTTTAAATCTCAATCATGCATCCATTCAGGCTTTATTTTGTTATACAGCATAAGACATTGGTCTATACCTAGTTTGTATCCTATTGTTTTCCTTTTCCTAGCAGTCTTTGTCAAACAGTGAATTCTCATTCCAAAAGATGGAGTCTTTGGGCTTTAGGCTACTTTTGTCAGTTATTGATTCTTAATCCTATTTTCTTGAGCACATGTTCCATATATTTTCTTTTTTCCTCAAATTCCAACTATACCTTACTGTCATCTTCAATTACAAGAGGACTGAATTTAATTGAGAACTCAATCATTTCTACTTTAGTCCCTGATACTGATTTCTAGAGTTCAGAACTATATCCCACCTGCTATCTCATTCTTGAACTTTTTTCAACAGCTAGGATCTCTTTACCCTGTAATATCCATCTGCAGCTTTCTTGCTCTGTAATATTACCCTCTGATAGACTGTCTCGCTTCTCTCATTGTTGAGTTTTTTCCAGGGTCTCCATTTAGTAGAGGGACCCAAGCCCACCATTGGGTAGTTAAGTGCAGTGAATAGAGCATCTTCTCTGGAGTCAGGGAGACTCATTTTCATAAGTTCAAATCTGATCTCAGACACTTATTAATTCTATGATCTTGGCAAATCATTTAACCTAGTTTACCTCAGTTTTCTCATCTCTAAAATGAATCAGTGAAGGACATGGCAAATCATTCCAGTATCTTTACCAAGAAAACCCCGAAAGGGATCAAGAAGAATAGGACAATGCTGAAAACTTAAACAACAATGACAATGACTCCCACCAACTTTTATTTCCCCCAACTTTGATTTTGTCTTCCAGAGTTACCAACCCTCAAATTTTAATATTCCCTTTGTATATTACCTTCCTTCATTAGAGAAAACTAATGGAGCTCTTTAAAGGCATAGAATGACTTTTTACCTTTATTTACATTTCCAGTGCTTTAGTACAGTACCTAGTATGGAGTGAGTACTTAATGCATGGTTCCTTCCATTTGACATAAACTTATTGAGCTCCCTTCTTCTTCAGTTCTAAATCATTCTATGTCTTCAGACATTCTTTCCTCTTCTCCTTTAATCTCAGAGGACAAAGTATTTTTCTTCTTTGTCATGGATGACCCCTCAATTCAATTCAACCTCCATTTGTACTGTCCATTTTAAGGTAGATTTTGGAAATACAAATTGAAAAAAAATACAATATCTCTTCTCATGTTTACAATATTCTCACTCTGAATACTTGGTTCAACTCTATCTTCAATTCCTCTTTCCTCTAAGATATTTCATTTTCAATCATCAAAAGCATACTTTCCTTATTCTTAAAACGAACTGCCTTTGACACTGCTACTTACTCAAGCTATGACGTTTTTTCTTCTTACTTCTCTTCATAATAGTCAGTAAGAGACTATGACCTTTCTATGTACTCACTCAGAATTCTCTTGCAATTTGACTTTCATTTCTACAATTTTACTAAATTACTCTCTTCAAAATTGTTAATGATCTAAAAAGATAGAAAATCCCGGTGAGTAGATAGGACAGATCGATCTATCTATCTATCTATCTATCTATCTATCTATCTATCTATCTATCTCCCTATCTATCTCCCTATCTATCTCCCTATCTATCTCCCTATCTGTTTATTTATGTGGTATTTGAATTCTAATCAGCAAGTTCAAAGAGAGAAAAGAAAAGACAAAAAGAACTGGGAGCAGGATTTCTATATAAAGCCTCAAATCAAGAAAAGCTGAGTAGAATTCCTATTTGAATTAATGCTTGCCCTTAACACAATGGTTTTTTTTTTACATAGTAGGTACTTAATAATTTATTTAATTGAAATGAATTGTCAAGCATCTGCTAACTATTGATTAAATTATCTGCTGAAGTGAACAAGTAATTCATGGAACCTTACTCAAGGGACAGCTGAAAAGAATGAATGATATGAGAGTGTGATAAACTGGAAGTTTGCTAGGGCAATTTATCACAAGATTTGGCCATAAGAGCTATGGAGAATAAAGAATCGTCTAACTAAAAATCCTGATCAGATAAGCAGAGAAAAAGGAATTGTCCTAGGCCTAAGAGATTATGCTATATTTGGATTTATGCCTGAATAAACTTAGTTTCCCTACTAAAGGCACCAGTGAAAAGACCATTTTATATTATCAGGGAGGTTGAAGTGTTCTCTGAAATAAGTGAAAGACTGGTTACTTTGAATGTCTTACAACGTATAGGATTGAATATACACAGGCTACCACTAAATATTAAGGAATTAGAGAAGCCTTTTTCTAATGAGTCTTAGGGAAAAAAACCCAACAACATTCTGTTAACAGAATGTCTGATTCACTTTCTTTTGTCTTGTAACATTTATTCCTAGATACCTGTACTCTTTTGGTTGACATGGAGGCCACATTCCCATCTGTTATTCATATCGTCCTCTTGGTTTATCTACATATGCTTAAGGTCTTTAATTTAGTTTTCTTCCTTCTGAGATCTTAGATATTTTCAGTTTTTGGTTTTTATTTTCCCCTACTCTCACCATCTATATGATTCCTTCTCCTTTGATGATGATTTCCTTGGCTTCAAAGCCAGATCAGCTTCCTCCCATTCTGGGCTATTCACATTTCTCTGGCCTCAGTCTCACCCTATGTAACTTCTAGGGGGACATAACTGGTCCTAGCTGGATTTTGCTTCTTTCTTTCAGGCTTAATGGATTCTCATACAATCATATACAAATCCTGCCCCATCTCTCTCTGTGTTCCTCAGTTCTTTGACTGAATATATTACATGACACTCTGCTATCCCTAGTTGAACAAGTTTTTTCCACTTGATTTTCCCTGGAATTAGGAGAAAAGAGAGGTAGATTTGTGTTGTTGCAAGCCTAGTCTTGTGTATGTGGGGAGGGGAGAATGCCAACTCTGGAGTAAATAGTATTAATAACTATAAATAAGATAAATAAAAATTGCAGAAGTAGTAAGTAAATTTAACCTTATATGGTGATGTCTATCACTTAAACTGTGGGATGTAATTCATGAATGGAATGATAAATTGTATTAAAAACTTAACAAAGAATGGAAAAGAAATCAATGAAATAAAAGAAGTGATAGAATTACATTCCATAAAAGTCTATACCATAAGCATATGAGAATTTCATGAAAGTATGGTAGAGGAATCAGCTAGAGGAGTAATAGAAATAATATTTTAGTGGGTGTAAAACCATCAGAAAGAATAAAGGGATTTTGAGTTGAGATAACAAATCATAAAGTTATCATAGAAGCCTCATGCAATAGTAATGAGAGACTTCAGCTGTTCAGATATCTAGATTTTTTTCTCTCTTAAATGTAGAGAAGTTAGTCAAAAAGCATCTATTATGTTCCAAGCACTGTGCTAAGCACTAGGGATAGAAAGGCAAAAATAAAACAAAAATAAAAATTCAAATCCCCAAATAGTTCTAATTTTCAAAGAGCTTATTAAAAAATGGGGGAGAACACTTGCAAACAAGTAGTACATACAAATTATATAAAGTGTAAGTAGGAGGTGTTCTCAGAATGAAAAGGCCTCTTGCAATATATTGAGGAAGCAACAAGAAAAGCCATAAACTACATCTAATTTTGAACAATTGGAAGGAACTAGTTATACAAATAAAAATGAAAAGAATCTTGGGAAATATCAGAAGTGCTGCAGTAGAGAATACACTGGGCCTGGAATCTAGAAGAGTTAAGAACTCTACTTCAGACACATATTAGCTGTGTGACCCTCATCAAGTCATTGAACCACTGATTACTTCAGTTTCTTCAACTGTAAAATAGGGACAATAATAGTATCTACTTTCCATAGTCGTTATGATCAAATGAAGTATTTGAAAAATGTTTAGTGTATGTCCAACACATAGTAGGCATTATATAAATGGGTTTTTTATTATCATTGGTAGTAGTAGTAGTAGTAGCAGTAGTATTTTGTACCACTACTAGTAGTAGTTCTTTGTAACACCAATAGTACAAATGATATTAGAAGGAGTAATAGTAGCAGCAATAGCAGCAGCAGTAGTAATAGTAGTAGTAATCATGGGAGTAGAAGTAATATAGAATGCAGGTAAGGAAGAAATAGCTGCAAACCTACAAGCTTCTTATGATCTCATTCAGAAGTGTTTGGAGAATTACCAATAATATTGAAAATTGCCCAGAATCAGACAGTCACTATCTGCTAAGGTGAGATTTTAACCAAGATCTTCTTGACTAAATTATGTTCTCAGTGTGATACACAATTGAACAACAACAATATTGAAAAGCAGTGATAAAAGATTGTTACTCAGATTTCACTTATCTGAGTTGGAGTTTTTTTGACCCAATCTGCCTAGACTGATTTGTGAAGAATGTGTTCAGGAAGGATAGAGTAATCTAGGGAACAGGACTTATGTGACTGCATGTAAATTTCACTAAAGATGGAGTTGTGACAACTCCATCTTAGAATTCTGGGTGCAGAAGGAAAATAAAGTCATATGAGAGTCTGGTGGAGGGAACACAGCTTGAAAGAATCCCATGTCCTAATATTCAAAAAGAGAATTTGGCCTAAAGAGGAATGGGATGTTTTCAAAAATTTTGCATGACCCAAAGACAAATGGTTATGAGGGGGAAAAAAGGTCAGATTGACAAAAAGGATGTGGCTATTCAAGGAACATTACCAAATTTAGATCATATGGAGAGAGAGACACACACACATACAGAGAGAGATAGAGAAAGAGATAGAGGATAGAGACAGAGAAAGAGATAGAGACACAGAGAGATAGACAAAGAGAGACAGAGAGAAATAATGAGAATGGATCCAAAAGGATGGCATGATTCTAGGAGTATTATGCCATAAATCAAATCTCAAAACCAGCTGAGATTAACAATGAATAATCAAGACAGCAAAAAAGACATTGTGCCATTTTGATGTTGTATTAAAGATCAAAATAAAGGAGGGAATAGAAGGACACTACCCAATGTGGATGAGATGATATTACCGGATAACAGATGTCAGAATTGCTTCATTTTTATTTAGGAGAATGACCTTTGGAATGGAAATGATACAATAGGGAATTATAGCACAGGGTTTCAATTTAAAGAAATAAAACAGACTTAGCAAAAGTCAATAGAGAGTTACTTGATATAAAAGTAGAGAAAACATATGTAAGGTGCTTGGCAAACAAAAAAATTGTGATATAAGTATAAGCTATAATGATAAGTATTAGTTAGGTAATAAGGGAGCAACTAACTGCTTAATTAAATCAAGCAAGTGGCCAAGATGAACTACATGATAGGTATTGACAGTATTGGCAGATGTGATTGCTATACCATTGTTGGTGATCTTTGAAAATCTGGAAGAATGGCAAAAGTACCATAAAATTTAAGGAGAGAAAATGTGGTCTCTATTTCCATGAAAGTGAAAGGAATGGAGTTTAAAAACTAAAGATCAGCACTCTTTTCTCTGACCTCTGGCAAGGTTCTAAAAATGTCACTAATGAGATAATTCACAAAACCTAGTGAAGTAAATAGTGATCACCAAGAGTCACCATGGTTTCATCAAAAGATGTTTATGCTAGATTAATTCTATTTCCTTCTATTACAGAATTACTAGACTGGTAGATCAGGAAGATGTAGAGAGAAGTTGCATAAACATGCAAAAGAGACATATTTTGGATGTGACCAATAGAGGAATTTGTTTTGTTGAAATAAACAGCTATATATTAAGGACTTTTTCTTTCCTTTCCTCTTTTCTCTCTCTTCCCCTCTCCTCTCCTCCTCCTCCTTCACTTTCCTCCCCTCTCTTCTCCTCCTCTCCCTCATCTTCTCTCCTTTCTCATCCCCTCTCCTTTTTTCATTTCTCCAGACCAATGAAGTATTTTGAGTGTCTACCTATCATCCAATATTCTTGTCTCATGATCAGGTTCTTTTTTCTTCTTATGATATGGTTTCTTGACAATATCTTTTCTTTTTGATCTTCTTTGGCAAATACTATGTGTTGATAAATTGTTATTGAAAAGAAGGGACTTTGCTTTCATGGAAAGCTGAAGAACAGTAAAAAAAAAAAGCTTTTTAATTTGCAAAAAAAGCAATCTAACTCACTGTGCTCAACTTGTTCAACTTGAACTAAAATTAGAGTCAATCTGTGCCATGTATATATACTGCTAGATAAACTCTATTGGCTTTTCACCTAAATATTCTATTATCCACCCAATATTCATATATCCATATGTGAGTATGGAAATAGATCATAAATTTTTATTGTCTCATTCGCTTTTGCTGGTATTCAAGTCCAAGATTGTTTCTACATCGTTAGCATTTTCCTTTCCATTAGTCATAAAATCTCCTCAATAGTTTTTCTCCTTTTTCATAGATCTCTTCTATATCCTTCTATGAAATCCAATGGCTTGGCTGATTTCACAAAGGCCCAGAAAGACTTATACAAACTGATGCTGAGTGAAGTGAGCAGAACCAGGAGAACACTACACAGTAACAGCAGATTATGTGATGATCACTTATAATAGACTTAGTTCTCTCAGTTCTTAATTGATGCAAATTAATTTCAATATATTTGGGATGGAAAATGACATTCATATGAGTGAGAACTATGGAGATCAAAGAATATTGTTTTTACTTTTTTGTTTGCTCTTTATTTGTAGTGTTTTTTTCTTTTTGTTCTCAATTCTCTTTCACAAGATGACTAATATGGAAATATATTTTAAATAATTGCACATGTATAACCTATATCATATTTCTTGCTGTCTTGGGGAAGAGGGAAGTATAAGAGAAAGGAAAAAAAATTGGATCTCAAACTCTTCATGTAAATAGAAAAAGAAAATACTATTGAGAAAAAAATTTTAAAAATAATATGGATTAGTGAAAAAAGATCCAGTTATTTTTTCCCCATATGTCTTATCTTGCAGTCTTTTCTACTTCTTTCATAGGCTCTTCCAGAATTGTATTGGAGAAAACTGTTTTTTCATTGCAAATTTGGCAGATCTAATGTATCTTTTACTGGTAAATGCTCTGTTGTATGTTAATTTTAATTACAACAAATGGTGAATTCAAGAATAAACTAGTATTTTTCAGATTTGTTTACAACATAGTCAAATATTCAAACTAGCTGGAGAAGATAGTATATTTGATAGGAGGAAAAACTTTGATCAGATAAAACTACTGTTTATTCCTTTAAAAAATAAGATTGAAAAAGTCAATGGAAAGTGGAATTGGTTAATGATAAAATGGAAAGGCTTTTACAAAATGAACTAAAAATACCAAAGACTGACAAAGTTATATGTTGACACTATTGCCTTGAGAAAGATGGAGTAAGTAGATGTTACATGAATTATATTTCAACTAATTGAATAAATTGGATCCTATTGAGAATCAGTATGTTCTTTGAACTACACTACATAGTATTTCCCACATGTAAGTAGACTGCTAGGTGGTGCAGTGGATAGAGTCTGGACTTAAAGTTCAGAAAACTTGATTTCAAATTCAATCTCTGACATTTACTAGCTAAGGAAGTAACTCAACGATGTTTGCCTAAATTTCTAATCTGTAAAATGAGTGAGAGAAGAAAACATCAAACCAAACCAAAATCTTCGTCAAGAAAACCCCAAATGGGGTTGAAAAAACAACAACGAGTGGACCAGAAATATGGATAAGATTTAGAATAAATCTCAGCAGCCATAAGGAATAACCACCATTAATGTATATGACAAGAACTAATACAGCAGTATAAATTATATGGAGCTTAGAAAGGAATGGTCTCTTAAGAAATCTATTTATTCTACAGTCATTCATTAAACAAACATTTATTAAGATCCTAAATTTGTGCCAGGAACTCTGCTAGATGCTGTGGATAAAAATATAAACATCCACAATTCCTGTTGTTGGTAACAATTTGTTTTGTTTATATTTAAACAATGGCACTATATATAAATAAAGATAATTCTCTATTATTCTATATAATTATAGAAAAATCATATTCTAAAGAAACAGATACATATATGCACCCATTGCTAGAAAATGCTTATTTGAATAAAGAGCCTTAATCAATGTTAGGAGATTCTTTTTGTATGCTAAACCTTTTTTTTTAAAAATTCAGCAGGATATCAACAAATTTGATCATGGTTTCTAGAGAGATTTCTAGAGAAGTTAAGGTTGTTTGTTCAACTCTATGGATATCAAATCCAAAATTTCTTTATCTGATAATAATTTGTTGTCACTCCACTTATATAGAAGTCTACAACCCCAAAGCCTTTTCTTAGACATCACAGAGATTTTTAGTCCCTCAGGTCTCTCATTTTTGCATTAGTCATATACTCCCCATCTCAATTCTGCACTGATCATTTACATTCTTGCCTTCTTATCCTATTGAAGATCTTGCCCTGCCAAACCTCAGTCCTATATTACTCCTACCATCAGCTGCCTTTTCTGCTACTCACGTGATGCTAAATAAAACCGCAGAAAATCACCAAACCATGCTGACTGGATCTACTACAAATTTATATTAAATAATCTCAACTGAACACTCAAGGCAGCAAAATAATCCTTTATTAAAATAATCTCTTAATCAATTCACTACAGCACTCAGTACATTCACTAGAGCAAAATTTCTGACCCTTTTCTTCCCCTTCAGACATTCCATAGCTCCTCTTTCCCCCAACATTTCTGCTAGGAACTTTGTCTCAGATTTCACCCCTCATCTTCCTCCCACTTTTACCCCCCAAATGAAGCCATTTACTAAGAGCTCCCTCTTCTTTCCTCTTTATCTCAAACACTCTGATGCCTTTATGTATTATCTCCTCCACCTCCATCTCACATTAAGAGATGCTCTTTGCCTAGGTAAACCCTTGTATATGTACAAATGATCCAATTCTATCCCATTTTGCCACTTCTATCATCCCTACTCTCTCACTTATTTTAAATCTCTTCCTGTCTATTGGCTGCTTTCTTCCTGTTTATATACATGCCCATATCTCCCCCATTAGATAAAAACTCTGCAAACCCCCAATTACTTGATCTATCCAACCCTGCTATCACTTCATGTCTTCTCTTTTTCATGGCTCAACTCCTTGAGATCCACAATAAGTGCTTCTACTTCCTTTCATCTTACTTTCTTCTTAACTCTTTGTAGACATCTGACCTCATCATTTGACTGAAACTGCTCTCCAAAGTGACCATTTAACTCTATTGCCTTATTTAATGGTCTTTTCTCAATCCTCATTCTTCTTAAACTCCCTGAAACCTTTGATACTCTCTTTCAGGTGTTTCTTTGACATTGTTTTCTAAGTTGTGAAGACCCTCAATGTTTTCTCTCTGAGATGATTTTCAATTTGTCTTCTATATCTCTTCTCTAACTAGAGAATGTTTTCTCCTCCACTGTATTGTGGGGTCCTACAGAGAAGTGACTGCTTTTGACCTTTCTTTGTATCCCCAGAACTTAGCATCGCCTGACACACATGGTAAGCATTTAGTATATGTTGATTGGACTTGACCTTGACTTTCTACCTGGAAGATGGTGGGCTTCAGAGCTGAGGCTTCAAAAGAGAAGAATCAGGAAGGTTTTATTTTTTTTGCCAATTATAAGGGAACAAAACACACAGAAGTTTTGTAGCTACTTTTAAGGTAGAGGTGATGGAAACTACAGGATCCTTCAAAGCCTACTTTAAGTAGGTCCAGAGAGGAGCCAGACTCAGGGGAACTCAGCTCCTAGTAGCATGTATGACAAATAGCCTAAGCTAGACAAGGGAAGACCCTGTGTGTCTGGGACAGTGAAAGTATGGAAAAAGCAGATGTATGGGCACATCTGGCCCATAGTCCCGGGTGATAATTATGTAACTTCCTTTTGTGAATGTGGAGAAAATTTTTATTTCTTTGTTTTAAATGTTTACTTTGTCATTAGGTGTTAACACTGTGAGGGAGACTGAAAACACAGGAGTTACAGATTTCCCTATTTAGTGTGACTCAGAAAGCCTCTGGGGGAGCTACAAATAGGACAAAGGACTTTATAAAGATCTCACTTTGAAAAATATGTGAGGGGGAAGATTTTGCCATAATTAGTAGAGTATGTGATGCTTGTATTTTTTCCAGACCTAGAAATCTCACACTCTATACAGATGATGACAGATTTTTGCCTTCTTTCCACACTTTCTGGAAGTGAGATTTTCACAATCACTGAACCTCCTAGGTCATAGTTCCCTGAAAAGCTTCTGTGGAAGTTTTGTATTTCCCATGTTCTTATACTTCTTTACCTTTCTTTTAACATCTGACCCCATTTTCCTCTTATCTTGTAATGCCAAACTTAGTAACTTTGTCTTATTAATTCTCTGCTTCTAGTTCTTGAATCTTTCTTCATCTTGAACCTTTTCTTATTATTCTTTTTTTTGCTGAATTTTTGCCCCTTTGCTGTGTGATTCCTTCCCTTCCAGTTCTTGATATCTTCTTCATCTCAACCCTTTTCTTCCTCCCTCAATTTCTTTTCAAGTCCTCTCAAATCCCATCTTGTCAAAAAAAAATTAACCTCCAATCTTCATCATCACCCTTGTACAATATTTTCTTCTACTTTCTTATAATATTGATAGCATCTATATGGAGCTCTGAAGTTCACAAAGCACTTTCACAAATATGATTTTATTTAATCCTCATAAGAACCTTGGGAGAAACTTGGTATTATACACATTTTATAGGTGATAAGAGTGAGTCTGAGAGAGGCTAAGTGATCACAGAGCTAACTAAAACCAGATCAGATCTTCCTTCTCCAGGTTCAGAACTCTATTCATTGTACATCTAACTGCCCCTAGTACTTCTACTCCTCCCCACAACTTTTTTTTTTTTACTGAAAAATGGAATAGAAATTACAATACCCCCCCCCCCAGTACTGGTCTCAGAAGGCTAATAGATGCTATATTCTATTTGATAGAATAGTACTTTATATGGTCTCATCTAACATTAAAGAGACCAAAAAGAATTTAATATTTCTGTTACTCCAAAAGACACTTTAGGACCTTAATATAATCTAGTCATCATTATGAAACAACATTATCATTATACTGTAGGCATGTTTAAGGACCAGTATGGGGATACTAGTTAATAGAGTTATCTGGTTAATAGAATGCTGGAATGCAGAATTTCCACTATTACATATTTAAGATTACAAGGGTGCATTGAACAGAATTTTAGAGAAACTATTCATGAATCTTATCCTTCTTTACTATTTGGTGTCACAGAAATGCTCATAGAGTCAGAGATTTTGAGCTGCAAAGGACCTTAAATAAATTTGATAGAAACAATAATAGCTTTCAGAAAAATATTTGTTGATTTTTTTCATTATTATTAATATATTTAAAAAAATTTCTTTAGATACCATTTTTTTAGTGGGAGGCTGAGGCATATAGACCCAGTGACTCAAGCATAAGTCTTGCTGTTTAGAGACGGACATGACCAGGTTGCTCAAAGAATGAGTTTTTTTAGACAGTAATTCTTGAAGAATTATGAGTTTATAATCTGTGTCAATGGAAACAGCATCCATTACAATGAAGATAGAAATCTTTCAAATACTAAAGCATTTTTAAGGTTAATTTAATTTCTTTCAGATCTTAATATTTTCATTCTCTCTTCCTCCCTCCCTCCCTTCCTCCATGTCTGTCTCCCCCTCCCTCTGTCTGTCTTTCTCCCTCCCTCCTTCTTCTTTTCCTTTTTCTTCTCCCTCTCCCTCTTTCTTCTCTCATCTCCCCTCCTTCTCTTTTCCCTAAATCTACGAATCATAGAAAAAGTTGTACCTTCAAGCCATCTGGTCCAGGTTCACCTGCATATCCCTTTCGACCTGGTTTTCCCTATGATGCAAAGGGACAGAAAAAAAGATCATTTCCCAAATTGACATTTTAAAAGTTTGAAAAGTTATCTCTTGAGATTTGTGACATTTTTATGTCTTTTGGCAGCTTAAATAAATATTTGACAAAGATTAAATTATTTCAATTGAATCTTATTTTACAGCTGTCAGTCCCTAATACAACCTGAAGGTTCTGATTTTGGGGTCCTTGGAATTGCTTCATCAAGTTGCTGTCAAGAAGGCAGGACCAACAATCCCCCCCCCCCCGCCCAAATGCTACATTTCTCTAACTTTGAGAATACAAGCTCTCTGAATCACACAAGAAAAGGTTCATCTATTTTTTAGATCACTGATACAGCTTCTATTCATCTGTGATATTTCTAATTTCTCTAAAACAAAAATTTCAAAGAAGTTTTATTTCTCCTAAAGAGTTAGTGACTTAATAGTAATAAGGGGCAGAGAAAGGATTGTTTCTGAAAAGGCACATAAATTTGGAGAACTTCCATTCTATTCCTTGTTATAAAGGAAAGATGAGGAACTTATAAGTCAAGTTTTGATGGATGCTCTTCAAGTATCTATATTTTAATAAAAGCTATTTATTAATTAATTTTTAGGGGTAGGGAATTAATTATACTAAACATGGTTTAAAATTTATTTATAGAACTTGAAAACAGCTTATAAGTTAAAAAAGTAAACTTCCTTAAAGGAGTGATGGGAAAAAGTTCATCTTTGTTCTCTGCAATTTTGTTGACCTACACAGAAAGTAGATTATCTGGGTACTATCAAAATAGCTAAAATATCTGTCTTAACAGAAAATTTAGAGAAACATTAGACATGATTTGCATTAATAGCTAAGGCTATTAGAGAAATGAATAAGGATTTAAAAGGTTTATATTATTCTTTAATGAGTCCCCAAAGAATTCAAGTGATTAGCCTCTGTTTTTACTTTTTAAAAAAATGCTTTAAGCTAAATTGTACTCTGATTATTTCTATTCCATTGTGTAAAATATGGATTTATGTTCTGGAGAAGCCCTTCTGGTTTTTAAAAAATATTTCTGTGATACCTACTCGTGGACCCAGCTCTCCAAAGGGTCCAACTGGTCCTTCTTCTCCCTAAAAAATAATTAAAGCTTGTTACTTTAAAGAAAGTATTTACAAATTCATAAATTATTATTTTCCCTTCTTCTGAAGAAATGTGAAGTAATTTTGAAACATTGGTAGCATAATGATTTTCAACCTTTTTTGGAGTTGTGACTCCCCCATCAGGTATTTTTGAGTGAAACAATCCTTAAAAATGCTATAAGGCATACATCTATTCCTTAAAATTTAAAGTAGATTAAAAAACAATTAAAGGAATATTTTCTTATATTTTAAAAGTTTTATAATATCATAGGATATTGAAAAGCTAAGATTGGTAATCAATAGCATAATCAATTAGTGAATTGATTTTAATCTCTAAGTGAGAGGACTCGGCCAGTCTATTTACTTGGAAATGTCTATTATAACATTAGGGCACATGATTTGTACATGAAGTCCTTTCCCTGACAGAACATTGACTCTAGCAAAAAGCTGATGAGGATATTTTCTCTTAGCAAATTTTCAAATATTGCTCAACCTCTTATACTTTAATAGGCTCAGTAGTGAGAAGGTTAAATCATCTGTTAACAATGCATTTCAAATCTGCTGCTTACTTCTTAGGTATAAACTTAAAGGGAAATGATTCATCTATATGGAAAACGAAATTATTGGAATTCAAAATGCCAAAAACATCAAATCTAATGCTAAATATTTTATGTGACATCAAATGATACATTCACAAAGAATAAAATCTTTCTTTCTTTATTTCTTTCTTTCTTTCTTTTTTTGGATATTTTGTGTATATGGCTCACTATGTCTGAACAACTTATAGAGAAATCTATATAGGAGTGTAATCTATTCAACTTAACTTGATTCATGGACATTTCCTCTACAACAGTTAAAAAGAAGGCTCCTTAAGTTGAAAATACAAAATGGTAAACATGACAAATTTTGGAACATTATGAAATGTTGAATCCATATTCTGTAAGCACGCCATGGAGACCACTGACATCAACCCCTTAGTGAATACAGAGCACTAAGAAATGACTGAGAACTCCATTTAATACCTGCCAAAATGGAATGGAAACTTGAAATCCTCCATGGCAAAAATGACACATCCCACAGTAACATTTCCTTTAAGCAAAATTTTAAGGTCTACAGAAAAAGGCAAAAATAAGCAAGAAAAGATGCTGAGTGGACACTAATTTTTCTCATACCTCAGTTCCTTTGGGACCAGGAGATCCTGGAGGACCTTGATTGCCCAGAAGCCCCTGAAAAACAAAACAAGAATCTACAATAAGTTTTTAAGCATTATGTTTCAATTAGCTAAACACCTTTAGGAACATTTTAAAGCATTTACTGCATCCAAAAGTGCTGAGGACCCATAGACAAAAGTGAAATAGTCCTTAGAGGTGGTGACATTTATTAGAGAATTGAGCTTTGAATAGAGCAAGATTATGGAACTTAAGAAATGTAAGGAAATTGAGTTAATATCAACTCTACTTCATTTTACAGATAAGGAGACTAAGATATAAACTGGCTAAATATGTCCAAGGTCACACAGGAAGTTAAAAAGTAGAGCCTATGTTTGAACTCAGTTTTTCCCTCTCCAAATCTTGTGGTCTTTCACATCTACCATGTTGTGTCAGTGCTGTTGGATTTAAGATATATATATTTCTACTTAGAAAGGAGTATGGTCTATAATGCTCAGAAAAGGTTTCTAGATGTAACAAATTAAAAGTTTGAATTTTATTAGTTAATTAAGAAAAAGAGGTGAACTATTCACTAGCCAGAAGGTATAGAGCTAAATAAAATTTGGTCTCTGAAAGAAATCAGTCCTTAGCACAGGTAAAGCTTTGTTCTACACTATGCATATTTATTTAACATAACTTTTTGTTTTTCAACTTGGTGGCATTCTTGATCTATCAGCACCCTTTAAACTGTTATGAATACAACTACTTGTAAGTTATTATTTTAAAAATTTGCTATGCAGAAAACCAAAGTGCTTTAATTAAAGCTAAAATTCTATGATTTTAAATGTATTCTTGGAAAGTGGCAGGGAGAATTACACCATTGAGTTTCATAAATGTCCACTAGAGGGCACTAAACATCCTATGATTTTGCACATGGATACATAAACGAATCAAAACATTGAGCTAAAGGGAATTTTAGATATGATTTATCCATATTTTAAAAATGAGGAAATTATGGTCCATAGAAGTTAGATGACTTACCTAAAGTGAAAGCTTTGTAAGGGTCAACAATTACTACTATTATAGTAGTTGTGATTCTAGTAGGGATTATTTTGGGCACAAAGAACAAGATTCCATGTGCTGATATCTATCAGGGTCAACCTACACTCACTGAAGGAAAAAGGATGACAGTCTCTTCCTTCTACTTTTTTCCCCCCATCAAATCCTCCTATACATTGCTTTCAAATTAGTCTTTCTAAAACATCTTTTTAATTTATGTTATTCTCATATATAAAGGTCTCTAGTGGTTTCCTATTTTTTATAGGATAAATTTCAACTTCTTTAACTCATTATTCAAAGTCTTTCACAATCTCTTCTAGCTTCTCTTTTCCATTTAATCTCAGTATACACCAACATAAAGACTTTTGCTTTGGATAAATTTGTCTACTTATTGTTTTACTGTTTCCCTATATATGGTTTGTGTACCCTTGTATGTGTGTGTGTGTATGTGTGTGTGTGTGTGTATCTTGTATGATAGTAAGATTAAATTTTCATGTACTTATGGATAACTTTTAAAAGTATTCTTTTTTGTAAGCATATCAGAATCTTATGAACTATGACAATCTAAGTGTTTGTAAATTATTGTTTTAAAGTCTACTAACAAACAAACCACCTATGTACTTTCAGTGTTAATTCATCTATAGTCTTCTGATTGATGATGAAATATTTGGTTTAAAAAAATTATCCATTAGAAATGGGCATTCCTCACTGGTATTCATAAAAAATGTCTACCAGACTTGATTTTATCACTAGGTGGTGGTGTGGGAGTGTAGAACTAGTTGCCTAGTACTTAGAAGTTAATTAAATCTAATCCATCAAGAATTTATTGTGTCTTATTTGAATGATGTTGAGGTTACAAAGATAAAACAATGAAAAAGAAGTTGTCCTTGTTCTGTAACAAACAGATAAATAAATACAACATACTTTAAGATTGAGAGAGAGAGAATCCCCACAAGAAAAACAAACTTGGAGAGCTAGAGAAGGAACCTCTTCTCTCACAGATCTAACACTACAAATAAAGAGCAAAGCAAAGGCCTTCCATTCCCCTTTATCATGGCTCAGTCTATTACTATTTCTCCAATGGTAGGGCTGTATGAGCAACAGATTTGTACTAATCAGCAATTGCTCATTTTCTTCATAGAAGATTTAGCTCCTGAATTTTTAGGAACTTGACATTCTCCAGGAAATCTACTTTTTTTATCATGAAAGCTAGTTCTGGGGATCCTTCTGGAATTCAACTTTATCCAAGAAATCTCTCCTTCTCTCCCAAGAAGACTAGGTTTCAGGAATTCTTAATTCTTTTACAAAGGATGAAGTCTTCCCACCATTTAGCCATATGGATTCCCTTTTCACAGCTGTCGTTTCTCAGGTAAGAGAGTTAAGTTAATGACTTTCTAGAGCTAGGGCCCAAAATTCAAGGTTCAGAAACTCTTTAGAAATGACATGACCAAGAGATGAAAAGGGGTCACAAATGGAAAAAGTTTAATAAGCCCTGCTTTAGAATAATGTTTTTAAAAGCATAAAATAAGATACATGAAATTATGAAGGAAATCAATTACATTTAAATACAGTTATCAAGATACTAAAATAAAAGAGAAATTTATGATGGTCTAGAAGTATGTTTTTCAAATGATTGGTTCCATGGTCACCCTTCCCTTTCTAAGCATAATGATGTCCTAAAACATCATCCATCAAAAGTCTTTCATCGAGGATCATTATCTTAGTAAAAATTTAATTGGACTAAATATAAGATAATAAAAGGAGAAAAACTGCTTATATGAAACACATAGATTGCACATCTCATCAAACGTTTGGACCCAGATTCTTCCAAAATTGGAAATTTTTTAACTTTTAGAGTCTGATCATTTGACTTGGTTGACCTGTCTTTATTTTTCTTTCTCATTCATTTCCTAATCACCACATAGAATTGAAATTATCAATTAGAGATATAAACTGGAAGTTCAGTGCTCTATTTTAGGCATTCTCTCTCCTTTGAAAGGGAGTAGGATAAATGTAGTTAATTCATGACCAACTGCCCACCCAGAGACTAAAGAAATGTCCAAGCTTTCATACTGGTGGAAGGAATCAGAGAATGCAAGATTGCTCCTTAGGGTCTCAGATGTAGGAGTTTAAGTGTACCAGTTTATTTCTTGTGCATTCATCTATCCTGTGACTTTCAGCACTGAAATAATGTTGATAACATATTAACATAGCCAGCCTCATTGCCACAGATCAAAAACTGAGAGGACAAAGGCACCTCAGTCATCATTGCATCCCTTTCAGTTCTTGTCTGTATCATCCTCAAAGGACCTGCCAGTTTTATGTCGATGTTCTCCAGCTGCCAGGCCAGGAGACCAAACAGATGGGTGAAGCTATGTCAGAATGCCAGAAGAGTACTAGAGAAGTTGGGACACCTCAGTTACATTTTCATTTTTAAAAGATCCATATTTTTAATCAGAGAAGGGAGATCTCTTGGCTAACATACTAGTTACAGTCTCCCCAAGTAAAGCATAACAGTGTTGATAAATATTGTGATTTATATATTTTTTGTGTGTCTAAATAAAACTTTGTATGTAAATAGTCATTCACTCAAAAAACATTTACTGACTGAATGCCACCTGGGTATTGACAAATGGCTGCTCTAATAAAGTAAGCCCCTATATGCTTATTATAATTTGTAGCTCTTAAGACTTATTGAGTCAAGTATATAAAACTACTCTTTACATAATTTACATAAATACAAACACAAATAGATTCTATAATTAATAAACTTACAAGTTTCTAATCCTATTTTGAGTTTTAGGCAATGAATAGAATACGAAGGACTTCTTTTTTTTTTTTTTTGCTTTTTGCTGAGGCAATTGGGGTTAAGTGACTTGCCCAGGGTCACACAGCTAGGGAATGTTAAGTGTCTGAGACTAGATTAGAACTCACATCTTCCTGAGTTCAGGGCTGGTGCTCTATCCACTGCACCACCTAGCTGCCCCTGAAGGACTTCTTTAGAGCAGTATCAGAATGCCCTGAAAACAATTTAACTTGAGTATAAATGGAGTTACCCTAGATTTCAGTGAAAGTTACTGCTATTATACCTAGTTTTCAGATGAAGAAACTGAGCCTGAGAGAAGTTAAATGATATACTCAAGGCCATTCAGTTAGTAAATGTTCTACTCAAGATTTGAACCAAAATCTCTAAGACCAATACTCTATTAATTCTATCACTTAGTTGTCTGAACAAACCATAAAGCCACTTTTTTTTTAAAGGACCGCATATATGCCTTGAAAATCCTCCTCTAGTATATCATCATGATGAGGTATATGGTGAGGTTCTCTGATGGGACTGAGGTACCAAGGACTAATCCAGTAGAGCACAAATCTTAAAGTATAAAATAATTTTTAAATTTTTTTTAGAGTAATTGGGATTAAGTGACTTGCTCAGGGTCACACAGCTAGTAAGTGTTAAGTGTCTGAGACTGGATTTGGATTCAAGTGCTCCTGACTTCAGAGCCAGTGCTCTATCCATCAGACCCTCTAGTTACTCATGAATACAGATTATAGCAGGATCCACCAATTTCTATTAGATTAGAAATTCGTGGTATTCAACCCAAATTAGATTTTTATTGTATCAAAGTAGTACTTTTCTTCCCTAAATGATTCCCTATATCACTCTACATGGAAGCTATTCCAAGCCTTCTCTTCTTACTGAATATACTCATATTTCTTCCTTCCATCACTCTTCTCCACCAGTTTTAGTTGAGATGATTGAGTCTTACTTCACTGAAAAAAAACAATCAAATCCCTTTTGCCAAGAGTTGCATTTCCTCCCTTTCCCTCCATCTCAATATCCATGGATATTCTCATGCTGTCTTTCTTTTCCCCAGTGTCTGACACTCTTTTTCTTTGCAAAGGCTAACTCCTTTACACATGCTTTTCATCTGATCCCTCTTTTCCAGAAGACTGCACCCTCATTTTCTCCTTCTCTTGAATCTTCAACTTCTATCAACTAGTGCTTTCTTTACTGCTTTGAAACACACCCAAAGAGACTTTAAAAATGTCTGAAACCTACAATTCTTTCAAGCTATTATCCTATATCCTATTTCCCCTTTTTAAGCCAAATTACTTGAAAACACTTGTCCACTTATTGTCCCACACTTACTGCCTTTACTTCTCTCATTCACTTCTCACCCTTTGCATTCCGGCCTCTGACCTAATCATTCAACTGAAACTGTTCTTCAAATTTATCAATGATCTTTTGATTAATGTTTTTTTTTTCTCTATACAAATCTTTCCTTTGTACTTCACTTGACACTGTTGATGACTTTCTCTCTTAGGCATCCTCTCTTAGGGTCCCCATGAAACTTTATCCTCTCTTGGTTCATCTATTAACTTCCTGATCTCAGTCTCTTTTACTGGATTGTTATTGACACAGCATTCCCTAATTGTGAATATTCTCCAAGGTTCTGTTCTGGGTTTTGTTCTCTTCTCCCTCTATATTCTTTTCCTCTTAGTCACTTCATCAATTCCCATGGGTTTATTTTATGCATATGACTCTCAGAACTAGGAACTGAGCTCCTATCATTATCAAGTTTCAGTTCCAAACTGCCTATTGGATATTTCAACCTGAATGTCCCAAAGATAGTTTTAATTCAACAATCCTGAAACTGAACTCATTATTCTTTCGCCAACTCTTATTATCCCAACTTCCTAATTTCGCTAGAAGGTACCAGCAAATTAGGCTTTTAATCTTCCAGTAAATTAGGCTTTTAATTTTGGTATCATCCTTGACTCTTCACTGTCCCTCACCTTATCTATCCAATTATTTGCCAAAACTTTCCATTTGTACCATCAAGACATCTTTTGCATTAGATCTCTTCTCTCTATTCACATAACTACCATCTCATTTTAAACCCTCATTAGCTCTTGCCTAGATTATTATCATTATTATTATTATCATCATTTTTTGCTGAGGCAATTGAGGTTAAGTGACTTGCCCAGGGTCACACAGCTAGGAAGTGTTAAGTGTCTGAGATAAAATTTGAACTAAGTCCTCCTGACTTCAGGGATGGTGCTGTATCCACTGTGCCACTTAGCTGCCCCTCTTGCCTAGATTATTATAACAGCTTCCTAATTCACATCCTTGCCTCAAGTTCCTTACCATTCAGTTCCATTCTACATTCTTCTGCCATAGTAATTTTCCTTAAGCAGAGACTGGACCATTTAATCCAAGTCAATGGCTTTCTATTGTATATAAATATCTCTGCTTAGCTTTTAAAATTCTATATAACTTGATCCCAACCTACTTTTCCAGATTCATTGGATATTATTCTCCATCTCATACTTTGCCATTCAGCCAAATTGGTGTCTCTGTTCTTCACTCATAATATTCTATTTCTCAGGGCTTGGAGTCAGATCCTGTCTCTGACACACTTGGGGTGTATATTCTTGGGAAAGTCACTCAAATCTTTTTGCCCCAAGAAATTTTCTTAGAACATAATGACTTGGTTGTTCAAAGTTATTCTTAGGACAATATTATTCTGCATATACTGTATTCTTGGCTATTATTTCATTCTTCATAATTTCTTGCAAGTCATTCCATGTTTTTTCTAAAATCGACCATCTCATCATTTCTTCTAGCACAATAATACATTATCTTGATCATATGTCACAATTTGTTTATATATTCTCCAAATAATGAGCATACCTTCAATTTCTAGCTCTTTTCCATCACAATTGAGAACTGCTATAATATTTGTGAACATGTACATTTTTCTTTTCCCTTGATTACCTTAAGGAATAGATATAATAGTAGGATTGTTGAGTCAAAGGGTATGGTAGACTTCTGTAGGGTAGGGTGAGGGGGAGGAATAAAAAACTGCACAGAAAAGAACAAAAGTTGGAAGCACAGAAGAGTAACTTTGAAAATGACATGAAAAAATAGAGTAAAATGGAAGCTCATGGTTTTATATTGAATCTTTTTATGTTGTGCTGTGTACATGGAAGTGTTGTGGATTTTTTGTGGGTTTTTTTTGCCTTTTTCTATTTCATTTCAAAGTAAATATTTTTTTTTTAAAAAGTAGTTGTAGATATGCAAGTAGAAGGAGATTCCTCACTTGGAGTTTTCTACTCAACAATAAAATCAGAGTTCTAGACCAAAATACTTCCAAACCAAAATCCAACACAAATCCTATAGAAATAGAGGTGCCATCTCCATAGATACAAAATGAATAAATAGAAGCACATGTGACCTAATTGTTGCAATCATACTTGCAATTGATCGCAACTGCCAACCTGTTAAAGTAGAGTGCCCAATTTTAGTCTATTTTAAAAATTATTTTTCTAATCATATATACAACTTTTCATACATAAGCAGATAGGAAAAATAAGTCTGATCAACAACTTAAACATCTAATACAAGTGACTCAAACTTCTCATTGTTCCTTCTGTGAGGTCTCAAGCTTAAAGCTGGGCAGGGCAATGAGATAGATGGCTCTAAACCATATTGAATTCCTTATAAAAGCAATACTTATTTTAATTAAATACAGTCTGCCCCAAACCATTTTTTTTTTGTTTCCATTCATTTTTACCACTGCTTGTTCTTGTGCTGGATATTCTTGATAATTAATGAAAATTTCATTTCTGAAAAAAGAGTAGTCAGACTTAGAGAGAAGCAGGATAGAAATGTAGGAATGGATAAATAGCTAAAAATCAGAAGCCATACAGAGAGAATTCTTCAAATTTCTAGGCAGTTGAAGACCAAGTTCTAATGCTGAACGTTTCTAGACTCCAGCAGTTATGCCCTGTTTAGCATAATAAGCTGCATAAAGAAGCTTCTGGGATTTGGTAACTTTCCATCTCAAATG
Organism: Myrmecobius fasciatus; assembly: GCA_023553655.1. Classification (NCBI taxonomy): domain Eukaryota; kingdom Metazoa; phylum Chordata; class Mammalia; order Dasyuromorphia; family Myrmecobiidae; genus Myrmecobius; species Myrmecobius fasciatus. Next base: position 62,977 of record JAJPUD010002933.1, read on the forward strand.
TAAGCTACCAATTCTTGTTTAGACCAGATTGCTAATGCAGTATTTCATGAGGCCAAAGTTCCAAAGAAAGAATGTACAGTTTTGGAAAACTACACAACCATTTATCAAATGAATCTTGGAATTTTAGACTGTTACTCCAGGTCCCTTTAAATATTGGTCTATTTTTCAGTGGAATTAAGACACTTATTACCAACATATAAAAGACTGCTCTAAGGTAACAAAAATGAACAAAAGTACACAATCCTTGCCTTCAAGGGGATGGCAGTCTTGGGGAGAATTTTATAGTTAGTTTTCTTTTTAATCTCAGGAACCTCTATGGAGGGAAGCTGCATGCTGTAATGGAAGTCTTAAAATCAGAAGATCTAAATGAATTTCTACTTCTCATTCTTACTAGTTATGTGATGTTAGGCAAGTCAGCAAACTTCTGTTAGCCTAAATTTTAAGATGGAGATGATAATATCCCATCCTACTTAGATTTTAAGGTAGAAAATATCAAATAGGATCAGGCATATGAATGAACTTTGCAAATGACACAAATTTAAAGTATTATTACATTATGTGAGGTAATGGAACTAAAGTCAAAAGATGTGCGGTGTCAGGAAAAATACACCAGACTGGGGGAGTTAGCATACCTGGGTTCTAGTCCTGGCTCTGCCATTTACTAGCCATATGACTTTGGAAAAGTCCCTTCATCTCTCTGGCCTCAGTTTCCTTATCTGTAAAATGAGGGGGGTGGGGTCAGATACAGTGATATCTAAGGTCTCTGAAATCTCCAAGATTATAAGATTCTAACTGTTTGAGGACTAGTATCAAATTTTAAAAATTTGTGCTTTGACCACTAAAAAACCATCATAGGTGAAATCATATATGTAGATAATAACTTCATAGTAGGAATTAAGTAACAAGTTTATTTAATTTAGATAATGATTGCAAAGCACTTAACACAATGCCTGGCATTTAGTAAGTACTATATCAATGTTGGTTATTATTATGATTATCTTCATCGATGGTGGTAGAATAGTGAGCTCATATTCCATAAATTAATTTTATCTGATTTTGATAAGCCTTAAATGAGAATATGATTGAACTTTTTAAAAGAAAATTTTGGTGACTTTTCTAATTGTCTTCCATTTTTTAGTAAAGATTAAACTTTGGCTATTCTATGAATATACATTTGGTAGCCTACACAGAAGCAAATGAGGTAGGGGATACAATTGCATTCTATTTGTCAGTTTTTCTTAGATAATCAACAACATAGGAAAGGAAGAATGCTTAGATCTGATTATTTTCATTAAAATGACTAAAAATATGGGAAATGAAGAATGGTTAGATTGAATTATTTTAGTTAGCTACCAGTGCTCATTTCAACAAATTCAGTTTACCAAGAACATAGCTTTACTTTCCATTATTTCAGGGCTTCAGTAACTAAAACAGTTATTGTCGATTGGATTATCTTCATATTTTATTTCTCCTACCTACCCCAAGAGATTCCATCAGAATAGCTGAACTGCTTTGCACATTTGGAAGCCCTAAAGATCAAGCTGACAACAATTATGTTCACTTACCTGAACTCTACTGATTTACAACATGCTTTGAATAAAACGTAGTCATGAGATAAATGGACTTTGAAACTGCTTCTTACACATCTTGAAGCAAGCTGTATAATATAAAAGTTTTTAAATGGTTCACAGATACTATTAATTTTATAGTTTGTAAAGGAATATTCTCCCATCTCCATCATGTTCTCCCCATTCCTGGAGTGCAGAAAACTCTGAATATCAAATATTAACACTTCCAAGTTACAACATAATAAAAATTCCCAATAATAGATTTTTTTTGCTTTACCTTTGGTCCTTCAGGGCCATTTTGCCCAGGAATGCCAATGTCTCCAGGAAACCCCTAAGAAAAGATATAAAAAAGTAAAATTTTACATACAGAGCTATCTTTTTTTTTTCTGAAAAAGCACAAATTTGATAGGCATCTTAAAATTCCCTTTAGACTTTTCAAAGGCCATGACCATTAGAATAAGGTATACTTCTTGAACACATGCTATCTGGGACCTTCACTTCTATGGATTTGCAATTCACATTGATGGAAAAAATAACAACAGATGAGACCACAGAGACAGTTGAGCTGTGGAACCATGCTCAAGTTTAATCAATGATGAAGGTATTTTTTTTCCCTTTTCAATATCATATTCTATCTAGTTTTGCTCCAATGCTTTATGGGTAACTCTGGATTCTCAAAGGTGACACCAAGTATACCACAAGTTCTGACAGGCTCTTTCAAGCTGACAGATTTCAAACATGGATATAGGGATGAGTTGTGTGTCTATGGTTTCAGATCTAGCCTGGCAAAGTTAGCAACAAAAGTACCAATTTGACCACTGGATGAAGCCACAGTCCTTCTGGAAAATCTTTATAGACATAACAAGGTTGTGAATTGCAAGAAAGAGAGTATGCTTGCAATATCCTTAAATGATTGGAAGAACATAGTTGTGTTAGTTTATGTGTGATGTGAGTTATATTACTTTTGGTTGTGTTATGTTTGGTGAAATGGAGTGTGATATTGGGTGATCCTGGGCAAGTCATTAAATCTTATTTGCTTCAACTTGCTCATTTCTAAAATAAACTGGAAAAGGAAATGGCAACCCACTCTGGTGTCTTTTCCAAGAAAATCCTAAATAGAATTATGAAGAGTTGTGTATGAAACTATTGAATAATAAGAAATAAATTGTGTTACATCTTGTGTTATATACCAGCAGTATGGAATATTCCACAGTGATGAAACTATAAATCTGAACCAATCAGTCAAGTCATGTCAGCTAGCATTAATTAAATATCTACTATGTACTAAGCACATGCATCTAGGTAGTTCGACAAATAGAATGCCAGCCCTGGATTCAAGTTTTATCTTAAACACTTACCAGCTATTTGGCCCTGTGCAATTCACTTAACCCTATTTGCCTCAGTTTCCTCATCTGTAAAATGAGCTGGAGATGGAAATGGCAAACTACTATATTTTGGGGGTGGAGGATGGTTGTTACATATTTGGAAATGAAATACATATAAAATCAAACAAGGAGGTAGTATGTTTATCACTGGAAGTCTGCTAGAAAATGTTGGATAATTTATAATCATATAAAATGTTCATTAAATACTGAGAATAGAGAAGATGGTGAATGATGGCCTTCAAGGAAGAATCTAAAAGTTATTAGCAAAGACCTTGTGGACATCAGGGAAGTTCTGTCTATATTTGGGCTATAGTTGGGGTCATTCTGAAGTTTTTTTTGAATGTCAGAACAGAGCTGGGAGAAATAAGACAAATTGGTTGAAAGCAGAATAAAGAGCCCTTAGCCATTAAATAATCAATAGTTTGGGATATTGTAGGAAAAGTTTCTACTGTGTCATGAGTTGTACTGGATGATCACTAATCCTAATTCCAATGTTCTTTACAATTCTGAAATTCTATGATTCCATGTGTTTTAAAACATAATTTTAGAACTTTCTTCTTTAAAATTCTGAAATTTTATGATTCTGTAAGTTTTAAAACATATAACTTTAGAACTTTCTGTGGATAAATTGTAGTAATGGAAAAAATCCTCTTATTTTAAGAGCAAAATAATTCCATTCTCTTTCCTGGAAACTAAAAGTTAAATTGAATGTCTCTTATTATTCCCTTTACAAGGGTGGTCAGCCTAGACCAAAATAATATTTTATTAAAGTACTAAAGTGGAATGATTACCAATTAGATGCTCAATCTTATTATTCTTCTTTAGAATGAAAATAATAAAAGGTTTGTTTAGATGATTTGTAAAGAGACAGACACAGAGAGAGACAGACACAGAAAGAGAGAAAAAGAAAGCAAGAGCAAGAGAGAGAGAGAGACAGAGACAGAGACAGAGAGACAAGAGACAGACAGAGACAGAAGATTGTGTTGAAGCAGGGGAATGTATGCCTCAATCATGCCTCCTTCCACACTCTTCAAATGATGGCTTGGGGGATGAGCTGAAGAAGCTTTCCTGCCCTAGGAGTAAGCAGGAGTCAAGAGCTTTTGAAAGAATTAACTAATCCAGACCACAAGGAACATTTCAAAACTGCTCCTTAAGGAGATGCACTGCTGAGGGTAGCAGACTTAAAATAATGCCAGATGAAGCCTTTGAAGCTTTAAAAGAAGAAAACTCTGGCTGTCTGGTTTGTATTCTCTTTTAAAAGGACCCAAACAAAAAATTTATAAATTTTGTTTAGAAAGGAAAAAAAAGGAAAATGAGAATTACTTCCAGTTGAAGTTTTTGAATGCCAAGTGTTCAGCCCAATTAGGTATTTTACAGATGGCTTTCAAAATTTTGTAATGAAACTATGAATCTGGCATCTGGCAATAAGAAAAATCAAGATGGAAAGCAAATTCTGGGAGTTGAGGTTTGATGACTGGATACAAAATTTTGCTTCCAAATTCAGGGACTAGAATCTGTAGTCAATGAAAATTCTTCTCTTTCTTTTGGGAAAGATGCTACTAAAATGTAATAATATCACCCAAATGAAGATAGCTGTTACATTTCAACAAATAATTGAAATAAAGATTTAAAAATTTAAAAAGCTGAAAAAATTTCTCCTGGATACATATCTTCTTGGTAAAAGTAAAAGTATATGCTATGTACCAATACTACTGCCAAGATTCTCCCCATCCCTATTTTCTTTACTTCTGACTTCTGAAAGAGAAGATCAATTTGCAGAATGAACTGAAAAAGAAGGTAAATTTGGGATGAATTTAAATGGTGAAAAAATTGGAGAAATAATTTGGAACATTTTTGAGTTTGCAAAGATTAAATGAGGAAGAAACAGATTGGGGAGAAATTGAAACAGAGATGGAGGAAAATAATTTGAGCTAAGGAAGAGAAAGACTTAATATGATGGATAAAAGGGTTTGAGAAAGAAGAAAAAAGGAGAGAGGTATTGTTGAAGTTAGATAAGTTTCAACAAAGAAGGAAAATAAATTGATAAGGGCAAAGCAAGACTAGTGAAATAAAATGGAGGAAATAGGATATGATCCTCAAGTTAAGAGATAATACAAAGGACATAAATGTCAATTAAGTGCTGGGGAGTGACATAACTATTGAAGAATAGTTTGAAAGACAAGGACTGAGAAATTTTGCAATCATTTGCGTTGAGTATGCAAAGTTTGTACACAGTACAGCCATGGCGATTTGTTTAAAATGTCATACTGCTACCTGGGGAGGCTGAATCTGGTGGATCATTTTAAAATAAAATTTTGAGTTGTAGTAGGCCAAGTTATATGGGTGTCTAAACTAAAGTTTCATACCAATATTATGAGTCCCTCTGGGAGCCCCTGGCTATCTAAGGAAGGACAAAACCAGCCCAAATTGGAAGTCAGTCAAAGTTCCATGACAATAAATAGTGGGATTTGACCTTTGAACAGATATATTTCCAGTCTGGGTGAAATAAAGAAACCTAGTCACTACAGTAAATATTTTAAGTTTTTTTTTTAATCCCTCCTCAAGACTCCCATACCACCCCCTTCCCAGTCTTCCCAGGCTCATCTCCCAAATTTTTGTTATTCATGGGGAGCTCTTTCTTTTCCCTTTCTCTTCCTTCACTATCTTCTTCCTCCCTCCTACCTTAGATGAAGAGGTAGCCCCTTTCCTTTAGAAAGAGAAGTTATAATTGCCTGGTGAAGTCAAAAGTCAAATTGCAGAGGGTTAAATAAGACTGAGGAGAGACAAAGTGGGGGCACTGAATACAGGGGCTTTTAAAAGCTGTCTCTGAGAAAGAGAGAAGAGATATAGGAAAACAGCAGGGATGTAGTACCTTGAAAAGGAACAAATACCCTCATTCCCACTTCAATCAATAGACCATGTTAAGTATTTATAAACGTGCAAACAAAATTATTTGTACTTGTTATCCCTTTTGCAAATGGAGATTCTTTAGTAATTAGGTCAAGAAAGGAATATGTTGATTTGTCTAGCTAAATAACTATAATTTTGGGGAGCTTTAAACAGGGAGAAATTTTAAGTTGGTCAATCAAAAGATGAACTGCTCAACAATGAAGAACTTTTGGTTGAGAAGGTATTGCTCTTGTGGACAGAGAGGAGGACAGAGTCATCATGTCTCACTGTTATTCCCTACTGGCCATGTCACTGGACAGAAGAGACCAGGAGAGAAGGCATTTATCCAGGGAAACAGACATAGGCTGAGAAAGCAAAGGCTATATCTGAGTGGGGGAGGGATGAAAAGGGGGACAGAGAGAGAGAGGGAGAAAGAGAAGGAGAGGGAGAAGAAGAGAGAGGAAGAAAGAGAGGAAGAGAAAGTGGGAGAGGAAAAAGGAGAAAAAGAGGGAGAGAGAGAGGAGGGAGAGGAAAGAGAGAGGGAGGGAGGGAAATAGAGACAAGGCAGAAAGAGAGAGAAAAAGTGGCAGAGACAGAGAGACAGTCAAAGACATATACAGATAGACACAGAGAGACAGAGATAGATACTGAATTCTTAAGAGCAAATTTGGATCAATATGGATGCAGAGGAATACAGAAGCAGTCTCAAGGAGTGTGATATCTTGTACTTTACTGACTATATACCTCATCAAAAAACAAGCCTTTGAGCCCAGGAGAACTACTCTTAAAGGGAACTTCATAAAGATACTCCAGAGGGAGAAAAGAAATTCCCATACCCAGGAGTTGCAAGTTACCCTTGGCCATGTGTTCTATCCATGTGGATCTCATTGTCTTTTTCACTTTCAGTTTGAGTCCATTCTTTCAGAGGCTTTGTGTATTCAAATTTAAGAATAATTTCTTTTGTAGCTGCTAATTTTACACTATCTTCTTAGCAATAACTTTTTCTAAAAGGAAATCAAGATAGAGAGACAGACAGGCACAAAGCAGAGAGACAGAGACAGAGACACAGGGAGACAGAGATAGACAAAGACAGAGACAAAAACAGAAATACAGAAAGACAGAGAGACTCTGGCCAATTATCTGAGGGAAACCTTGTCCCAAAGGATTGCTCTTAGATCATGAGGGGGAAGAAGGATTTTCTTAATGGGAACCCAACTTGAGATTTGGGGAAGTAGTCCCATTTGGGATATTACAACCTAATGAAGGATTTTAAAAATTATTGTTGTTATTTAAGATGGAGGAATGAATATGTTTGTAGGAAGCATGAAAGGAATCAACAAAGCAGAGAAGATAAGGGGAAAAGAATGGTGGTGGTGATGGTGCTAATCTGCTAGAGAAGACAGAAGATGAGAACAATGCTACATGTAGAGGATTTGGGTTTAGTGAGGAAATAGGCTATTTTCTCCTAAGAGAAAATAAAGGAACCTCTGTGCTTAAATAATAAAACTAATAACCCACAATCCTATAGTTCAAGAATTATTTTATTGGGATTTTGAAAGAATCAATGCTTTTGTATACGTATGTATGTACACACATATATATTTATATGTGTATATAATGTTTGAACATTTATAACAATTATATATGAAACATCCTGAAATTTTTGAAATGAAGACGGGATTAAAATCATACAATTAGCTCTATTAGGAACACAGCTTTATGAAAGTTATAAGAATTAGACTATACATTTTTTCTAAGATAAAAGACTGCATTTTGGGGGGATTATTTGATAAAAAATTCTGCTCCTTCCCTTAGGGAAAACTTTCATTGAAGTCCAATAATTATTTTCCCCAATAAATTTTAGAATTAATTATTTTTTAAAAAATATTTACTCCTGTCTCTTTTCTAAACAGAAAATTATTTGACATTAGATTATCTGTTATCTTTATATAAACTAAAAGTTCATTGGACATCTCAGAAGCATTTCAATAATATTAAAAAATGAGGGCAGGGACAATTTCTATCTCCATCCTTTTGTAGGTCAGTTCAGAAACTTGGCCAAAGAACAAAGTTTTAGTATTTTTGAAAATGTGTATGTGGATTATTGTCAAGCAGAGTTATTATCTACTTTGATAGGAAATTCACAACTCCAAAGAATCTGTGACTTGTTCAGTGTTGCTACTTCCTCCACTAACACAGATTACAACACTTCAGAACAATCTCTGGAGTAAGGTTGAATAAACCCCTCCCATGGCTACCAGAATTTTGATGTTGTGCACCATCAAACTCATGTAGGCTAGTTCACAAAACATGCAACTGCTGGTTTCCAGGTCCTTGACAAGACCTGCTATAGATTATATTTCACTAGCATAAAGAACCCACTGTCACCTGATCTACATGGTGATGACACGTTGGAATTGAATTTTAATGATCTTTTGGAGGGTATGAATCTTGATACATCAGAATCAACATTTAGGATAGATGGATTGATTTTTAATGGATAATTTAAAAATCCTTGCCAGTGGTGAAATGTCATGTGGCTTAATAAAAATGTGTAATCTTAAAAAAGTGCTTGGCATAAAATAGAAGATATTTTTAAAAATTAATTGTTAATTTATTTTGAAGCCAAATTCTAAATTTTAGGCAATCAAGGCATTTCTGTCCCTAAATCAAACCACTGAATTATTACCTGCCAATTTAAAATAACAATTTACAATTATTTGTGCTATACTTTAGTGTTTACAAAATGTTTTCCTATATATTAGTTCCTGAGACTAATAATAGGACTATGAAGTAAGCAGGATAGAAGTTATTCTTTCATGTTTATACATAAGAAATCCAAGGCTCACAGAATGGCTTCCCCAGGGGCACTCTATGTATGAACAAGTGAAAAAAGTAGGACTATATCTCAGAGCAATACCAAATGGAGAGTAAAACAGAATGATTATGAAGAAAATCAATGTAAAGTCCTTGACTGAGGTACAAAAAATCATTTTGCAACTACATAGAAAGGAGGATTGGTTAGACAATTGGTCCAAAATAGGAATTTTAGTGGTTGGTCAGTTCAATTTGAGTCTGTGGTGTGTCAGTCAAAAAACCCTTGGCTTTCACTGACACTTACTTTCTAGAAATAGGCCAATGGCAATTTCACTGTGCTCTGACTTCATGAAACTTCATCTAGAGTTGTGTTCGGTTGATGCAGTCAATCTAGAGAGCTTCCAGAATAGGACAAGAATGACAAAGTCAAATCTGTTTCTTGTGAAAACTGGTTGAGGAAATTAGGTATATTTAGCCTGGAAAATAAGAAACTTAAGGGAATTGTCATGAAGTATGGTTACATTAGTAGGATTAAACTTGTTCCATTTGGCTCCAGAAGGCAAAATAGAAAAAAAATGTATGTAAGTTGTAATGTGGTAGATTTAGACTGGGGCCAAGGAAAACTTCCTAAGGTTACAACTCCCCCAAAGTAGACAGAGTGGAATGACTAATATATATCTATATCTATATCTATCTATCTATCTATCTATATGTATGTATGTATGTACATATATATTTTAAAATATATAAACATATATGTTATATATACATATTTCTACATAGTCTATCTAGCTAAGACCCTGGTATAAAGCCATATGTTATTTTCTTCTGCATTTAAATGAGAAGGGAAAAATAATATCTAACAAGTAGCAAAAGCCCAGAATAACAATGAATTTTCTCCAATTTCAGAGAGAATAAGGAAAAAATTTCCTATTACAACATATTTCATTTTAAGCAAAATAGGAATTATATAATACCCACACTCATCTACATTACTAGGATGCTTAAGAAACTGAATCACACAATACAGTATTTTCCAAGAGTCTTAGGGTAGTTTTAACTTTCATAGCTTAAAACTACCCTAAAGCTTTTGGAAGACTCTATTTTTATGAACCAGGTTGAATTACTCTAAGACATACTTATTTACAAGCTTTTGTTATTGTGACTAGAGAAGTCATCCAAAAACTGAATTTCATTGTTTTTTAGGTATACATTCACTTAGAGAGTAAATGAAAACATTTCTTTGCAGGTCTTGAAATTGTTTCTGAGAGCTTAAAAAAATGGCTGCTATCAAAATGCAAATTAAGCCATTGCCATTTTTAAGTGGGATGACTAGAAATTCACTAGAAAGCTGAACTAAGGCCATACTTATTGAAAAAAATATTAGAAGAAAACTAAAGTAGTCCTCTGGTCAAATACCACTCTATTATGAGATTTGATGCTACTGATTCATTTTTATTGCATTTCAAGTGTCTCACTTATGACCACCGAGAAAATGAAAAGTGGCAAACTTTGTTTTTTATCTGCTAAAACTGGTTCCCAAATTGGGGTTGAAATTTTGACACATTAGGTTTTCAAAATATATGACATAAAAATTGCTGTTGATGGAGTTACTGCTGAGTCACCCAAAGTAACTCTAGCAAACAGATGTGAATGTCACAAAGCAGAAAACACATTTATCTACAGTGTTTTTCTGAAGACACTGAACCATAATTTCAATGGTCAGGTCATCTACTTCAGGGGTCTGCTCTATGGAGAAATTTATAGTAGTCCTGACCTTAGAAAAAGGCAAAGAATTTATTTATTCTCTTCTTTCTCTTTTAAAATACTATAGCACTGAAACTATGGAAGGAAAACTGAACTGGGAGTAAAAAAGCTAGAGATAATTCATATTTGAAGCTAAATCACAATTGGTGCAAATAAAAAATCTCTCAAAACATTTGGATCCAAATTTGCACTAATTCACATTTGCACTGGCTGAAGTTATGATTATGTGAAACATGGCAATTTGTTCCAACCACATGGAAATATGCATTGAATAAATTTTGCATCAATAATAAATTTAATAAATATAATAAATATTCCCCTAGGAAGAGCAGTGAATAGAGTGATGGTCAGCCTGAGTTCAAATCTGGCCTCAGAAATTTACTAGCTGTGTGATCCTCTTTCCCTCAGTTTCCTTATCATAATTATGAACTATAGAAGAAATGGCAAACCAATCCAGTATCCTTGCCAAGGAAAACCCAGATGAGATCATGAAGAGTCAGCCACGACTGAAAAAAAACTGATTAATAGCATAAAAAGTACACTAATCAGGACCTAGAACTTTGAGATTGCAAAGCACTTTACAAACTCTGACTCTGAGTTGTTATTAACATTTTCACATGGCATATAATGACATTTAATGAAAATGAGTATTAACAGAGTATTATCTGGGATCAACAGTTTTGGGTCTAATGTATGATTCCAATTCAAGTATTTCTCACTCTTAGTCCCAGACTCTCTTCACTTTGTAGTAAAGTGTCTACATAGATAGGTCTATATAGAGGTATCTTTTCCACTTGCTAATTGTCTGTGACTGATAAGTCATTTTGTGAGCCTCAGTTTCCTCATCTTTAATCTCTATCCTGACTACCTCCCACATCCCTGTTATGAATTTCATGAACATATAGGAAAACATTTTGTAAATACCAAAGCACAGCATAATTAATTTTTGCTTCAGAATGGCAGGTAATGATTCAGTTGTGAGATTGAAAGAGAAAAATCCTTCATTACATAATATCTCCATTTAGAATTTGGATTCAAAATGAAGGTAATTTATGTTAAAAATCTTTTTTTAAATCTTACAATATAATTTAAGTCAAGGTAATATTTTTAAAGGATTCATTTCAATTGTGCCTGACTGTGATCTTATTTCAAGGTTTTCTAGTCAAAGATACTGGAGTAGCTTACTTTTTAATTCTCCAGCTCATTTTACAGATGAGAAATAGAAGCAAATAGTGGCTTACCCAGAGTCACACAGTTAATAAGTAACTGATGTCACATTTGAACTGAGAAAAATGTCTTCTCAATTTCAAGTCCAGTGCTCCATGCATAATGGAGTCACTTAGTGCCATGTTAAAAGAACCTCTGAATGCTACTTGCCTATCTTATAGGCTCCTTTTTGATTTTGATTGTCATTCATATGTTAAATGATGCACCCTCATTTTTGTCATATCTATAGCATAGATATGTACTATACATAGATGTATATATCTATATGTGCTATAAATAGATATCTACATACCTATAAATGCTATAGATATACTGCATAGTATATCTATAGCTATACTATATTACATCTACAGCTCTTCCTTCATCTACTACTATAATCCCACCAAAAAGATCCTTGATAGTCCTGGGGTTCTTTAGAATCACCACTTCCCTGTCTAGATATTTTGTCAGTTATCTCTCTAATTATCCATTCTAATGTGTTTCCAGGGATCTAATGCAAGTTTACTTCTCTATAGTTTATAAACTCTATTCTCTTCCCTTTTTTGAAAGTTGGGATGATACTTGCCCTTCAATATTGTGTCATTTCTTCATCTTCTATAGCCTTTTAACTATAACTGTCAGTTCTTTTAGCATCCAAGAATATAATTCACATGGATCAGGTGACATTGCTTCACCATTATCAATAACTCCATCCAACCCAATATCCTATCCAAACCTATAGTCTCTCCTTCAGTTTTGTTCCACCATGCATTAGTGGTACCTAATAACATCAAATCTGCTTCTTTTAATTAAGACTTTTACTTATTTTTGTTGCCTAAACTTACCCTTTCATGTCATTTTTGGTTTAACATTACAAAAGCATCAAGGATAATTCTAAAATTGCAAACTTGGATATTTCATACATGTAAAACAAGTTATAATTAATGATATTAAATAATATCTAAAATAATTTAGTTAATGTAATATAAACCAATCAATATATGATGTGATGATATATATTATATGACCTAATTAATATAATGTCCAAAGGGGAAAGCATACTGTAGGCAGAAGACTTACATTTTCAATTAAATAAGCATTTTAAACATTAATTTTTATATCCATCTTTCATTTTTACTTCCCTTTCATTTCTTTCCCCTTCCTTCTCCAGGCCCCTATCCCATGCAACAAAGATTTAAAAATATGAAGAAAAAAAATAGAATTTGCAAGACAAATACAACAATTGTATTTGAGAGCATATACAACATTCTATATCCTTTCAACAAACATTTAGTAAGTCCTTACAGTTTTTAGGTACTGTGCTCAGTAGCCAAGATACACAGATGAAAAAGAAAATTAGTTTATAAGGTAATAGAATTTCACTAATAGGATTTAAATCCTGGCTTTTCTACTTCCTATTTATGTACTCCAGAACAAATCATTTGGCTTTCTAGGAGGTATCTATATTGGATGAGTTCTAAATTATTTATCATCACTAAACACTATGTCTACCTTCCATTTTTCCAACCTCATGGTGCCTAATATAGAACTATGTACATAATAAAGCCATGTTTGGTTTCAAGTGTTAAGACAGCATAGAGTGATCTTAATTGGATAATTAAACTTGCAATGACACTTAACATTTTTTTCCCTAAGAACCAAAAGAGGACAGATGTTGTATTATGCACTGACTTTTTTGAAAGAACAAATAAGAATGCATGTATTTATTTGTATTTCATCCAAGGAGAGGGGCTTTTTAGAGGGGAAAATTTGGTTTAAGGGATATGTTCCCAGAATGTACTTATAGGACTTTGTCCTCTGGCAGTTGCAGAAATGCTTGACATGTCAGTAATGTGCTGAGTCTCAGAAGGAAAGTAATAAAAAAGCTTTAATATGACTTTTTTTTTTTTGAGTGGAGATAATTTAGCCAAGACTTGAAGCCAAAAATATTTAAGAGGGTAGTAATAATAAATTCGTTTTCCCCTGTAAACTTAAAGGAGAAAGCAACATATAAATTTCAAGAGAGGGAGCTATTCCACTTTCAGAGAAAATAATGAATGGAAAAATACTATTTTCCAGATTGGATACAAGAATAAAAGCATCTCTCTAGGCACCTGGCTCATCCTTCATTTGCTGTTTAGCCTTCTCTTAAAACCATGATTTATGATGGAAAATGCTTACATTTGGTCATTGCTACTCAGGTATCTTTTTTCCTTCCAAAGGAAAAAAATAGCAGCTGAATTCCATATGTGTACCTTCCAGAAAACACAGCTGAGAGAAATCATGTCCAAACAGAGATGAAAATCAAATTCCTTACCATAAGGGCTGTCTTACTATTTGTGATCCAAATGCAACTTATTTGCATATGATCTTTAAAACACATTTGAAATATTTTCTATGAGAAATTCTAAGCCACTTTAAAAGTTAATTTTTGATTATGTTACAAAATACTTATAATTTAAAATCAAATTACCCTGACAATATTTTTGCACATTAATTCAATTCAACAAGCTCAAGTTAGCTCACCCTGTTCACATCCATGGAGTAGTCACCAAATGGCCTCTGGTCATTCTTCTTTCTCAAGAAGTTGAGTATTTAGTTCAGTTTTCATTTTCACCTCAACTCTGGCCCTCATACTAGAGGACTCCTATATACAAGTTAATGTTGCCTTAAACACCTGGCTTCCCAACAAAATTATCTCTATCTCTTCAACCTTCACTCCACCTCAGTCACCAACTGCACAAGAATAGAAATGATCTTCATCTATTTATTATCCAAAAAGTGTTCTAACTACACAATCTACAACTTTAACTTTCCTTTAACTTGAAACATTTAACAGAAATAACACTGTTTAACAACATTCTAAGTAGAATGTTTCTTTAAATGATACAGATTGTATCCTCCAAGAATTTTGCCGTACACTTCAGGGGCTTTCTTCTGATATTTGAGAGATCAGTGAACGGTCTGGGCAACTCATTATTTTGACCCTCACCAAATGGCCAGCCTATTAGCTCTTTCTATTATATATTTCCTTGAGAATCTTTTACTCAAATTCTTCATTAAAGATATTCAATGCTTATATCTTGTAGTCTATGAACACTTATCATGTACATCTCCAAAGCTCTTTGTGTAATATTTATTTTTAGTTCTTCAGAGACTATTATGTTCCATGCATCAGATCCATATAGCAACACTAGTAGAATGATGATGCTAAAAAAAATTGCTCCTTTGATTCTGGGAGAAACTTGGCTTTGTCAAAAGAATTTTGCAATTTCCTGAGTACAATGCAGTCCAATCTCCTCCCTCTACTAACATATCTTTAACTTATTGTCCATTTTCATTGTCTATCTTCAACAGAGACACAGATGCATACATTCTCTGGGTTATCCATCCAACTCTGTCATAATCTAAGCAATAGGTATTCTTCATCCATTTGTTCTTTTTTTCATGTATGGTCAGGCCAAAGCTTTTTGAAGGTTATCAATATTTTCCAGGAGATGTTGAAATCAGCAGGATGTCATTTGAAGTACTTTCCCAATCACAGGACATCTCCATTTCAACTTACATTCTGTGTTGATCTTCTCTGTCACAGAGGCAAACATTTTTGGTGATGATACAATCCCTAGTTTTTCCATCATTTGATGTTTATGATCAGAAGGTTCTTTAATAGTGTTATCTCTGTCAAAATGATTTTGGCATATGGGTGGAAGATATCATGTTGATAGAGAGTCTTTAAAGTGGCATTTGGTTCCATCAAATCAAATGTTTTTTTTTTTTTTCATAGAAATATTTTTCTCATTCATGTTCCTAAGACCACTTTCTCTGGGGACCTGATCTACTATTGTATATTTGGTTTTGAAGAATAAGTTCATACATTTTAAAATATCAAATTTGTTCTCCACAAATGCTATTTGACTTTGCCTGTAAGAAAGATTGTGATATCAAAATTTAAATATAGTGACTCCATTGTCCTTCTTAGAGAAAAATATTATATAATAATGTAAGCAGATATTTTCCATTTTTCTTCTGTTTGTTATATTCTCCTTCTATTTCTTGTCCTTGAATGCTCTCTGAATAACTTTGCTTAGCTGAATCTTTTTCCAGGATTTCTTTTAATCTGATTTCACCCTCTTCTGCTTCTGTTTGCTTCATGAGATAGCTGCCACAATCTCTCCTCATTCTTCTTCATAGGATTTTATAAGCAAGTAAACATTCTAAGTCAGCTTTGGCTGCCATCTCTTCCTACTTGACAAACAAACCAAGTGTTTGCTGACTGAGGTGATTTCTCAGGCCTTTGATGTCCTTGTGGCAATAGACAATGTTGGTTCAACTTCTATATAAAAGTATTATAATCAACATCAATGACATTTACTTAACTCGGTGCTTATTTTCATGAATAATAATTTGTTTAAATAGTTAGGTATTGAGTTGCTTTAATTCAATGTCATAGCTTTCTCTCCTTTGTATTCTTTCTTCTGTTTCTTAATTCTGATTTTTGCTTTGACAAATCACTTGTCTGACTAGATGCACCTGATTTAGGGATAAATCTCACATGAATAATGTCTTTTTGTTTATGAAATGTGATCAGTTTAACTTATTGTGAAGTTATTGGGTGCTTGGCTTGTGATGTTATTGGTATTCAGCACCTATCAATTCTCTTCTTGAAGAAAGTGTTAGTGATACAAAAAGAGTGAGAATTCTATATAGTCTATAAGTCTTTGGTTTCTTTTCCCTGTACTTTGCTCTCTGAGATATCCACTTTTGCATTGATACCACCAAGTATCAATGTGTATACTGATTTAATTTCTAAGGTCTTGGTGATTTCTTTATTGAATTTCTTCACTGTTGTATTTACAACTAAAGTTGGTTACATGGTTATATATTTGTAAATATCTACCATAAGTACTGTAATATGAATTGACCAAAGTCCCTTGAAATGATGTTTCTTGTCTTTGGGCATATGATAAAATCAATTATAACAGTTAATTTTTAAAATTCTTTTCAAGAAGTACTTGTGAAATCATCCTTTCCTGCACCTTTCTTATTTTTTTTTCTGGTTTATAGTAAGTGTATCAAGTTTGATATGATTCATTTATTCCATGAGTAAGCCAACTCATTGGCCTTTGCACAAAGATCTTACATTAACAATATTGACAACCTAAATTAAAGTTTATAATGAATTTTTAAAAAAGCAACTGTGTGATTCTTACTATGAATCTATCATTGTCACTCTAGAAATGAAAGGCTGCTGCACAGAACTGAAGGCAATTTTGTATTTTTCTTTGTTTTAAGGGTCACCATATGAGCCTAATCTATGTTAGTTTCTTAGGCAAAACACATAGACTTATTCTGAGTTTGCAGTATGTTAAAACCTCTGGAAAGGTTTTTCCTTTCTGGAAATTTTTCCTAAATGTACCATGTCTTCTTCATTTTCTGATAATTAAATTAGCAGAATGAAATTAAAAACAAGATTTTCCCTTAACCCCTATTAAATTGTGCCTTAACCCACTAATCCAAAAATTTCACAAAGATGACTTGAATTTATCAGAGGTATTCTAGATATTCTTTTAGTATTTTGCTCTTTATTTTGGTTTTCAATTCCCTATTTGGCATTTTGCTTCTATCCTTTTAATTTAAAAATATCTTTATTCTTAGTAGAGAAAATAAATTAGTTGAAATAATTTTTGAAGTTGTATTTTCTTGTTTTCCAAAAAAAAATTACATTTACAACCATGTAAAACTTTTGTTTAATTACATCCATCTTTACTTTTTAAAACAATGAGAAAAATGCATAGAAGGTTACTTAATACTATTAATTTTTCCTAATTAGAGACTTACAGAATTTCTTATACTGAACACTACTAAGAAATAGAGCTTCTTCCTCCCTTGGAACCTCTTGGAGTCTTGCTCATCAGCCATTTAAATGACTTATTTTTTATCACATGTTAATCACACAAGAAATAGTATATAGTTTCTCAAAAATCACTAATGATTTTCTATTGTTAAATCAAATAGTCTTTTTTTCTTAAGTTTTATTCTTCTTGGGCTGTTAAAACATTTGATAATCCTGAATTTTCCATCCTTCTTCAAATAATCTTTTTTCCTTGATTTTTTTAAACTATCTGAAAGCCATCTATGGAACTGCTGTACACAAGGTAACAACAGTCTTTTAACTGTTAAACGTCATAGCTTTTCTTCTCTCCTCATCCTCATTGTCCTCTCCTCAATGGAAGAACAGTGAATTACCTTCTTCTTCCCATATAGGATCTACCTTGATTTATTATTCAAGGTCACATAAATTTGTAGGTAGAGGAGACCTTAGAGGTCATCTAATCCCACCCCTTCAATTTATTGATGAGGAAACTGAGTCCCAGAGATTACATGACTTTCTCATAGTTATATAGGTAGTAAGTATCTGAGATACAACTTGAATTCACATGAAAATGAGAAGATTGTTTGCCCCCAAGCCCAGTTGTCTTTCTACTGTAATATATTGTCTTCTGGGTAATACTTTCTTCCCTGTTCATTTTCTTACTTGTATAACTGTTCTTCATTCTATTCATAGATGGATCACCATCTATGGCTTGTTTGCTAGGCACTGGAGTTTCCAGAGGCTCTGGGCCTGTAAGAATTTTGGGAGTACCCTGGTGATAAAATATGGGTGAATTGGGAACAAAATGAAAAGGAAATAGTTCAACCAATGGTAACATAGATGTGGAATTCATTATGTTAAAAGTTAAAGGGCTCGTGGAAGTTTAAATGAATGCATGGTTTATTGGTTGATAAAAGGGGACAAGTGGAAATGAGGGTACTTTCTTGAACCTTTGGAAGGTGAAATCATGGGAGAACCACCCACATGTTTTCCCATATACCACCTAGTAAATTAGAAGCCTTAGCACAATGGACCATTGCATTGTAGATTCAGGTTTAGAGCCTCAAGAAATTTTAGAGGAACTTGATCCTTAATCCCTTACTTTACAGATGAGGAACCTAAGGCCCAGGAGGCTCAAGTGACTTTTCCAAACTCACAAAGTCTATAATTGGAAGAGCTAAGATTCAAATACAAGTCCCCTAACTCAAAATCCCATACTGAACCCTTTATGCTATGCTGCCTCCAATAAAGAGTATATTTGAAGTCAATAAAATTAAAATTCAAATCCTGATTCAAACATACTAGCTATGTGACCCTGGGAAAGTCATTTCTTTTTCTCTCTCAGTTTCCTCATCTATAAAATAGAAATAATAATAACACCTATCATTCAGGGTGGTTTGTTTTTTTTTGAGAGGATCAAACAAGTTAACATATAGAAAGCACTTTGCAAGCCTTAAAGTGTCATGTTAATGCTGCCATTATTGTTATTTTATTATATAGCATTTCCTATATTATTAAGAACGATATCCTGATTTTTCTTGTACAGCATGAAAAATATAAATATGAAATACGTTTAGAAGAACTGCACATGTTTAATCTATATTATAATGTTTGCTGTCTATGAGAGAAGGGGGAAGAATGAGGGAGAAAAATTTGGAACATAAGATTTTGCAAAGGTAAATGTTGAAGGCTATCTTTGCATGTGTTTGGAAAAATAAAAAGCTATTTTTTTTTAAAAAGGGGAAAAAGAATTTTATCATTTAGATCATTTGTGATGGACTTGGCTCTTTTCGGTGATTTAAGACAATTCCAATAGACTTGTGATAGAAAGAGTCATTTGTATCCAGAGGCAATAAATTGGCTATGAAGGATAAGTACAATTGAACAGTCATGGATGTGCTCTGGGTGGTGAGCCTGGGCAACTGAGACGATATGTCCATATGTAGTTTGATCTCATTAATAGAGAAGTTCAGAAAGGGATAAGGTTTCAGGGGAAAGATAAGTTCTGTTTTGAGCATGCCAAGTTTGAAACATCAATGGGACACTGAGTGTTTGAAGTCCTTTTGGCAGTTGGGCAAGCAAGACTGGAGAACAGGAGAGAGGTTACAATCAGATAATTATCTAGATAGAAATGGTATCTAAATACATGTGAGTTAATAAGATAACCATCAAGAAGTAGCATAGAGAGAAAAGAAAAGAAGGTTCAGGACAGAGCTGGGGGAGGCAGTGTGGAACATCCAATATTATGGGGGGTGATCTGCATGAAAATCCAGCAAAAGAGAATGATGATGAGAATCAGGATGAAGTAGTATTAGAAAAATCTAGAGAGAAGTATCAAGAAAAAGAAGATGATTGACAGGGTCAAAGGCTGCAGAGAGGTCAAGAAGAATGAGGACTGAGAAAAGCTATTCAGTTTTGTCAAAGATCATTAGTTACTGTGGAGCGAGCAGCTTCATTTGAATGAGGAAGTCACAAAATAATCTGCAAAGGGTTTGAATCATTTGGGAGGAAATGCAACAGAGGAACCAATTATAGACAACTTCTTCAAGGTTAGCCAAAAAGGAAGATGTAGAAGGTAATAACTGGGAGAGACAAGGATGTCATTGTCAGAAGTAGAGAGGCTGTCAGTAGACAAATGGAAGTTTAAATTGAGTGAGATTGGGGATAATAGAAAGGGTGAATTGCTGATGAAGACTGGATAGCATGGGATCTCTTGTGTGTGTGTGTGTGTGTGTGTGTGTGTGTGTGTGTGTGTGTGTGTAGTGGTGTAATATGGCAAGGAGAAGCTATACTTCTTCATGTGAGACAGGGGCAAAGGAGGAAGGATCACTGAATGAGGTGAGATGGATTGAAGATGTAAAAAGCATTGCCTTGCTTCAGTGAGTGTCCTTTTGAGATTATATAACATGAAATTGTGAGGGACCCAGAAAACACTTTTTCACGATTTTCTTTAGGTTTGTTCAGTGGCATGTAAGTAGAAAAGGAGATAGCAGATGGAAATAATCCAAGTCTGAGGTGTGATAGGGCAAGATTATAAGATATTATAAAATTGAACTGGTTCACTTAGAGATTAAGATAGGAAAATAAAAGGAGTATAGCTGGTACAGGAGAGAGTCTTAATGAGAACTGAGGGATCATGGGACTTTTTCATTCTTCTAAAGATCTTTGTTATTAGGAATCTTGGATAGAGTGGAAGGGATGAATATGGTTGGAAAGAAATGTAATATAAATATAGAGTATAATACAAATAAGAAAAAGTTTGAAATCCTATTTTAGTTG
This sequence comes from Myrmecobius fasciatus, assembly GCA_023553655.1. NCBI lineage: Eukaryota > Metazoa > Chordata > Mammalia > Dasyuromorphia > Myrmecobiidae > Myrmecobius > Myrmecobius fasciatus. Next base: position 83,760 of record JAJPUD010002933.1, read on the forward strand.
TCTCATCTCATTTGATAGAAAACAACTGGCTACATTTACCAAAAATATCATGCAAACTTCAAACTTTTTGGCATTCTCTATTGTCCAGGGATGTCAGTAGAAGAATCAATTCACAGACAATATTCTTCTACTTTGTTACCTCAGGACTAAGAAAAGATCAGGATGTTGCATTCCTATAAATATGCTGCTATACTAAGCCTGTTTTGAAGAAAGAAATAAGACCCGAATGTACCATATTTCATTTCTAAGAACTGAACATATCTACCCAAGAAGGTAGGGGATATTAAAATCTCATGTTCCAAAACATACAACTTTTATCTTTTTTATTTCACTGGAATTCATAGTTCTTTGAAGGGTTAGATGAGCAGATATGTAAACTTCTTTAACCATATGGCAATATACCAATTTGCCTTCAATGAGCAAAACATTAGGAAGCAGGAAAATACATACTTGGAAGTATTCTAAAGTGACATTTGTTCAGATGGTTTTGAAAGACAATCATCTTATATGCCAAAGGCAAATAGTTCAGATTTACATCCAAGGATTTGAGATTGTTTTAATTCCATTGAACAATTGAGAATTGAATTTTAGAATAGATGCTACTAATCCAGAGAGATGAAGCAGCTGTATATGTTATATGATTTCTAAGGATGCCCTGAAGGTTTTTCATCTAAAAACATGCATTGCTCAGCTGGGAGAATCATGCATTTTTGCTCTATATTATAAAATAATGTTACCTGAGAACACATTGAAGCAATCAACCATTTATAGATCAGTGTTAATTATCATATCTTTTCAATACAATGTAATTCAATCACAATGTATTTAGTATCTGCTGAGTAGATTCCTGATATTAAGGAGATTAGTAGCTTTGAATAATGTAATTATGAAGATCTGAGGGCACGACCAATCATTTTGGGTTTGGAGGAATCAGAAAAAGTTACATGGAAGAAATAATATTGGAATTGAGACTTAAAGGGACAGGGCAGGGAGTAAGGCATTCTTGTCATATCAAAAACATAAGCAAAGAATCACAGAATGTTAAAAACCAAAGAAATCTTTGGATCCACTTACATTAGAAAATACTTTTCATATGTAATGTAATATAAATACATTTGCAGTAAAAATATTTTACAAAGAAGAAAACTGAATCTCAGAGAAGATTGATGATAGAAAATATTCTTTTAGCTTTTTAAAAAATAATTTCACAACTGCTTAGTGGTAGAACTAAGTCTTGAATTCAGATCATCTCCTTGTACACAAGAACTCTTCAATCCCACCATATGCCATTTTAACCATTACATGGTTTTACCCCAACCTTTAATAATTCAATCTTCTGCTATAGTGTCATAATGCTTCCTGAAATGGAAGTGACTCTGGACTCTCAAAAGTTAAGTAAATAAAATGTGGTTACCAGGTATTTGATTTGTTCATAGACTTGGTCATGCTACTTTCCTAATTAAAACCCTTAAATTTATCCTTACTGTTTGTTAAGCAAAGTATAAACTTTTTTTTTTCTGGCAGCTAGGTAGCACAGAGGTTAGAACATTGAGATTAGAGGCAGGAAGTCCTTAGGTTCAAATCTGTCCTAAGACACTTAATAACCATGTGACTGAAAAAGCCACTTAACTTCTACCTGTCTCAGTTACCTCAACTGCAAGATGGGAATAATAATAGAATTTACTTCCCTATAAAACAGGCCTTTAATTATTATGGCTATCATCCACTCCTTGATTCATTTTAATTCAGTAAACATTTATTCAAAGCCTACTGTATGAAGAGTTATATGGTTACCACCAGTTGAGAAAGAAAGTTTAGAAAAGATAGTCATTTATATCATAAAACAATTAACTTAATAAGAACATGATAAAGCCACAACTAACTACAATGCAAAAAAATAATGTATTATACTTTAAATTTATGAGAAATACAAATATCAGTGGATAGAAATGGCAATAATTACAAAGATTTAGGCTCAACTTCAGGAGCAAATGATCACAATTAAAATTTTCAAAAACTGTAGTCTCAGATTCTCATTATTAAGATTTTAAAGTGGGATGAGATTACCATTTATTTGTTGGGAATGTTGCTTATGCGATTCATGTGTTGACTAAAGATTGAATTAGATAATCTCTAGGTTCCTATTCCATAGTTTATAATCTCTCAAGCTTCTCAGGAAGTCAAAATAAACACAAATGAAAAAGTCTCTTTGGCCTCTGGATCAATTAATTTTGTAGAAAGGTAGTCAAATTTACACAGGAAGTTATTCATATGCACATCCTTCATTTGACCCTCATGAAGGAGGCTGCCTTTCTGTTCCTGTCGGAATAGTGTGAGACTTTATACAATATTGGTATGTAATAAAAATCTGTTGAATTAACAAATGAAAAAATGACTCAAAAGCCCACAAATTGACACTTGATCTTGGTAAAAGAAAGCCATTTCTAGAGCATCTTTTGGGGCAAGCATTGGGTTCCAGAACATAATTACTATGCCTACAAACTAATGCAACAAAAGGTAGTTATTTATAGTGATGACCCTAAGTTATTGTGAAAAAGTCAAACCATGGCAGCTAGATGGCGCAGCCCTGAAATCAGGATAACCTGACTTCAAATCTGGCCTTAGACACTTAACACTTCCTAGCAGTGTGATCTTGGGCAAGTCACTTAACCCCAAATGCTTCAGCAAGAAAAAGTCAAACTATTTCCAACAAATACCATTTTAAAACAGTAGAATATACTTACATACATATATATATATATATACACATACATACACACACATATAAAACACATTCCAGAATAGTTTTCACTTTACAAGTCCTTGGTAATTAAAGAGTTACATTTCCATTATGCAGAAAATTTCACTTATGCAGAATTCCCTCCCTTTCAATAACAATCTTATACAAATAACTTAATAGTTAACTATTTTACTTTGTTATATTTGTTATTCTAAATGTTAATCTTATTTTACTTTAAAATGAAATGTAGACATTATTTTTAAATATTAATTTTGAAGCAATGGTTTTCTGTGCATTTAAAATTAGACACTTTGACAGAATATGCATTTACTAAATCAATCAGTTAGGCTTAGACTAGACTTTGTCATTTTAGAAGTTGGAGGAGAGAACATTAGTAGTCTCCTGCCCCTGGAAACTGTTAAATTTGGCATTCTGGGTTTTTTTTTCTTTGTTTTTCTTAATCTACAAAATTAGTCTGACCCTAAATAATTTTCTCAGTTTTATAGTATATGTGATACTTTGTTATATCCTTATATATCTTCCTATCTCTTTTCCCTGGCCCCCTTCCCTTGGCTCATATGTTTGAATGAGAGTGAGCCTGAGAAGTATTCTCTTCATGTGGTATATGACTCATAGGACAATATGACTGCAAAGAGAACCCAAACTTAATATCTCTGAAGCTTCTATTTCAAGTAAGCTTCCAGGAAATCAACCAATTATAAATCACTCATCAAGCCAATGTCTAAATTGTTATAAGATATGCAAACAATTCCAAGGCATTTTCATAGATTACTTAACAGAATATTGTCCACTATATGACAACAACAGAAAAATAAAAGAAAAAATACAAACAATTTGGAAGTAAACATTTTGTAAAGTTCAAGATCCAAAGAGGAGGGCATAAATATGCTTCAAGAAGAGTATTATGAATACAAATACAGTATTAGGAATCTACTGTGAATCATTTTGAGCTAAGCTTGAGGATATGCTTCTAGTATTTCTTTTCTTTACCCTATATTCTATTTTTTTCCTTTTAGCAGATGGATAACGATAGATATTTAACAATTAGGTGGGCATGGGGGTCTGGGTGGAGGAGAGATATGTATAGATATACTTTATGTTTAACCTATTATTAACATTTTCTCCCTCACTTTCTTAAATTTAAATAATTAAAAACAATAAATAAAACCCTAATCTGTAGCATTTGTTGATTTCTGAAGTGTGAATGCTCACACTAAAAATATGGCTCCATTCAGAACATTGCTGGTTTGGAATCTCGAAAACTTGATTTCAAAAAGCCCCCCCTCATACAATTAATAGCTGATGACTCTGGATGACTCATTTGTTTTCTGTTTGTTCATTTCTAAAATGGGAATAACAATAGCACTTATCAAATTAAAGCTAAATTCTGAGAGATTATGCTATTTTCAAGACCAGAGATTAAGGAACTTCAAGGAGCAGACATGTGTTTAGTGTGTACAATTTGGGTGAAGAGATAAACAACTTTACTCACAAAGACATGATTTTGTCAGATGGAATGTTTTCTTCATTGAAGCAGATCAGAACCTCTTGGTAGATGATCTTTGTGAATTACAGTTGCCAAAAAATTCCCCATCCAGTGGCCAATTCTTTTGCTCAGAATTTAGCTGGAGTAGTTCTTGGGTGCACAGAAGTAGCCCACACTATTTTTTAGTACAGAGGAATTTAGCTCTTACTAATTTAAGAGAACCTGCATGACTTGGTCCTTACCCATCCACTGCATAATCTGTGAAAACTTGTGGTTACTTCCACAGGATAATGGATCATGGGGAATTTTAATGGAGGAGATGGGTGATAAAAATGTATTAACATGTAATTGGGGGAAAAGAAAGTATTACATATATATTATATATTGAGGTCCTCAAGTAAAATTGAAAGACAACTCGTCAAGTCCTTTCATTTCTGAAAAATTATTTGAATCTTTTAATTTCTGTTGCCTCAAAGATTGTTTCTTTTCAGTGGGAAAAACACTATGGGAACTATATAGCTAGAATAGAGTTTTCCTAGAGGAACATCAGTCCTATTTACTTATACAAGTTTCTTCCTTTTGGAAGGAGAAGAGGGAGCTAGAGATCATATAATTTGTGATCCTCTGTCCTCAATGGTCTAACTTCCAAAGTTTAACAAAGATCATTGCCAGATAGATTAGATTAAATATTTTTGTTGCATTCAATACTATGTTCACAGATGTTAAACTTCTGAAGTGCTCCCTTAATATTGCTACGTGAAAACATTTTTACCAACTGAATTCTGTTCTAATTTTATTATTCTTTCACCAACATTTTACCTCTGGTCCTGGTGGTCCGGATGGTCCATGGGGGCCTGGGTCACCTGTTTGCCCCTAAAAAATAAAATAAAAAAAGCAAGGATAAGAATTTATAAAATAACTATAATTCATGAAGAAATAAGCATATAACAAGCTAGCATTTTACAATGCAATTGTGCCCTTCAAAGTTTCATTGGTTTACCACACAAAAACTAGCAAAATTATGTTCCATTTATTGAAAAGTTTCAACATTATTATAAAGATATTTTCATTTTAAAATATTTTAATCTATGCTTAATTTGAACTAATATTAATATAAAATAAATTAATGCTAGTGGTTCAGAAAAGCACTCAACTCTTTATAAAGATTGCCTCTTAGATCATTCCCATTTTCTCTAATTTTCATTTTCTTCTAATTTATTGGTTACTTTCTTCATTCTTAAAGTAACTAAAATACCTTTGTTTAACCCTACTACCTACTATTCCATGAAATTAACATTTTACATCCCGGGCATAGAGCTGGTCCAAATCTTTCAAGTCATTGTAAATGAGGCTCTTCAGTGTTCTGGCATTTGATGCAATCACCACAATGGCATCTTCAAACAGGAGTATCTGGAGGAGCTCACCATCTATAAGTGATTCCTTCCTGGACTTGAACTCTGTGCAGGATCTAAGTGAGAGGTAAGACAGTGATATATACCTTTGAAAAGCACATGTCTCTCTGTATTATTATTAACTTGATATTAATAATCAGGAGTTCACAGAACAAACTATCACAGTTGTGAAATTATCCAAAGAATCTTGTACGATTTACAAAAAGAAACACTTTTGTTAGAAGAGAGTTCTTAAAGTAGCAGTTTGTTCTACTAAATCAAAATCTTTTTATTAAAAACAAATAATACAAAGAGATTTTATATGCTCTATAGCTTTCAGTCACTTGTATGATTCTAATTATATGATACCATAGATTATCTTTCATGAAGGCTTGTTATCAAACTTTCAAGAAAGCCATCAATAACACATAGATATTATTTACGTATACAAACATACACACATATGTGTGGGAAGGTAGGAACTGAGTCAATAATTATTGACATTCTCTAGTTTGCTTTTCTGCATGGAAAAAAATTTAAATATTTTTTGCACATCTTTGGTATCTTCCCTCTCTCAGGCCCCTTGAAAATGAATGCTTTTAAAAATATACTGTATCTAGATTGGGCTTTCTCTGTATGTACTTACTCTGGGACATTTACTATGATTATTTCCAGTTCAATTCTTAAAAAGTGACATTTACTCTCATTGTCTCTATTTCCTTTCTTTCCATTTGCTTCTCAATCTTATCAAAACTGAGTTCTTATCTCCCTCAACAGAAGCTACTCTCTGTGAGTTTAATAACCATCATTTAGTTATTAAATCCAATGATCATTATTCTGCCTTCATCCTTCTTTACCTCTCTACAGCATTTGATAATATTGAACACTCTGCTTTTAAGTAACATTTCCTTCTTTGCTTTATGCTCTTCCCTGCTTTTCTTACTTGGCTGGCTAGTTCTTTGCAATCTCCACTTCTAAAATTATTTCTCATATTTTACTCCTTAAATTGGATTAAGTGAATATATCTTTGCTGGTAGATGTCATATATGTATAGAGAAATAGATAATGAGATACTATGTATATGTGTGTATTTATATAATACATAAATGCTTATATGCATAAACATATGTATATATTATGTAGTTCTATGTGTATATATAACATATACATACATACATGTATAAATACATGTGTGTGTACAACCCCCATTTCTTCTTACATTTCCAATTTAATATTCAAATAAGCATTTTAAATGCAACATAACCCAAACAAAACTCATCTTTCCCTCTAAACTCACCACTTTTCCAAACTTCATTTCTGCTGAAAATACTATCATTCTACAGTAACCTAGTTGATTTACTATATAGGTATCATCCTTGATACTTCATTGTCCCTAAATTCTCAAGTTCGATCATTTATGAAATCTGTATTCTAGCTTAACTTACTTTATGTCTTTTTCCTTAACTCCACTCACTTGACTCTTCTCTTACTCCAGTCCCTTATTATCTCTTTTCTAGACTGTTCAAGAGTTTTTTAATTAGACTCTCAGATTTCAGTCTCTTATCTCCCCATCTATTCTCCACAGAATTACCAGAATAATCTTCTTAGCACATATTTGGCCATGTCACTATCCTGCTCAGGAACAATCAAACAAGTCCCTCTACTGACCCTATGCACTGTTCCTTGTTTTTCTTGCTATATGTCTTAATTATAAGATGTTGTGTGGAGAGGTGAGAAGATTAAAGTTAAAAGTAAACTTTTTTTGTCTTTTTGTATTTGAGTTCAAACTGAAAAAAAAATTAAGAGAGACTGACTCTCTCATCAGCGTACTTTAATGTCAGAATCCAGGCAATAATTGGGTTTAAATACAACAAATGTTTATTATTACCTGAAAGAAAACATTATCTGAAATAAAACAGTCCCTGAACCTTTTAAGAAAAATCAATTTATAAAAATTCTTATTATGAAATAGAAACCTTTGGGACATTAATTTTAAAGGCTTATTAACTTAGGAAAATTATTAACCCTTGATTCCTTTTAAAAAGCTACAATTTTTAAATTAACTTAAATATATATTCAAATTTACTTTTTTGTTTTGTTTTTGTATAATCTAGTTTACTTTTGAATTCATTGATACATCTTGATTTTATACAAGACACTTTAATAAAAATATTCAAAGGAATCTCTTACAAAGTATACTTCCTAAAGTTTGTTTGCTGACAGAAAGAAGACATGTGCCTTTTAACTGTAATCTTCATATGAACATAGACCTTTTCTTGTATTTGAAGTTTTATTTGATTTTCATGTTGACTTTGTTAACATTATTGTAGTCCGTTTGTATATGGTCCTTTTATCTCTGATTTCTTCACTTTACAATGCATATAAATCTTCATCTATGTCTCTGAATTCATTGTATTCATTATTCTTTAAAGCATTCAACATTCCATTTCACTGGAAATTTGTCCACTTATTTCTCATCATTAGTCACTTATTTGGCTTATTTTCCAACTTTCTTCCTATTGCAAATAATGTTGCTATGAACTTTTTTATACAAATGGATCTTTCCTTTCTGTAATAACCAATTTAAAATATAGTTCCGGTGTTATTTTCTATGTCAAAGGGTCTGAGAAATTTAATATCTTTTCTTGCAAAAAATAAGCACTTAGTAAATGCATGGAAATTCATGGTTTTATACAGAATCCTCTTTTTTATGTTATTCTGTGTAGATGGAAATAAAATCTTTTTTGTCTTTTTGTATTTGAGTTCAAACTGAAAATTTTTTTAAAGAAGTCAAATTCCCTTTAATAATGATTTTGTTTATCCTTGACCATCCATTCTAGAACTGAAAGTTATAATTTGCTTCAAGATTATTTTAACTTGCATTTAGCTTCTCTTTAATGATTTTGTTATTGAGTGTTTTCTCATTGGAAAATTATTTGTATCATCTAACCCATTATTTACTTAGGAATAGTTTGTAATCTTATATGTTTGTCAATTTCACATATATAGACATTTATATGCATATATATCTATATATACATATTTAATATTACATGTCTATCAGAAGTATCTAATGGAAAGATCTTCTGTCAAACAGAATCAGCTCATACTGTTCTCTCTGCATCCAGAATTATCCTTCTTTTATCCTCCACAAGTTATAAAAAAATTACCAAAGCTTCTAAAGTAGAGATTTTTACCTTGCCACTTTTTGACTTAAGAAACTTCAGGAGCTGCTTATTGGTTCTACAACAAAAGACAACCTCCTTGGTTGAGCTTCCAAAATTCTTTAAAATCTTTTGAGACATACTACCCATTACCCTTTCACATGTTCACCATTCTAGCCAAGGTGCCCTATTAACTAGATGCTTCCTGCATATAATTCTTTCCATTGGCTCTTCCTCATGTTTGGGATGCACTGTCTCTTTATCTCCTTTTGCAGAATGCTCAGCTTTTCTTCAAAGCTCAGCCAAAGTGCTATTTCATTGAAGAATAATATGTTGATCCCTCCACTTGATGATTTCTCGCATCTCCGAAATTATTTTGTATGTCATTTAAATATAATTTTCTTGGTATACATTGTTTTTTCCAATGAAATATAATCTACTTGAGTGCTTAGACTATTTTATTTTTTCTTTGTTTCCCTGGCACTTAATATAAGCACTTATTGAATAAATGAATAAAAACTGACACACTTTAAAAATGACTTTAAGAGAGGATTATCCAAGGTGTGTGTGTGTGAAAATGTTCGATATTATTATCCCAAAAGATAACCTGGTAAATATTGGTAATTCTCAACTTATGTGCCTAGCTTCCCATCTCAAAAAATGTTTGTGACAATAATCTATACATACATTGAGAATAGTTTCAGTGGAGGTATTAAAAGAAAATAGGCAGATTTTCTCAAGCAATTTTCCATAGAATATACTTTTATAGTCATAAAATTGACTGTAAGATATAAAGAATCCAAATACTATTGTGTTTACTATTTCACTATTACTCAATAGAGTAAAGCATTGCCTTGAGATCTCTTCCAACAATGTGTCTGCACATTTACAAGGTGTAAAACTCATACAAGATTTCATGAAAGGTGCAATAATAAAGAAAGTTGGTTGACAATCTCCTGAGTATGAATATCAATCAAGACATAGAACAGGGAGACATGCTCACCAAAGGTGTGTGTCACTGTCATGGAGAGTTCCAATGCAGAGTCCAAGTTGAAGAAAGATTCCCTAAAATGGTGGAGTTTCCAGATGCTCTTATTTAAGATGACCTTGTGCTGATTGCATCAACCATCAGAACACTGCAGAACCTTCTAAATGAGATACGAAGTTACTGAAGAGTTTGACCTAACTATACATAAAGAAAAAAATAAGTGGAAGAAGAATTCTGTTTGTACAAAATATGATTTGCAGGTGGGTAAACAATTTGTAGATGTGATCCATTTGTACATTTATGTGGGACAGGAACTACAAATGAACCATGAGGAACTGAGTCCAGAAGTGAACAAAAAGAGAATGGCTTGCCTTTGGGAAGTTCTCTTGTTTCTGAAACAAAATGTTTTCCCTTCTCACTCCTGCCTCTTGCCTTCCCTGCTTTCCTTCAAAATTCAGTAGAAATATCTTCTGCAGGGATCTGTCCCATCCCTCTTTGTGCCAACCTGCTAATTATTTTCCTTATCAGATAATGTTCATATGCCTATACACACATATCACATTATACCATTTAACTATCTTTATAAATTTTATTTTTCCCTTTTAACTACTATGAAATAAAAAAGCAAAAGAGTAAAAAAATAAGACATAACAAATATGTATAAAAAAGCAAAACAAGCTCCTGCATTGGTCATATCTGTAAATATGTCTCATTCTGCATCTTGTTTTCACTTCTCTATGAGAAAATGGATAGTGAATTTCACAGTTGGTCTTCTAGAATTGTGGTAGATCATTTTGATCAACATTCTTAAATCTTTCAAAGCTGTTTTTCTTTTCAATTGTCCATCTGCTTCTGTTCCTTTCATTCTATATCAATTCTATATCAATATATCAATTCTATATCAATAGCAACCTAAATCATTCTATATACAAATCTTTCCACATTTTTCTAAAACCATAAATTCTTTTTTTTAATTAAAAGCTTTTTATTTTCAAAATATATGCATGGATAATTTTCAACATTCACCTTTGCAAAACTTTGTGTTTCAAAAATTTTTTCCTTCCTGTCCCCTTCCCCTCTCCCCAGATGGCAAAAAAATCCAATATGTTAAACATATGCGATTCTTCTATATATATTTCCATAATTATGCTGTGCAAGAAAAATCAAATAAAAAAGGAAAAAAATGAGGAAGAAAACCAAATGCAAACAAACAACAATAAAATGGTAAAAATACTATGTTGAGATCCACACTCAATCCCCACAGTACTATTTCTGGGTGCAGATGGCTCTCTTCATTAAAAGACCATTGAAAAGAGTCACATCTGTCAGAATTGATCATCATATAATCTTGCTCTTGTTGTGTAAAATGTTCTCCTGAGTCAACTCACATTGCTTAGCATCAACTAACATAAGTCTCTCCAGGCCTCTCTGAAATCATCCTGCTGATTGTTTCTTATTTAACAATAATATTCTTTAACATTCATATACCATAACTTATTCAGTCATTCTCCAACCGATGGGCATCCACTCACTTTCCAGTTTCGTGACACTACAAAAAGGGCTGCTACAAACATTTTGTACAAATAGGTCCTTTCCCCTTTTTATGATCTCTTTGGGATACAGGGCCAGCAGAGAAACTGCTGGATCAAAGGGTATGCAGAGTTTTATAGTCCTTTGAGCATAGTTCCAAATTGCTCTCCAGGGTGGTAAAACTGTCATTTCTTATGGAAAAATATTAATTCATTATATAAATGTACCATAATTTGCTCAGTCACTTCTAGTACTTTGCAAATGCAAAAAGAGGTGCTATAATTATTTCTCTCCACATGGGTCCTTTTCTTCTTTATTTGATTTCTTTGTGGTATAGGTCTAATAGAGGTATGCATAGTTTAGTCATATTTGGGGTATAGTCTTAAATTGCTTTCCAGAATGGCCAGACCAAATCAGAAGCTCCACCAACAGTGTATTAATGTAGTTATTTTCCTGCAATTCTTTCAACAATTAATTTAATCAATTAAAATACTTTGATTTGCATTTCTATAATTATTAGTGATTTGGAAAATATGTATATATGAATAATGATAGTCTGGATTTCTTTATTTAAAAAACACTCCTATCCTATGGCAATTTATTAATTGGGGAATGGCTCTTATTCTTAGAAGTTTTAATGAATTCTTTCAGGAAATGGGCTTTTTTAAGAGAAAATTGCTCCATATCTCACTCTCTGCCCATTAATGTTTCCATTCTTAGTTGCTTTGACTTTAATAATAAAAACAATTTTATTAATAAAATTAGCAAATCTTATTCTCTGTTTTCCTACATTTAGTCATATGCATATATCTGAAAGATTTTTTTGATGTTCTTTTAAAAAATGAGCTGACCTTTTATAGTTAAATCATATCAAGTCAATAAAGGAATCATTAAATATTTACAATGTTGGAAGATCATACTAAATACTGGAAGACAGTCTCTTCCCTCAAACAATTTATATTTTGAAGGGAGAAAACAACACATAAAAGAAAGCTGAAGGATATGGGAAGAAAGCAGGGATGTGCTAGTCAGTTCATATCAGCTTGCAAGAGTCAACTATTGTTTTCATTATGTGCATTTAAACCTTAAAAACTGTCAAATGCTACAAATCAGAAATTGATTTATTGTTTTATGGATTGTCTAGTCTTAAGTGTTGAAGAAAATGTTACTAACGCAGATTGAACTTAGAAGTGATTGATATATTCATTTTCTTCCAGCTAGTTTTTAAGTATTTTCCAGCATTCCCATGAAAGAAGATAACCTGGTTTGGGGCATGGCAGAAATAGAAATCTATAAAGTAAGAATCAAGGCCAGAGAGAAATAAAGGAATAAATTTGAATCTTGTACCTACTATAATAAATGATATGAAACATTACTTTATATCTAATTTTTGCCAGACTTTCCATCTCTTTGAATAAGAAATGATCTTTGGGTTTACTGAATACTTGGATACAAGGCTGACTTGCTTCTGTATGTTGAATATCTATTCTGTTTCAATGATTCTTTTATCTATCTATCTATATGTTTTGACCAGTATAAAATCAGGATTAATTCTTTGTAGTATAAATTGATATCTGGTTTTGTTAGGCTACTCTCCTTTCCATTTTTTAAAAAAATGTTTCCCTTGAAATACTTGAACTTTTGCTATTCCATATGAATTTAGTTATTTCCCCCCCAGCTCTATAAAATATTCCTTGGTTAGTTTGATTGGTATGGCACCGAATAAGTATATTAGTTTAGGTAAGCTTGCTATTTTTATTATACTGGCACTGTCTACCCATGAGCAATTAATTTCTCCAATTATTGAGGTCAGTCTTTATTTACCTAGAGAGTCTCTTGTAATCATATCCATACTGTTTCCATATGTGATGGTAGATGGCCTCCCAGGTATTTTATAAATTCTGTAATTATTGTAAATGGAATTTCCTCTTTATATCTCTTCCTGTTGTATTTTGTAGGCTATGAGTAGTAATGCCAAAAACTTATGTAGATTTATATCATGGAATTTTATTGAATTTATTAGTTTTAATATATTTTAATTGATTCTCTGAGTAAATCATCATACTATCAGCAAAATGTGATGATTTTATTTCTTGTTTACCTCTGTTTATTCTCTCAAATCACTTTTTTTCTTATTCCTACAACTAGCAGTTCTACTATTATGTAAAATATTAGTGGTGATAGTATATATTTTTGCTTTACTCAATCTTAATGGAAAAATTTGTACTTTAATACCATTAAATACATATAATTTGTTAATTAAACAATTTTCTATTTTAGTGCTCTTTTAAAAGCATAGATGGGCATTATATTTTGTTTTAAAAAAAGGTCTTTCCTGTACCTATAGACATTCATAAGATTTTTATTATTATTAGGTTTTATTTTATTTGTAGTTTTCCTAATGGAGAATTAAACCTGAAATCCTAGCATAAATTCCATCTAGTTATGATTTTTTTTTGATATGTTGCTATAAACCTCTTTGCTAATCTTTCAGGATGCTCAGTGGACATCTTAAACTAATATATCCCAATTGGAACACATTACCTTCTTTCCCCTCTATTTTCTTTTACTCTAGAAGGCAATATCATTCTCCCAGTCACTGAAGCTTACAACCTAAGAATAAACTGTTCTTTGAATGTTTGATAGAATTTACTTGTAAATTTATTTGTGCCTTTTTTTTCCTATAAGGTATCATTTGTGGCCTTTTCATTTTTTATTTCCTGCAGGTGTGGATTATTTGGATTTTTTGCTTCTTGTCCTGAGTTCAAATCTGATCTCAGACACTTAACACTTCCTAGCTGTGTGACTCTGGGCAAGTCCCTTAACCCCAATTGCCTCAGGAAAAAAAGTGACTTTTTTGCATTGACTACTATTAAAACTATTTTTTAATTTTCAGAATTTGGGGGAAGTTAATTAAGGTTTTAAAATTTGTTGGTTTTGTAGTTGTTACACTCCCAATTTATTGATATGTTTCTTAGGAGTTATTTGGCAAGTATACATTTTCCCATAAAGGCTACTTTGGCTATATCCAAGAAATTTTGTTATACTGTGTTGTTATAATTTTCTTTGATAAAATATCCCTATAATTTATTCTCTGACATACCATTTCCTTAGAATTAAGTTATTTAGTTTCTAATTTTTAACTCTTTAATTTTCCTTTACTGAGTATAATTTCTATTGTATTGTATTTTTTTTTACTAAAGGATGTGCTTAATATTTCTTCTTTCCTTACCTATTTTCTTCTTTTGGGTTTAAGGTTTGTATGCAATACTTTGAATTTTTGAAAATGCATTGCACAGTGTTAGAAAATATGTATATGTAGATTAACATCCTATAAACAGAAAATATATATACCTCCAATGGAATAAAGGATTTCTAAATATTTCTAAAAGACCAGAACTAAGTAGATGTCTTGAAATGGAAATGCATGCAGCAAGAGAAACATAGGAAATCTTATATTTTTAATCTTATATTTTTGTTTAACTGAAATGGAATTGTGAGGATAAATTGTTTTCATGTTAATAAAGAGATAAGAAGCAAATGACTTCCCAGAGCTCTAATTTTTTTAAGAGTCATAAAGAAATTAAAATGATGGCAGATCTAGGGATGGTTTTGTTCTGTTTAGTGGTCTTAGAAGACTAAAATGGGAGGAAAGGAGCATTATAATGGGGAGGAAAGGGGCATTATAATGGAGAGGAAAGGCAGAATGACCAGGAGTAAATTACCATTGTATAATAGACTGCACAAGATGAAGATCATACAAATAAAGCACACAATCATAAACACAAATTTTTCCTCTGTAAATATATTAAACAATAGAGAAATAGCAAGGAAAAGGAATGGGTGGGGGTAGAGAGAAATATGAAAGAAAGAAAGGGCAGGATCAGTAAGAGAGTAGTCATAAACAAAACAAACTTGAATGTTGTAGGCAGGAATGTAAAGGGAACTAAAAGGAAGAAAGAATAAGAACAAGGGTGAGGAATAAAGTGAAGAGAATAAATGCAACATAGAGGCAACAGATTTTTTCATGTATAAGATCAAAAGTGTTGGTTAAGTGGTTTTTTCTTCTACCACCTTTTCTGTGCAGAGGGATGTGAGACAAAAAAAAAAAGAGAAAAAAATGCAATAGGACATACAGGATGGAGGAAATTTCATATACAATTAATCATGATTATAAATATCAATGGGATTAATTTGTATATAAAACAGAAGAGGGTATGTAGATGGATTAGAAGTCGAAACTAACAATATATTGTATATAAGAAATATACTTAAAACTCAAAGATTCTCATACAGTTAAAATGAGGTTGCTATTGCTTTAGCTGAACTTAAAAAAGGGAAGGAATGAAGCAGTAGTTGAATTCAAAGAAGATTAGAGTAAATATAGATAAGATAAAAAGATAAGCAGAGAAATTAAATTTTACTTATAGATAATATAGAAAATGAATCAATATCAATAATTAGTACATTTGTACATAATATCATAACATTCAAATACTTATAGAAAAATTTCATTAAAGAGGGAAAATTAGAAAGTACAATTATAATAATGGGGCACTTTAATATAACTCCTTTAAGACCTAGATGAATTTACAAAAATTTAACAAAAAATAAATAAGAAAGAAGTTAAGGATTTTTTTAGAATTTTAGAAAAATCAGAGATGACATATCCCTAATGTCTACTGAATAGTAATATATATACATTCAATATTTATAAAGGTGTCATGCATCTGAGAGTATATAAATTTACTCTCAGATGCATGACACCTTTATAAATATTGAATGTGAATTGATGGATAAGGACCTTATCCAAAAAAATGTAGAAAAGCAGAATTACTAAATACTGACTATAATAATGTAAGAAAAGCTTACTTCAATATTCCATAAAGAGTCCTTAAAGAATTAAAAAGTAATTAGGACTAAGCAATATACTTATAAAGAATTGGTAAGTCAAAGAATACACTGTAGGAACAAGAGAAAATTTAATCAAATAAAATGTCAACAATGAGACAACAAATAAAAATGGAAAAGCAACTGAAACAGTTCTTGGAGGAAATTTGTATTTTGATCTCTATCAACAAAGAAAGAAGTCAATGAATTTGATATTTGATTAAACAGCTCCCTATATTAAAAAGTGATTTTAAAATGAAATTATTTTTATTATAAACGAAAAACAAAGATTGTGGCAAATGGAAGAAGAAATAGAAGAAATTATAGAAATATTTTATTCAACTAAGTGCTAATAAAACTGTAGAAGAAACGAATATTTAGAAAACTCTTTTGATTTAGCGAAACCATCCCCCAATTAACTCACAGAAAAAGAAAAATATTCCATATATGCAAAAATATTCATAGCAGCCTTCTTTTTGTAGTAGAACTAGAAACTAAAAGGATGTCCATTTATTGGGTAATAGCTAATAAATTATGGCATATGGATGTAATGTAATATTATTTATCACATGAAAGATGACATGAATGGTTTCAGAGAAACTTAGAAATTCCTACATGAATCGATACTGAGTGAAGTGAGATGACAATTTTAGAAAAACAGCTTTTAAAACATGAGAACTCTGATCAGTACAACATTCAGCTATGCTGAAGACTGATGAAATATCCTACCCACTACACAGAAGAGAAGAGATGATCTTAAAAGAAAAAGAAATGCATTTTTATATATGAAAATATAGGAATTTATTTTGTTTAACTATGTATATTTATTGCAAGGAATTTTTTAACTTATTTTTTCTCCCTTTTGGGGGAAAAAGAAATAAAACAGGGTCACTGAATAACTTTTAATGCAGAAAAGAAAGGAGGCGGGTTGTACAGAAGTACATACAAGCAGGAAAGCTTTGAAAGTCATGGGTTGAAATTACATAATTAAAAAGAAAAGCAAGTTAAACATAGTAAAGGTCTTTAGTTTCATATACAATCTTCCTTTCCCCTCCTCATTCTAATATGTTATGGAAATATCCATTTTATTTGGTGTTTGTTAAGTTCATGATAAATTTTGTTTATTGAAATTTAAAAATAGAGATAATATGAGGATTCAATGTGCTAATGAAAAGAAAATAATGAGAACTGCCTATGCTAGATGAGCATAAATTAGTTTTAATTTTCATGTTTTAGAAGAAAAAATCAAATCTACTTAATCACAAATTTCTTGAAGTTTAGTGATATATGATCATTTCTGTTTTATGTCTAATTATTAATTCTTCCCATGTCTATAATTATGAAAAATACTACCTTCAATTCTTCTTTAATTTTTTATGATATAACTTTTTATGAATAAATTATTCATTCATTTGTAATTTACTGTAGTATAAGGAATACAATGCTGATCTAGACCTATTTTTCTTCCATATTGCTATCAATTATCCTAACATTCTTTGTCAAGTAGAGTCTGTTCCATAATAATTAAGAGCTTGAATTCTTCTAATGTTAGATTACTGTTCACATTTTCCCTAGGTCTTTTTTTTCAAGGTAATCAATGTTGAGTGATTTGTCTAGGATCGCACAGCAAATAAGTGTCAAATGTTTGATGCTGGACTTGAACTCAGTTCCTCCTGACTTTAGGGCCAATGATCTGTCCACTGTGCCATCTAATGGCCTCTAGGTCTTTTTTATTTAGTGTATTCCATTGATTTAAAAAAAAAATTTTTGAAGCCAGAAATATATAGAATTCATTATTGTTACTTTACATTATAGTTTGAGATCTGGTTCCAAAACCTCTTCAGTTTAGCACAGTGTCTGGAATATAGCTAACACTTAATAAATGTTATTGCCCTATTGCATCTTCCTATTTTTCTTTCATTATGTATCTTGTTCTTGACCACTTCCAAAATAAAATTTTAAAAATTAATTTATTTTATTCCATGTTATATGGCATTCCTCTATAATTTGGTGAGGTTTTTTTTTTTGCACTAAATATAGAGCAACTTGGATAGTATTATTTTTAGTATATTAGTTGACTCTATGCTTACAAGTGAAGGTCTGAAGGTCTCCTGTTTTTTAGGTCTTCCTTTATTTGTATTAAAAACAACTGGACATATATATATACATATATATAAACATATCCAGATAGCATGCATATATATATATATAAAGTTTTGCTTGTCTCCTGATATTGCAATTTCTATATATTATATATTCTAAATATGCACTATATTTAAAAGTTTTATTTATTATATCAATGGTGTTAAACAATCCTTAATTGATTCTCTCTCTCTCTCATTTTCCATTCAATACATTTAGCAAATAGCTTATTTATTTGATTGATCATTAATAAAGATAGTTTAATAGCCATTTATCAACTTATTTAGCTATTTATTTATTTTATCATTTAACAGTCTTTATCATAATTTAATAGCTACTTTAAAGGATGGATATGTTACATTTGTACATTTATTTATGAATTCATTATAACAGAGCAAAGGTATCAAATGTTTTGCTCACAAAAGACTGCTATAGAAATTAAATTAAAATTAAAATGTATTGGGGAAATATTTGACAAAACAATTAGAAATATATGATGCAATAGAGGTAATGTTAATTTGTGGTTTTCTAAGTAAATAAAACACCTACAGGCATTCATTTCTATTTTGACATTATTGCCCTAGAATATTATCAATTTTTGAAAATGCATGCATACTAATGATCAGAGAAATGCAAATTAAAACAATTTTGAGGTGCCACCTCATACCTATAAGAGTGGATAATATGACAAAGATGTTGGATATTGAAAGGGATATGGAAAAACAGGGACACTAGTACAATGTTGGTGGATTTCTGAACTGATCCAACCATTCTGGAGAGCAATTTGGAACCATATCCGGCTATAAAATTGTGCATACCCTTTGATCCAGTAATACAACTGCTAGGTCTATGTCCCAAAAATATTCAAAGAGAAAAATACCTACTTCTACAAAAATATTTATAGCATTTCTTTCTGTGGTGAAAATTGGAAATCAAAAAGATGTCCATCAATTGAAAAATGATTAAACAAACAGATATATGATTGTAATGAAATATTATTGTGTGGTAAAAATGCCAAGCTGGATTTTTAGAAAAATCTAGAAGAACTGACATAAATTGATGTATAATGAAGTTACCAGAACCAGGAGAATGTTATACAAAGTAAAAGCAATATCGTGTGATGAAAAAAATGTGTTGAACTTAGCTATTCACAGCAAGACAATGACTCAAGACAATCCCAAAGGACTGATGATAAAACAGACTATCTGCCTCCAGAGAAAGAATTGATAATTGATTGAATATGGAGTGAAACATGCTATTTTTCACATTCTTTCATTTTTTCTTTTATTTTTTATACAAAGTTACTTTTTCATGTAATTCTTTTATCAATTTAGCATTATTTAATACTTTAAAATTATTTTATCCAATCTTGCAATAGCTCCAAGGATTCTTATGGACTTTCTTACTTTCAGGAGAATTAGTTGTAATTATTTAAAACATATGTCTTCTGTCATTTTTTAAGTCTTGCTCTAGAGTATTTCTTCATTATATTAGGAGCTTTTATTTTTTTGTTCATTTCTTTAGTTTCTCTAACATTTTTTTTCTTTCCACTGGTGCCCTTTTTCCTATCTCTTTTTGTAGTTTATTTTATGCTTTTAATTGATGTGAATCATTATGAGATGTTTTGAGATATTAAAAGAGCTGGAAGTATTCAAAATCTCTCTCAGTCATGATTCCTGAAGATCTTTCTGATTTAATCTATAACATGCATATTTTTAAGAAATAATCTTTGAAAATAGTGACAAAATTAATATATATATATACATGACAGAAACTTCTAAAACATATAAATGTTTATATAAACATATCATAATAAGGCTGTAAGGGTCAATGAAAGGTATGAGCTAGTCTCCTGCCTTAAGAAATAAATAATTAATACTTAAGTATTCCATAGGGATAATTCCCATTATTTTTCAAAATTCCAGAGAAAGAAATTCCAGCTACTCCTTCCCTAACTTTTAAAAATATTTAACAAATCTCAAGATCAGAAAATTCTTTCTTATTAAACAAGAAACTGCACATTGCAGATTAGGGTCATTTGGAAATAATATCATTAACAATAGCATTGTGAACAATAACAAAAAATGGAAGAGATATAAAATAGTAAATATATTCTTATGACTATTCTATTAATCTATCTATTAATGATACAATATTAAGTTATTTGGTGTGGAATTGAGTTTTTAAATTTGAGAACTGGTTTTTCTGAACAAAATATTCTTCAAGCAGGTTTTTGAATGCAAATTTTACTGAAAAAATATATTGTAATTCATTGTCACTGTGCCACAAATGAATGTTGAAAAAAACTATAGACCAAAGATTTTTGGCTCTAAGTCCTGATTTATGCTCTCATTCGGACTAAATCTTAATCTTGTGCTCTCATACCATGAAACTTTTAAGGTGGGATATTAAAGAATGGGGACAGAAAGTAAATTGTTTCATTAAACTTTCTCTTTGTTCTACATTATCATATAGAATAATAGTTTGAAAGGGTAAGAAAATAATAGAAACACATTTGAAAGGCTCTTCGAGATTATCTAATTCAACTATTTATTAAGCATTTACTAGGTATGTGGTATTATATTAGGCACTGGGGATAGAAAGATAAAAATGGAACATTTCCTGTCCTCAAGAGCTTATGTTCTATTGAATTGAATTGAATTTTTAAAATGACAATAAATCCAGGAAATATTAGGTGGTTTAGTCAGAGATCTCCACAGATCTGGACCAGAACCTAGCTATCTCCTGAAATTTAGTCCAATGATATTTCACTCTCACATGCTGCTAAGATAATTTAGATTAAACAGTGCAAAACAAAATGAACATATTTTCTTAGTGTATATATAACTTGAATAAGCAATTATATAAAAAAACCTCAACAATGTATTATGCAATCCTCCATTTCTGAAATGCATTCTTTCTGCATCTCCACCTTGAGGATTCTTTCCATTCCTTCAAGATTTAGCTCAGTGAAGCCTCCCTTGATTGGCTTATCTTAGAGTGCTCTTTTGCAAATTTTCCTTGAGCATTTTCTCTAGAGGACTTGATTCTCATCAAATTACCCTACAGTGTACATACATAACATGTCATATTTTATTAAATCATATGTAAGCTCCTTAAAGGTGGAGACTGTGTTTCCTATGTAGTAAGCACTTTATAAATATTTACTGAGCTCAACTAATATTACTTATAATTTTGGGAATTGAAATAGTATATTGTGCTTTTTCTGCCCTCCCTCCTTCCAAATAGTGGTGAAATAATTATTTTTTAAAAACCTGAAAAATCCTCACATTGAATATCAATATAGAAGACAAGAGTAGCATCTTTCTTCAATTTCTGGAAGTCCCTACTATGTAAGTCAAGAAAAAGATTTGAAAATATTCTTGTGAACCTGAATTTTGTAAATCTTTTGTTGGCTTATTATAATTCTACAAAATTTACCTTCTTGGTAACAATTATAATAGTTGCTGTTGATATAGCTCCTTTAAGTTTCATGAAGCATTTACATATTTTGTCTCATTTGAGCCTTACAACAAACCATGGACCATTATCTCCATTTTATCAATTTAGAAATCAATGTTCAAAGGGTCATTTGCTCCTCACCGCAAAGCTAGTATTAGAGGAAGAATTTAAAGTTAAATTTCTCTGATTGTGAGTCCAAATCTCTATTATTCACTGTTCCATGGGATTTACTAAAAGTTAATAGGCAAACTGCCTTGATGTCAGACAAATAGGCAAAGCTTTCAAATCCTGGCAGATGATCCCTAAAGATGAGGGTTCCTTCCAAAGGCTGTCAGGAAATGTCTTATTGTCTTTTGGGATAGTTCAACCATAGAAAATGCCTTTGAAATACAATTTCAGGAAGCTACAAAGGATGGGATAAACTCAAGGATTTTTTAAAAACTAATATTCTACAGCCTGTGGGTCTTTGACCTAATGATGCTATCATGTCTTTATAAACTGAAACATGTGTAAATTTTTTAGTGGAGGAGAAAGGGCTGTTTCTCTAGGGTACTTAGGAGAACCAAATGCTATGTGTATATAGAGATGTAATAAACTTGATTGTTATAATAGTTTTGTTTTTGCAAAATGCTTTCATTAGAAATATGAGGCAAATGGGTGAATTAACCATATTATATTAATTATGTTTCTGTGTTGTCTTTTTTTTTCCTGAGGCAATTGGGGTTAAGTGACTTGCCCAGGGTCACCCAGCTAGGAAGTGTTAAGTGTCTGAGGCCACATTTAAACTCAAGTCCTCTTGATTTAAGGACTGGTGCTCCATCTACTGTGTCACCTAGCTATCCTAGTTCTGTATTGTTTTAAATGACAGCATTCAGTGATAAATGTCCAGGAGCCACATGAAGAAAGAAACAAGTAATCCATGGCCAAAAGAGTTAGTGTACCATGGTATCTCTCTTGGGGGCTCCTTCCTTAAGTAGTCAGTTACTTGGAAAAATCAAAATGTCATTATTTAAGATATTGTCTATTTTCTGGCTTGTAAACATGATTCAAATTAAACACTTCTTGTAAGATGTCATCTAAGGGAATATCACAACCCACTGAAGTCTTTAGGGTTCATAGAAACTTGGGCTTTGGCCTGGACTAAAGGGGATTGGGGACCAATAGTCTATGGAATGTGAGTTAAGTACTGAATTAACTGAGCCCTGAAACAAGCTAGAAAAGATAAGACCAGTAAGTTTGAAACCCTCTTATAGCCGCTAAGACTAACAAGTAATGAGATTCATGCTATGACTTGCACTGATACAATCAGAAAAAGCAAAGTAAAAGGTCAAACCTACAGAAGGTCCTGGCTTTCCTCTCATTCCTGGTGGTCCTGGCAAACCCAGAGCTCCCTAGGGGAAAAAAGTAATTCAGGAAAGGGAGCAATCATCACACCACAAAAGGCAACTATGGTCTTATTTATGAATGACATGTCCAAAATATATCACAGTATTTGGAACAATTGAAATACGTGTCAACAAAGCAATTTAAATCCCACTGTTTTTTTTTTTTTCCATTCAGATGTTGTCATATATTAAAACAGAATAGTACAAAAACATCTGGGATCAGAAAAACCAAAATTTTGGGTTACATCTTGATAATATTTATGAACTAATAAATTGATTGTCCAAATCATGCAAAGGCTTTGTTTAGTGACACATTTAATGGAAGACACACGTTATACCTTTTCTTTTAAAAACATTTTCATATTACATTTCACTGGCTTTTGTCAAGTTATATAGAAATTATTCTACAAAAATTACCTTGTCTCCAGGATACCCTGGTTCTCCCAGCTCTCCTGCAATGCCTTGTTCACCCTAAACAACATAGTATTATGCACAGACACTGAATGTAAAATAATGTATCTGCAAAGATGATGTAAGAACACAAATATCAATTTAAATGAACCATATGTAAACTCATCTCTTATCCACATAAGTACTGAAAAGTAACCATTAACAATATGAAAATATGACTAAGAGTTTAAATGAAAACTAATTAATGGGAGTGCTATTTTGAAGATGAAAGCAGTAAAAAAAAAGTAAAGTTTAAGAGGAAATGAATTATCTCTATGGTAATGGAAATATTTAAATCACCTTATCACCTTTGATTCCAGGTTGCCCCATATTCCCTGGAAGACCCTAGGGGAAAAATGTTTTGACTGTCACTTTTGAAATCATAAATCAGTCAAAGAGAAATATCATTTAAACAATCAAAACCGTACCATCGGCCCAGGAATCCCAGAAGGTCCATTTGCTCCCAGGGGACCAACAGCACCCTGCAATGCAATTTAAAAAATGAGTCCTATTAAGTGTGCAGGAAGATTATAAAGAGAATATCAGACAAGCAAGTGGTTCAATGACCCCTTGGCTGTGGTCAAATTACTTTACTTTGTCATTCAGACATTACTTGCACTTTCTTATCTTTAGATGAGGTGGTAGTGTCAGGGGCAGTGAATTCAGCATCAGAATATCTGGCTTCAAATCTTTATTCAACTACTACCTCTGTGATTTGAAAAGTCAGCAAATATCTCTGGCTTTAGCCATTTCATCTAGAATGAAGGTGATTGGATAATATTCCTTCCAGCTTTAACTTCTACAGTTCTCCTGGTCTATCTAAATCCTAGCTGTCCAATGCAGACCCTCCATGAAGCCTTTCTGGGGTATATTAGCCCATGAAAAATTTTTTTCCTCTAATCTCCTATAATGTTTACTATTAAAAATATTATATTTGGTATTTTAATTACATGCACTGGCCTGTAACATTACTTTTATCCCCTGAATTATGATTTTCTTCTCCAGGATAAGAGTATCAACAAGCCAGATTATAAATTCCTCCAGAGTAAGGACCATATGTGATTCCTCTTTGAATCCCTTACAGTTCCCTGAACAATAAATATTTATTGATTTGATTTAAACTTAGTGCTTTATCATACCACTTGAAAATCAAACTTCTGAACACAAAGTCTAATCCAGCTTCAGGGTTGGATTCAGTAAGAAAAAAATTCTCTGTTGGATCTTTTTCATTATTCTAACATAAAATTTTTCACCACCAGTGTTCTCCATACTTCTAAATCTCTGTATGAGCTTCCAGATGCTTTGTGGGATCCTTAAAAATTGATACAAAGAACCAATACTTCTCTACTGGCCTTCTACACCTTATTCAGACTGGGATCTCTCTTTTAGATTTGATGTTTTGGTTTTTTGTTGTTGTTGTTGTTGTTGTTGTTGTTTGTTTGTTTTTTTCGCTTTACTCAAATTTAAGTGGAGGATCTTGCTTAGATTTTTCCTGCACATTCAATCACATTTTACTCTGTGATACTCTTACCTATTTTTTCTAATTCCTTGCTAAAAGAAACTGGTTCTTTTTTCATCTCTATATACATAATATGAGAGATGGGGTAGCATAATAGGTTGTTGAGTCTGCATTGAAACCAAGGAGACTTGAATACAAGTATCACCTCTCACAGATAGTGTCTTTGTGACCTTGGATAAAAGCCTTAAACTCAAAGTGATCTAAGTAGCATCCTAAGATTAATTTACAGAGAAATTGTAGACTTGCATTGGGAGAGGGAATTTCTTCACTCAGGAATAACCTGATTGGGGTAGCTAAGTGGTAGAGTGGATAGAGCACTGGCCTTAGAATCAGGCGCATGTCAGTTTGAATCTGAACTCAAACACTATTTGTGTTTGAATTCACCCCAATTGCTTTAAAAAACCAAAACAACAATAAAAAAACCAAAGACAGAAATAGTCTGGTCTAATTAAGTTATAGGTCCAAAGCTTAGAATCTTGAACATAGTAGATTTTTAATGAAAGCATATTGAATTATTGGTACTTCAACCAAGATCAAAATAGATAGGCAATACTGAATGTTCACTTTCTATTGAATAAATGTTCTCTCTACCATTGCTTTTTTAATAAAGAAAATAAACAACTTTTAAATTATGCCTTTGAGAATATAATAACTGTTTTACAAAATTCCAAATAGGATAGGTCAATTCTAACAATCTATAATTGTACAAAACAATATTTAAGAAGGGAAAAATCTGACAGAAATTGATAAATACTGTGCATGAAACAGCTTTGTTTCTGGGTAAATCCTAATGTGAAATAAAAATAAGATATATTGTTTCCAACATGTTTAATCCTGAAATACATATGACAGTGGGGAAGAAAAGGGTAATTCTTTCCAGCTTGTTAAAATAGATACGTTATGGAAATACATCATTACTTATGCATCCAAAAATTTGTCAATTGGAAGCTTGTATTCTCAAAATTACAGTAGCAAGTTTATTCAGAGTTCAAGATGTTCAAAAGCTAACATCCACAAAATACAATGGACTGAAAGAATATTATGAAAATTCTTTGAAAATTATAAAGCTATAAGATGTACGAAAGAGAAATCTATATACATGTATATTTGTGTATAGACACATGTGAACAAATAAGGCTGTATGTATGTGTATATTTTAGACATATATGTATAGAATGGAAGTGCATACACATATCTATATATATCTTGAGAGAGATCTATATAGACTTTGGCAAGTCAGATCTCTCTCTCTATGTCTATGTGTGTATGTGTATATTATATATGCATACATGTGTAAATTGTATACCTACCATATCTATTGATCTTTCTCCATACACATATATGTGCACATACATGGATAGGTGTTTAATAGATCAATTAATAACACATGCTTATGTACATATGTGTGTATAATATGCACACATATAGGCTTTTCTTCCCTATTTGGAAGTAGAAATAAACACATACAAGCATCCTTAGCACAGTGTATTTATGGGACAATAAGGAAGCCAGGGGCACAGGATCAAAGAGTATATGACAGGGAATAAAAATAAGAATACTGGAAAAGTAAGTGTCTAGGAATAGATTTCTATAGCTTTATGCTAATCAACTGTCTTGGCTGGGATACACTCATTTTTGCCTCATAGAAACCATTGATTCCTTCAAGGTTCAATTCAAGCACCACCTTTGACATAAAGCCTTTCCTGATACCCCCAAAAGCTAGTGCTTTCACTAAACTTCCTCATCTTTATTTTGTATTTTTTTTCCAGTAATGGGTGCATTCATGGATCATTAAACAAGGATCTCATCTTTAGAGTACCAACAGCCAAGTTGCATATAGCACTGAGGAAGCACTTTTCATTTTTTTTTTTTTTTGCTACTTCCATGGGTTATCATGATCAAAGCATTCCCTGGCAAGTGTTCACTCTAATGATAATGGGCTTCTCTGCACTTAGCTAGGCTGCTCCTTCCACAGCTGATTCAGCCTATTGCTATGACCAAAGCCTTCTTAGCATGCTAGAACCTTCTAGATCTTGCAACCCATTGTCAAAGCCTTCTAGAACTCAGAGTCTCATTAACTATGGGATGAGTAATTGGAATAGGACTTTATAGAGAATGTTAGGCCATTTACTAGGTGAGAGCTGAGAATAGCTAAGGAAGCAAATCTCAGCATAACTGGGAGAATGGTGATGTCCTGAACAGAAAATCTCTCTCTTTCTCAATCCCAACCCCCCTTTCTATATATATACACATATATATACAGAAACATACACACATATATATATAATGTGTGTATATATACATATACACATGTTTAAGTATATATATATTGTGTGTGTATAGATCTATATATAGATATAGATATGTTATATTGCTATATTCTGTCTATGTGTATGTTTTTTCACTTTTACAAATTGAGGAAGAATTTTAAATCCAGACATAGGATGGATAAGGTTAATGAAAAACAAATTATATCATTTAAATTACTTCAAAATAATAATAGCTGACATTTATATAAATATTTGCTATGAGCTTTATTCTCATTTGGGCCTCACAAAAAATCTTGTGAGATAGATACAATTATTAAAATCTTCATTTTATACTTGAAGAAACCAAAGCCTTTTATAAGTAATTAAGAATGAAGAAAGCATAACAAGAAAAGTTTGTAGCATGAGCACAACTATATTCAGCTTGTTGGCACAGTGGATGGAGTACTAGAGTCAGACTTGGCCTCAAATACTTGTTTCATCATTCATAAAATGAGGGATAATAATAACATCTCGCTCCTGGGGGGTTGTGAAGATTAAATGAGTTAATAATTGTAAAGCACTTTACAAATCCCAATGCACTATAAAACTTCTAGCTATTATTCTTAAACTCAAAGGCAGCAAATGATATTGGTACTAAGTAATTAAGATTAAACTACATGTCAACCAGTTCTTCTTGCTATTACTTATTAGCATGTTACAAAACTGGAAAATGTATGAACTAGAGGCTTTGATAAGCACCTCAAACATTTTCATTTTGATACGGGGAGTAATACAGGGCGTAATTGTTATGGATATGCTTTATGTTGAAATCACAGATGCTACTACAATCAATAAGTGGCTAGCTGGTAAATAGGTGTGGGAGTAGCTTTTATTTCAATATAAAGTATATCCATAACAAATTACAAATCTGGGGTAGCTGAATTAATGAGATTTTACTTTAGATCTAAATTTAAGTTCTAGCAAATATTTATAAGGAGGAAGACATATATAAGTATATTGGGAGAGAGAGTATATAAACTTCCCAATATTTCATTCTAGACAAATGTTTGTTATCCTTAGTAAAAGAAACATATTCAGATTTATGTGAAGAAAATCCCTGAATAGTTTCAGCATCTATGTTAGAAATCTATAAACTTGTATTAGGGCATAAGGTTCTTGAAGGCCCAAACTAATCATTTTTATCTTTGTACCTTGAGCATAATTCATATGTAGTTGTCACATTAAAATGTCATCTAAAGTCCATTGAATTGATTTTTAACTTCACTAGAAACCACATCCTTTAGTTGGCTAATATTATTTGATCCATAGATGTTTCTGTGGAGCTTCAAACAAGCACAGAGTAAAAAGAAAATCTCTACATCACATTAAATAAGATGGAATCATATCTATCTATAATGGATTACCTGTCAATTATATTACAGATAATGAATTATATATTATATTAAAATTAGTATTGTGGTTCTTTGGCTAATGATTTTAATAAATTCTGGCTCCTATCAGATTGGATATTACTATTCTTGTTTCAAATCCTTCCAATCTGTACAATTTCATCTCCCATTTCTTGTGTAGAAAAGGTCCATATGTCACACATACTACATGAGGATTACTATGACCAGCAAGCAGTTGAGAGCTTGGTCCAGGATCTAATTAGGAGGTACACTTGGCATGAAGGAGGAAATAAACCCAAATGAGCAATATCAAAAAAGGAAAAGATCGTGAATGTTCACCAAGTCCAATCTGTTGGGTTTCACACAGAATTAGTCTACAAATAGAAAGTGTGGGAGGTGGGGAATGAAATTTAGGTTTGAAATTCTCAGAAAGAATCAGACAATGATTACCAACCAATTAATTGTCAAGGTCAAGAAGATACAAGAAATTCAAGGACATGGGATGAAGTCCATTGAATGTAAAAACAACTCAGTGATAATCTATATAAGTTCAGATCTCCTTCATCTATAAAGAATTTATGATCATTAGATCAAGCAAACGCTATCTATCTTCATTCAAGGAGTTTCAAAGACAAAAAGAGACATTATGATTATTTTTGGTGGGGGCAGGGATTTATAGCTATTGATCACTCTTTAGTAAGTTTTTTGGAAATCCATTATTATATGTACTCCTTTATAAAGTTTAATAAAAAACTATGTATTTCATTAGATTATAACCCATAGTTCATTTGTATGTTTCATTTGAGAATAGGGATTTTATTGGTATAATGGATTCCCAGATGAGGGGACTTCCCTTTCCAATCCAATCTAGCACCGTCATGGCAACTGTTGTTTTAGAGATCATGTTTAGAGTACTAAGAACTTAAGGGACTTGTTTAGGGTCTCAAAACCAATACATGTCTGAGTCAAGACTGTAATCCCTGTCTTCTGGCTTTAAGGCTGGTTCTCTTTCTTATTTAAAAAGAAATTTTGACCAAAGTTGATAATAAGTAATGAGATAAAAAATTTTCATTTTGATCAATTAACTTCTAAATATTTATATGCTATTATATTAAATCTATATTAGGTAATGAAATGTTTTTAAAAGATGGCAAAATCAGTAATTCATACTCACCCTAAGTCCAGGAAATCCAGGAGGGCCAATACCACCAACAAAACCCTTTAAAATAATATTCATAGAAATAAATACAATTCTATTATAGCTTACAGAGGCAAAAGTTGGTTTTTTAAAATATATATGCTAATTTTTTTCAACTTAATTTCATTTTTCCCCAATTTTTTATCACTCTTTTCTCTCTTCTTTCCAAGATAGCAAGCAAGTCAATATAGGTTAATCATTTTCAATTCTTCTAAACATATTACCACATTTGTTATATAAGAATTTTAAAAAGGGAATATATTTAAGTACAATCTTAGTTTTAAAAATCATGTTCTATTCTAGCTATACTTCCTGCCTCTTGCCCTTGGTATCCGACCTCATTTTATTTATACAACATGATTATTTAAGTTGGAAGATAATTACTCTAAACAAGATCTGGTTACAAAAGTCCTGTACTTGCTGAAGTATCTCTTCATGGTAGTGATAATAGTTATAGTTATTTCATAGTCTCCAAATTGACCCTTTACATTTTACCTAGATCATTAGTTTCTTTGTGCTCTCTGTTCATTTCACAAAGAAGGTAGGTTCCCCAGTTAATCACCATCATGTCCATAAGTAGACCATAGTCAAAATGCAAGGCAAGGTAAAGCTGAGGACTTTGGAAACTCCCTGACTCCATTTCTTCTCCATCTCCTTTATTCCTATTCTCAACAATGACTTCAATGTACAGCATAATCATAAAAAGCTTACTAAGTATAGAGGAACTAGTGTCAAAGGCAAGATAAGTAGCAGCAGTGAACTAACAGCTATTTTAAAAGTAACCCTTTCTCATCCCAAAGCCCAGAGTATCATGCCAGGAATTTAGTAAACAAATATATAAAACACATCTTTAGCATCTTTCCTATTATTTGGTTCACAAATATATATATATATATATATATGTACATATATATATATACACACACAATAATTACAAAATAGTCTGAAATGTTCTGAGAGATAATGTGGCAGAGAGAAGAGTATCAGTCACAGAGACAGATTCAAATCTTGATGCTGACCTACTGATGATGTGACTCTTGGCCAGCCACTAAACTAATAAATGTCCCAAGTAAGACTAAAGTTAAGATTAAATAGCTAGATCTGTGTCCATGGAACAAATTTCAACACGAGGAATTTCCCAGAGTAAGGAAATCAGAGATCTCAATCACCCAAATATACTCACAGAAAAGAACATTTAATAGTTCTCATTGAACAAAAAAGAAAACTGATTTGTCTCAAATTTGTTAAATGCTGAGATTTTCCAAACTTTTAATTAGCATCTCTTCTAGAAAAATGCAAAAATGATAGTTATTCTAATAATGCAAGCATTAAATTACAACATATTTTACTATTGAATTGTGAGCATCATTAATGACATACATGAATTGGAATTGTTTTCATTTGATATTAATAGCAACAGGTGATGTAGTGCATAGAGCACCAGCTAGGCAATAGAAAGATCTGAGTTCAAATTTGGCTTCAGATACTTATTAGCTGTGTGACTCTGAGCAAGTCACTTAACCCCTATTTATCTCAGGTCCTTATTTGTAAAATGGGGGCATTCTGGAGAAGAAAATGGCAAACCATTCCATTAAGTTTGCCAAGAATATCCCATGGATTCTTGTTCATCTAGAGTTAGACATGATTGAAAAACTGAGTAATAACAAAACTCTCTATATAAACAAATGATGCTCTTTTGACCTTTATTGTAATTATAGGGCAACATTTTATGATAAATCAAATATTTATGGAGTTTTAATTTGCATAACTCACATAAGGAATAAGCTACAAAAGAAATAGCAAACTACTCTGGCATCCAAGAAAACCCTAAATAGAGTCACAAAGAGTTGGACAAAACTAAAAAATAACAGAACAATAACAGTTTATCAGTATTCCCTAAATGGTGGTGCCCATAACTTAATGCAGTATTCTAGATGTTGTCTAACCAGGGCAGAATATGGTGGGGACTTATCACTTCTTTACTCATGGAACTTAAAACACTTAGTACCAGTACCAAATTGCATTAGCTCTATGAGTTTCCATATCTCCTTGCTCAGTCATACAATCCACTGTCTAATTATGTCTCTACACTAGTGATGTTGATTTTCTGAATCCAAGTATAAGACTTTAGTTATAACTAATAAATTTGACCTTATATTCATTGCGATGTTTTAATTTATCAAGAACTCTTTCAATCTTGGCTGTGATCCAGTATGTTAGTTATCACTTTCAACTTTGTATCATCTATAAATCTGATAATCATACCATCTAACCACTTATGCAAATCATTGATAAAGACATAAAGGTACTAGCAAAGAGCATGGAACACTCCATTAGTGTCCTTCTTCCAAGTTGGTACGGAACTATTAATCCCTACTCTTTGAATCTGGTCAGTTAACTAATTATAAATACATCTATGTTATTGACTTTTTTTCTATCATTTTCACTAATAGAGCATGAAGTAGTTTATTATATACTTTTCCAAAACCAAGGTAAATCATGCCTAATGCAATCCAATCATCTACCAGTTTAATAATGTTCTAAAAGAAATAGTTATTCTGGAATAGTATTTTTCCTTTAATTATTTTATTAGAAAATCAACCACAAACACACATATTACTTGTTACGAAGCCATGCTAGCTCCTTGTGATTAGCACTTCCTTTTCTAGTTGTTTGCTAACCACTTCTTCAATAATTCATTCTATAACTTTGTTAGAAATTAAAGACAAATTCAATGACATCAGAATTATTTGCCTTTGTGTCTTATGAATTTCTTTCTTTGTATTTTCTTATAAAACTTTAGTCCGTGGGATCCTATGTTTACTCTGAATTCTTCAGAACTTGTTTTCTCAGAAATTTAGGGATCAAATCAAACTATACCTGGTTTTACCTTTCTTCTCTACTCCCAGTTACAAGATAGAGTGTTCATTTCACTGTAGATTTCACATTATTTTCCTCTAGCAGCCATTTTCTCTTTTGGTGAAAATCAGATTTAAAAGTTCCTCCCTTTTGAAGCATGAAATCATCATTAAGGGAAATCAGGAAATTATTAATTGCTCTGCTTTTGGCAGAAGCATTACAGCTGATGTTAGAATAACTGAAGTCCCTTGTCACTACTTTATCATGTTTCTTTGTTAGGCATATGATATTTCTGGAACTACTTCTTTCTGTTCATCTGGTCTGAAGTATATCCTGATGACAACTTTGCTTCTGTTTCTCCCTTCATTAAATCCTTACCCAAATGCTCTCCAGCATACTTTCCCCTTTAGTACTTTGATTTCCTTCTCCACCTCCACTTTTACCTGTTGGACTTATTCTAAATAAAGCATATATATCCAAAATTGTATTCCACTTATGGTTTTTCTCCCACAGTTCTCAAGGAAAAATTTGCCTTTTTATTTTAGGATCTTGGATTACTTTTGCTTGTTGCTGAACTCTGGGCATTTGTATATAGATATTTTTGGTTACACATTTTATTTCCATTACCTCCTGGGTCAGAAGCAAGAAAATCCCATTCAGAACTGCACATAATACTTAGATTTTTTTCTTGTTTTTCCGTGCATTTTGACATTGTTAATTTCTTATTTTAGATATTATTCTTCATTAGGACACCTATATCTCTTGCAAAAGAACTAGTACAGTGCCTTGAAAATAGTAGGCAAGTGAATATTTGCTGAATAACAAGCTTGATAAACATATGTATATATATAAAATATGTGCAAATTACATATATACACATACTCTCTCTCTATGTGTGTATGTGTATAACTAAGTTGTATAACATCAGGCTCTTATTCAAAAAGGTAAATGAAGCCCATCACTGTAAACTTACAGGGTTTCCATCAAGACCAGCAGGTCCTCGTTCTCCAAATTCTCCTGGAAAGCCCTGGACAAAATAAATAAATAAAATAAAAAATAAAAAGAAGGAAAAAGAAAGATTCAATTAGAAGAAAAATCATAAAATAATTTTACATCATATTTTAGTGAGAGAATTTGCCTCTAGTCTTAAGCTCTAACATCATTTTAAAAATACTTTATATTATTATTTTATTAAATGTTATAAATCTACATGAGCTGATGGAAAGTAAAATATACTGTGTACAAAGTAACAGCAATATTATAAGATGATTAGCTTTGAATGACTTAGCTATTCTCAGCAATGCAATGATACAACACAACTCTGAAGGACTTAAGATGAAAAATGTTTTCTATTCTCAAAGAACTGATGATGTCTGATTGAACATGCTAATTGAATCATACTTTTTAAAAACTACTTTTCTTGAGGCTTTTTTTGGTCTGTGTTTTCTTTTATAACATGACTATTTTGGAAAGGTTTTGCATGACTACAGATGAATAACCTGTATTGAATTGCTTGCCTTCTCAAAGCAGGTGGTAGTGAAGAGGGAAGAGCAGAGAGAATTTGGAAGTCAAAGTTTTAAAAAATGAATGTTTAAAATTGTTTTTACATATAACTGGGGAGAAATAAAATATTAAAAATATATGTATATATATTTTGAGCTTCATAATAAATATTTTAGTTAAATAAAATGAATATAGAAAACCAAGCCCAGATAGCAGCAGTAACTGATCTATAATCATATAAGTATCAGAATGAAGGACATAGCCCTGATCTGATGCACCCATTGTTTCATGTTTTATGTTGATTATCCAAAACATGAAAGAAAAGAATATAGCACCTCATAGCAGAGAAAAATTCACAGAAATATATGACTCAGAGCTTTATTTCAATATAAAATACATAATAAAAGCCTTTTAACATATGGGGAATAACATTCTGTACACACTGATGTTGTTAACAAACATGGCAAAAATGAAAGCCATTTGTACCAAAAGTGTGCTGAAAACTCTTCAGCATAAAAGGCATTAATATAATGTTGAAAAAGTAAAGGTTATTTACTGAATTACATATTCAAGTATATATTGATGGATATATATAAAACTATGTATATGAATACACAAATGTGTGTATATCATATGAGTGTCTCTGTGTACACACACACAAACACACATTTCCTTTTGGAGTTGAGAAGTCAGGTAGTATAGTGAATAATGGACCAGTTCTGAACTCAGAAAGACCTGAACTCAAATCTGGTCTCAAACACTTTTTAACTGTGTGTTCTTGGGTGAGTCACTTAATCTGTTTCCCAGAGCTTCCTGATTTGTAAAATTGGAATAATAATTATACCTCTCTCCCAGGATTGTTGAGAAGATCAAATAAAATAGTAATAGTAAAGCACTGTATTTGGTATAAATTGTTATTGCTCAGTCATTTGAGTTATGTCTGACTGACATATTTGTTGTTCAACTGTATTTTAGTCATGTTCAACTCCTCTTGACTCCACTCGAGATTTTCTTGGCATAGACATTGTAGTTCCTTGTCATTTCCTTTTCCAGTTCAATTTGCAGATGAGAAAACTGTGGCAAATAGAATTACATGATTTGTCTAGGATCATATAGCCAGCAAAAGTCTGAGGCCACATTTGAATTTAGGAAATGAGTCCTCCTGATTCCAGACACAATTCTATCTTTTACACCATCTAGCTGCCTTTGATTCATCAGCTTTGAAGATCATATCTACTTAAACTGACCTGTGATCTCATTAAGGTTTGGTATTTCTTTTGGCATAGACTAGAATTCCCATTTTCTTTTTGTTTAATTAAAAAAATTTAGTCAAAATTTTTCATTTTAATTTGTTTAACATTCATTTCTTAAAATATTTAGATCAAAATTCTCTCCCTCCATACAATTCTCCCTCGCCCATTGATAAGGCAAGTAAAACCCATTATACATTTCTTCTTAGCCTATATAATTCTTGTCTATTCCTTTTCATAAATCCTCCACTGAAGACTTACTCATAATGCTAGCAAATTGACTCCAAATCACCAAATGTCCTTTCAAATGGTGCTTTTTATTATCTTTTATAATACAATGAAACCAATTCCACTTAATATTTTATTTGCCACTAATAGATAAGGAAATAAAATATTTAAGTAACCCCAATGTAAAAAAAAAAAAAGAAAAGAAATTGAATAAGCCATCAATGAACTGCCTAAGGAAAAAAACTCCAATTCATTGATTACCACCTGAAAAAAGATCCTACAAGGAAACCCCACAGGAACATTATTGCTAAATTTCAAAACCCCTAGATCAAAGGGAAAATTTTACAAGCCACAACAACAACAAAAGCATTCGAATATGCTAAAGCCATAATCAGAATCACACAAGACCTATCCGTGACTACAATAAAAGACTGCAGATCTTGGAATATTATATATCAAAGATGGTTGCAGCCAAAGATTATATCCAGGCAAAATTTAGTATTATTCTGAACAAAAAAATGGACATTCAATGAACTGACAGATTTTCAGGATTCTGTGGCAAACTAACCTGAATTTAATAGAAAATTTGACATATGAGTCAACATTGAAGATCAATTTCAAAAGACTCAATAAAGACAAACTTTATGTTTTATATGTGGAAATGAAAACCATATGTCTAAAACTGCCATTAGTATTTGAGTAATTCAAAAGAAAGATTGGGATAGAGCTGAGTACATGATTCCAAAAAGTAAAACCATGAAGAAAAAGATAAAAACAGTATTTATATTAAAGAAATGAGGTATAACAGCAAGAACTGACAAAGAGGATATGGGGAAGAGGGCTTGAAATACTATTCACATTGAAAATGGGTTAAAGAGAAAACTATATGTGTATATATATATATACACACATATATGTGTGTTTATATAATATATATGTGCAGAAAGGTATAAAACTCCAAAATTTATAAAGAATTAAGAGGAAGAGGGAATAGGATAAGATGGGGTAAAGAAGAGTATGTAAATTAACAGACTTGAACTCGGTTCCTCCTGACTTCAGGACTGATGCTCTATCCACTACACCACCTAGCTGCTCCTAATCCAACCATTCTTGAGGGCAATTTGGAACTATGTTCAAAGGGCAATCAAATTGGGCATGACCTTTGATCCATTACTAGGTGTGTACAAAAGTATTTATAGCAACTCTTTATTGTCATGGCAAAGAATTGGAAATTGAGGGAATGCCCATTAATTGAGGAATGGCTGAATCAATTATGTTATGTGAATGAAATGGAATACTATTATATTATTGTTGCTATATTGAGCAGATAGATTTCAGAATAACCTAGAAAGACTTATATGAATTGATGCTGAGTGAAGTGAACAAAAACAAGAGAATATTGTACACAGTAATAGAAACATTGTCCAATGATCAACTATCTTAGGTTTGGCTCTTCTCAGCAATACGGTAATCCAAGACAACTCCAAAAGACTTGTGATGAAAACACCATCCACGTCTAGAGAAAGCATGAATGAAGATTGAAGTATACTATTTCCACTTTATTTTGGTTTTTCTTATTTGTGGCTTTTCCCTTTTGTTCTGTTTCTTCTTTCCTATGACTAATGCGGAAATATGTTTGCACATATATAACCTATATCAGATTGCTTGCCTTTTGGGGAAGGGGAGTTGATAGGGAAGAAGGGAGAGAGAAAAAAAATTGAAACTCAAAATCTTACACAAATGTTGAAAATTGTCTTTACATGTAATTGGAAAAAGTAAAATACTATTTCAAAAAAAATTGCCACTCCAAGAAGGACCTGTGAGAAATCCTCCCTTTTAGCTTTCTATGTCCTTTTATTTATAGCAAGAATGTATGTCATATACATGTACATACATGCACACACATACACACACACCCCCTGTATTAATATCCAGTAGGGCTCTTTTAACTCTGAACTTACTTCTCTTTGGCATTTCACATCCTTTACTTCTTGGTCCTTACCTAATTTTTGTTACACAGTTCTTAGACATCATTTCCTCTACAAACTCTCACTATTCTGAACTATGAATTGTTCCTTGCATACAGCATTTCATCTCCCAAATCTCTATACTTGTACAAGCTCTTTCCTCATACCTGCAATGTTAGTCCTTTTCTTTTCCAGTTCCCAACTTCCTTGGCTTTCTTTAAGACAGTTCATTTTTAACCTTCTACAGGAGGCCTGAGTCTCTCTACCTCCCTTCCATTTATCCCCATAATGAATAGAACTAAGAACAACAGCAATAACAAGATTATATGATGATCAATTCTGATGGATGTGGCTCTTTTCAACAATAAGTTGATTCAGGCTGGTTCCAATGCACTTGTGATGGAGAGAGCCATTTGCAGGCAGAGGGAGGACCATAGGGACTGAGTGTGGAATGAAGCATTTTCACTTATTTTTGTTGTTTGATTGATTTTTTGTTTTCTCTCTCTTTTTGTTTTCAATCTGATTTTTCTTGGGCAGCATAATTGTGGAAATATGTATAGAAGAATTGCACATTTTAACATATATTGGATTACTTGCCATCTAGGGGAAGGGATAGGAGGGAGGGAGAAAAAAAATTGGAAAACAAGGTTTTGCAAGGGTGAATGTTGAAAACTATGTATATGTTTGAAAATAAAAAAAACTATAAAAATTAATTTCCATTCATACTGTATATATTTTGTAGGCATATACTCATTTACATGTTCTCTCTCCCAATAAAATGTGAGTTTCTTGAGAGAAGGACCTGTCTTTTGCCTTTATATCTCCATCACAATTCCTGGAATATAAAGCTTAATAAGTATTCATTGATTTCTATATATTAATTGGTAGTTACTTTAAAAATGTGAGGTGTTTTCAAGACATCTTTTATTAGGTCTCCTATAAAATACATAAGTAATGCTTGAAAAAAATGTTAAAAGTTTTAAACATGAATAGTAGGTCCAAGATCAAAAAAAGATTTGCAGAAATGAAATGAAATGATAAGTGTGGGCATTTTGTTTGTCCTTCATTTTTCGAGGAGTACCATTGATATCACCTGGTGATATCTTGACTCACGCTTAAATCGGATTTAAGTGAAGCAGAGTTATACAAAATCATCAGCCTTACTTTCTCTTCCAGAGTCACCAAACTCCCATGTTGGGACAATAGTCAAGATGACTAATGATGGCTTGGTATGCCAGATGATCTTGTCCTGATGTCTCCATTTAGACCAAGTCCTGAGTGCCTACTTTCCTGGCCAATGGAATAAATTGTTCTCATTTGTCCATTCTGCCAGGCAGTCTTCACATGCAAAGGGTACACATTCCTCTACTCATCAATGGGTTTGAGGTTTATAGATTACCCTCAGTGTGCTTTAGTTTATTTACCTAGATGTTGTCCTGGGGTGTGACCCCTGCACATGCTATAGTTTCTTGGAGCTATAGGTGAGAGTTGAAAGCCATGTAGGTTAGTCTTCCTTGAACACTCTGCCACCATCGCTACCCTATCATATAGGTACATATAATATAAATGCTCAATTAATGTATTTAATCACAAAATATTTTCTAAATCATGGGAATAAAGAAAACTTTGAGAAGTCCTTTTCCCCATGACCCTGACTTAAGCATTCCAAAAAGAAAGCCACATTTTCCTCTTCAATCTTAAACATTGCTGGGTAAAATCATTCTTTTTACTGCTTACCAGTAATACTCTACCTCAGTTTAAATTCATCCTTGTTATCCAAAACTGATAACTTCACTTTGATGTAATCACCATTTTTCAAGTAGATTGAGATATTAGTCAAAATTGTATTCTGCTTGCTTTGATAACACAATTGACAGAATGGAGGTTTCTTCTGTGTTTGATAAAACAGACTATTTGAAACTTTTGAAAGTGTTTTATATATATATATATATATATATACACATATATATATATATACACACATATATATATATACACACTGAATTCTTTATGACCAAAAAACTTCAGTTATATCCTGAGACAAACAAAAATGCTTCCCAAGTGACTTGTAAAATATATCTAAAACTCAACTATGTGACATATACTTAAAATAATTTTGGGCCAAGGATAGAAACAAATAACAGATGTCAAGAAGGATACTTACTCTGAAATTATAATACTATCATTAGGAATCAATATACATGGCATCTACTTCAAGCTGACTTTTCCAAAATGAAGGTATGAACTAAGAAAATTGTTTCCTAATATTTTCTAATAACTTTCTTTATTGCTTACTTATGATATTTCTCTACAATTTAAGAAGAATAAGTATTTCTGCCACCTGGTCTTTTAAGGGTATTGTTTTCCCACCATTTTGGAGAGCCCTGCTATTTCTGATTTTTCAGTGGAAGAGTAAGAACTCTGGGGATCTGGATAGATGCACTTACAAAGTTTTGTTCTGTGCAAAATCTTATTGCAAGGAACAATAGAAATCTGACTCACCACTCTCTATACCCAAAAGAATTTTTAAAAATATCCTGGAACTCTCTACATTTTGGCATCTGTCATTGGCCAGGTGCTATGGAGAGCAAGCCCCATACTGGTTATAAAACTTTAGCTTCTTTCCTAAAAAGTTAATTTTGAACTAAATTCATTCAAGGCTGGGACATGCCAATTTGCTTGGATGATTTAATGTAAGGAAATCACTGATGATCAAGTTAATCTGATAGTCATGTAAAATTTTAGCAGCTCCAGATTTTCCTGGCTGTGAGACTGGAGAAAGGACTTTGGAAATACATCCTTGGTGAGGGGTTATTTGGATTTTGATAACATGAAATGGAATTTGAAGTTATTAAATCCACATGACATTTTTGTCAGTGTGTCTTCCTTTCCTTTTATGATGAATCTATCTATGGTTATTTTTTTTCCTTTTAAAAGCTAAAATGCTGTTGGAGGTTAGGCACAATTCAGATGTGAACCAGGCTTCTCTTTCCCCAGAGCTCTAAAATTTGAATTGTCTGGCTCCAAGTTTCTCAACTTGAAATTGGGAAACATAAAATAAAATCATTGGGACATATGAAAAACATTAACAAAAAATTAATATTGGCTCGTTTTCTTCTAATACTTACAGCAAAGACTTAAATTTAGTTGAACTTCTATATGCTAGGATGCATAAAAGAAGAGAAAATGTGACCTCACTGGTACCTTTTTAGGCCCATAATTTTGGTCTGAGTGTATATACTAAACAATAACCACTTTTTCTTCTTTAAATACTTAAACCTTTTCCCCCGCAACCCAGTTACCCAAAAGAAGCCTTTTCAATCATCACAAATGTTCTTACTAGATGCAAACATCTTACAGCTTTTAGGACAGTTTTACATGCAGTAAACACTTAATAAATGGTTATTGAATTGAATTTAGCTTATATTTTGCAACAAATGATAACTAATCCTAGGAAGTTATGGAGAAAATCTCCAAGCACTATTAAACATGACCAGACAATACAGTGGCAAAATGCATTAAACAAAATATTTAAGCATATTACAATTCTTCAGGGGATTTGAGATCTTTTTATTGCAAGTATTACGTCACTGGTATAGATCACAATGCATCTATTCCCTCCTTTCTATCTGTTCCTGTTCTTTCTTAGACCATTTACATGTCATCTGGGGTGTAGGGTGTGTTCAGGAAAGACTAGTAGTGTGAAAGCTGCCAAGTCCTTTACAGGCTGCTTTCCACCTTTGGTGTCCACCTGATTCACCTAACACTTACCTGCGGCTCTAAGAAGCTGTAGCATGCACAGGTAAACCGTTTTGGCAGAAGGCCAAAAGCAAATTGAGGGTTACCAAAGAGTCTCAAACTTACAGTGAATTAGGGGGGTATCTACCCCAGACATGTAAAGACTTTCCCTTGTGGGATGAGCAGACCATGAAGGCAGGTGAAATGGATGTTGTGGAGTGCTTAGAGCTTGGTTCTATATTGAAGCACAAAGATCATCCACTGCATCTTGGGTCATCACCAGGTGTCTTGACTCTTTCCTACCACTGGACAATAGTGCTTTAGAAGAGAGAGGGAGGATTATGACTTCATGCAACTCTGTCTCACTTAAATCCAATTTACGCATGAATCAATACCATTTAATGATGTGATTTTGGTCCTCTTCGAAAATGAAGGATGACCACATGTCACCTCTACATTGCCTTCGAGGTCATGCTCCAGGCCATCTTACATTTCATGGGTACCACTGTAGCTTTATATATATACTTATCTGATTTATCTCAATTTCACTTCAGGATGACCTCTACTTCCCTTATATTTTTGCAATGATATTAGTTGGGCTATTTTTTGCCCTCATTGCTAAATGTCTGTGAAATCTAGGCAGTATCCCAGCATCATTCTAGGAAACTGAACCATTACCATTTATACTGTCTTAGGAAGATTCTGAAGACCACCTGGAAGGATAAGATACCAGATATTGAGGTCCTTTCTCAGACTAAACTGAAAAATTTCAACACTATTTCCAAGAGCTCAACTCCATTGGGCTGGCCATTCTGTTCAAATGCTAGATTTATGCTAGCCAAAAAGACCATTTTATGAAGAACTCTCATAGGGCAAGCACAAGTTTGTCCAAAAAAGTAATAAAAGGACACTGTCAAGGTATCTCTTAAGAACAATCAATTCCATGACATGGGAGACACTGGCACAGGACCACCCAACATGGCATGCCCTTATCAGAGAAAGTGCTGTTTTCTGTGAGCAAAGCAGAATTGAATTAGTTCAGAAAAATGTGAAATGCACAGTTATAGCATCCACCCCAAATGTTCAAAGGGACTATTTGTGTCCCGCCAGTGGCAGAACATTCCAAGCTCATATTGATCTGATCAGCCAAAGTTGGACACACTAACTCGACCCTAACATAGAAATGTCATTTTGGTTCTCATTGAGAATGGAGAATAATAATCCACCACCATCACACCACCACTTCCTTTGGCCCATAAGCCACCTCTGGAAATGAGCTGTTTCTGCTTGCATTTATTAAGCTTCCTTGTAGTTTTAAATTACCTATAACTTTGATCATTTGGAAATTTTGGTTTTCTAATATTCACAACTATACAGAATTTCTAAGTAAACATCTGTATTAGGAAGATGGATATTTGCACAAAGTTGAGGATGGAGATGGAGTTTGGATTTCGAGAAGCACTGTACAACTTCCCAAATGCAATCTAAATCACCAAAATTCATTGTGTTTTTCTTGAAAGGATTTCTAGGAGAATTTCTTTTGAGGAAATATGGATTATTACTAGAAAAGGCTT
Source organism: Myrmecobius fasciatus (assembly GCA_023553655.1). Classification (NCBI taxonomy): domain Eukaryota; kingdom Metazoa; phylum Chordata; class Mammalia; order Dasyuromorphia; family Myrmecobiidae; genus Myrmecobius; species Myrmecobius fasciatus. Next base: position 126,903 of record JAJPUD010002933.1, read on the forward strand.
ACTGGCAACATCTCACTATCTTTAACTGAAAGAAGACAGAGTTTTTCACTATAGAAAATTCCTACATAGACCTTCTATAAGACACTCTCTAGCTCATGGTGTTCACCTTTGGCAAGCATATATCTTCCTATTTTATTCCTAGCTTGATGTTAATAATCAGTGAGTCTTGAGTTATCTCTGTGTGGGGCAGCTAGTTGGTGTAGTGAATGGGACATCAGCCTTGAAGTTAGGAGGACCTGAGTTCAAATGTGACCCCAGACACTTAACACTACCTGGTTGTATGACCTTGGGCAAGTCACTTAACCCTGATTGCTTCAGGGGGGAAAAAGTTATCTCTGTGATTGAATTGATCAAGGAATTTTCTTTGAAATTCAAGGTTGGATCACACCTACACTATGTTTTGCTCTAACTGAGACAAATGCTTTTTTGGGGGCAATCAATAAATACAGCAGGGTCTTGTATTCTTTGTGCCTTTCAGTCAAATATGTTACCACAAAGAGGTCAGAAAATTGTTTGCAAAAACCTGCCTGTTTTCTTTTTACATTTTCAACAAGAAATATACATTACCCAAGAAATGTTTAATTAAATCAAATTTAAGGTCTTAAAAGCATCATCATTAAAAAATATTGGTGCACTATCTCTAGACAATGTGGGGTTCAAAATTTTAGTTATAATGCCTTATTACTTTCTAATGGGATATGAGAAAGGACAAAAATGAACATCAAAATTATTTTTATATATAGTAGAGAAAAGAAATAGAGGATGCTATGGTCTGTGGAATCAGGAGGAGTTGGACGTGACTGAAAAATTGTACAACAATGAAATATCTCTCTTGGTGAAAGCTATTTTCCTTAGTAGTATCTAGAGCATTATGTACGACTACTAATTACTAATTGATAAGTATTTTGAATTGGTTATGAACTGACCTAACAAAATTAAATAGTCATTTGATGAGAAACAATCCCATTTATTGACTTGTGACTATAAATTAGAGCACACAAATTTTTAAGAAATCATTTGAAAAGAGATAACAATCTACTTCATAAAATAATCAGGACAAAGAAACCTAAAAGGATATTAATCTAAAATCAAATAAATAACTTGGTTGTATGTGTGTATTCAGTATTTGCATTATAAATTTAAAGATGGAAGAGTCTTTTTAAAGGAAGGGGGAGGAAAGAAACAAGTACTTATTAAGTATTTATTATGTGCCAGATGCTATACTAAACATTTTAGAAATATTACCTCATTTGATCCTCATAACAACTCTGATAAGTACATTCCATTGTAATTCCCATTTTAGAGTTGAGAAAATTGAGGCAGACAGAGCTTAACTGACTTGCCTAGGCTCACTAGCTAGTAAGTGGGCTTGGTCAGATTTTAATTCAAGTCTTCCTGACTCTATGTACTTAGAAATTATGTAATATAAATCCCTCAGTTCATACAAATGTCTTGCCCCAGGTCACATGTCAATACAATATTAGGGCTACAATTTGAATTTAGTTACTCTGACCTCAACTACAATACTCTTCCCACAATGCCATTTAAATTCTTTTGTCTTAAAAAGGGTGTATGCTATATGAATAATTAATAACATAAATGCAACATAAATTATTATGATAGTGTGCTTTAACTTTTTCTTAAATTAATGAGAGAAGAAATACTATTAAAGAAGGTAGTAAAGAGTTTTTTATCTCAAGTTAAAGAATGTGGGTTTGAAGACTTATAGCAGGGGCAGCTAGGTAATGCAGTGGATAGAGCACCAGCCCTGGTCAGGAAAACCTGACCTCAAATCTGACCTCAAACACTTAACACTTCCTAGCTGTATGACCCTAGGCAAGTCACTTAACCCCAACTGCCTCAGGAAAAAAAAAGTTATAGGACTTTAACCTTAGGGGTTGCTTGGGGTGACCTCTGATATAACTTTCAGCAGTAAATCTACGCTTTCATTCTCTTTTTTCTCTTTTCCTTTAATGCAGATAATTTAAAAATGAGATATATCTGTATTTCTAGCTAGCATACCTAACTGTCTAAAACAAGAAGCACAAGATTCTTTGGGTGAATAATTCATATTATTATACATGCTAATTGAATAGCCAACCCATTGGAAGGTGAAATCATTTGTTATAAAGAAAAATAAATCTTTGGTGTACTAGGATTGTCACATGGGCTAACATTTCAGAGTGATGTATGAGGTTTTCCTGAACACAGTTTGAATAGCAACCAAAGTTGAGAAATGTCGCTGTAAATGAAGCCAGATCATTTGATGGAAAATGCAAGTGTGAGTATATGCAATGTACATGACATATTATAGGATCAGGAACATTTTCTAGTACAAACATTGTCAAGAAAGAAATGGGATACATATGGCTTAGAGTTGTAATCGCTTTTCTAGGAATCCTAGTTCATTACAAAAGGGTATACTTTTATAGCATTCAAATATAGCCAATTTTCTAATGTTCCAGCCAGGACAAATAAAAAGAAATTACATAGAGCAATCATTTGGGAATTTCTATATGTTTATTTTTCTCTCTCAAAATTCATTTTGAATTGGGGAATTCTGGAGGACAATTATATAATAGAGGGGCAAACTAAGAAGCTAAGAATTATAATATCTTTAAATCCTTGAGCTCAATGAAAAATCTTTACCCCCGATCATTTATAGTAAATGGAATAATAGGTGGTCACAAATATGGCATTATTTCAAGGGAGCCAAGAAAGGTTCCTACTTATTAAAGTATCATACAACTACACATTGGTTTCTGAAATTCCATTATCAAAGATGATTAATTTCTTTGGCTTAAATTTTTGTACCCCATATTCAGTTTCCAGATTCTTTACTACTTTTCAAAGCAATAAGATTAAAAATTCTAATTTAAAATATCTTTAGAATAAAAAAAATCAAACACCTGGTTTTATATATATATATGTGTGTGTATATAATAAAGTAATAATAAATTAAATAATAAAAGAAAATTAAAATGATAATATATTGTCTCTAAGGTTTGCTGAGGAAGCATAACAACTTGAAACTTATTTATAGAGTTGAGTGACATTTTAGTATTAATGAGTTCATCAGATCCATTTTTTTTCCTGAGGCAATTGGGATTAAGTGACTTGCCCAGGGTCACACAGCTAGGAAGTATTAAGTATTAAGTGTCTGAGATCACATTTGAACTCAGGTCTCCTCACTTCAGGGCTGGTGCTCTATATACTGCACCACCTAGCTGCCCCTCATCAGATCCTTTTTGAACAAAAAAAATAAGTCTACTAGATTCATGGATGAGAAGAGTTACCAGTAAAGAGAAAAATAGGTCAGAAAGGGAAAGGGCTCACAATTATGCATAAGTTGAACACAAAGCTTTCATACAATACAGAGAATAAAATCAATTAATATGTCTAGCATGATTTAAGATGTAGTATTTACCCAAATAAAAAAAAAACTAGCATAAATAAATAATTCAATGTCATTTCATAGCAGAGTAGAAAAGATAAATTTGAAGTAAAATCATTGCAGTCAAGAAAGAAATTTCTATTTCCTGGGATTGCTGTGAGGATCAAAAGAGATAATATTTATAAAGTACTTAGCATAATGCTAGTCTGTAATAGATGCTGTGTAAATGCTATTATTGTTGTTGTTTTCATAATTGTTATACTAAATAAAGTAAATGGAACTAAGAGAGTAATACAACAAGGAAACAAGTTTGGTTTCCTGAATTATTTTAATCAGTTTAGTTAGTTTTTCAAAACTGAGTAAGAAACTAAAAAAATAGCAAAAAAAAGAAACTAAAAAAATTCCACCTTTAAAATTTTATTTGAATATATATTCTACCACAATTTTATGAAAAACAAAGTATGTCACTTCAAAGACACCAGAGATTGTAGAAAATCTATTGCAGAGAACTCCGTTCTCTTTTATAGAGCCCAATATGTACAAGAAGCTCCAGACTAAGCAAATAATACTTAGCCATGTTATATAGATTTATGATCTGTTTTCATTATAAAAATACTCTTGTGTTGGTAAATAACTATGTGACACAGTGGAAACAGTATGGTGCTAGTAACCAAAAGACAGAGATTCCAGTCTTCCCTATCTACCAGATAACTATGTAAGACAACTCAAAGTCTCAGTTTCCAATTTGGTACTGGGGTTGACTTGTAAAATCTTTAAGATCCCTTATAGTCTTCACAATCTGATTATTTATTTATATGTGTGTATGTATATATGTATACATGTATATATGCACAAATATCAACACTCACATTTGCACACAGGTATATATGTATATACACACATATACATATGTATATATATTATACATACCAATAATTCCACACACATATACATGTTTATACATGTGTATATCGACATACACATATACACACATGCATGTATAAAACAACATTTAAATCTAAAAACATTAGAATCTTTGCTAACTTGTCTGTGGGCACAGTGGTTAGACCGCTAGGATTGGAAGCAGAAAGACTTGAGTTCAAATGTGATTTCAGACAGTTACTAGTCATGTGACCCCAGGCAGGTTACTTAATCCTCTTTGCCTCAGTTTCCTCACCTGTAAAATGAGCTGGAGAAGGAAATGGCAAATCATTACAGTGTATTTGCCAAGAAAACCCCAAATGGGTTCATGAAGAGTCAGAAAAGACTAAAATGACCGAACAACAATAAAAAAATCTGCATAACATTGTTGGTGGAGCTGTGAATGGATACAGCCATTCTGGAGAACAATTTGGAGCTATGCTCAAAAAGTTATCAAACTGTGCATACCCTTTGACCCAGCAGCATTTCTATTGGGCTTATATCCCAAAGAAATCATAAAGGAAGGAAAAGGCCCCACATGTGCAAGAATGTTTGTGGCAGCCATTTTTGTAGTGGCTAGAAACTGGAAATTGAATAGATGCCCTTCAATTGGAGAATGGCTGAATAAATTATGGTATATGAATATTATGGAATATTATTGTTCTGTAAGAAATGACCAGCAAGATGATTTCAGAGAGACCTGGAGAGACTTACATGAACTGATGTTGAGTGAAATGAGCAGAACCAGGAGATCATTATACATGGCAACAACAGTACTATATGACGATCAGTTCTGATGGACATGGCTCTCTTCAGCAATGAAATGTTTCAAACCACCTCCAATTGTTCACTGAAGAAAGCCATATACACCCAGAGAGAGGGATGTGAAATGTGGACCACAACATAGCATTCTCATACTCCTTGATTGATGTTTGCTTACATTGTGTTTCCTTTATCTGATATATCGTTTGTGTAGATAAGATTTTTCTTGCACAACAATGATAAGTTTGGAAATATGTATACATATATTCGATTTGCCAATATTTTAACACAATTAACATGTAGTGGATATCCTGCCATCTAGGGGAGGGGTGGGGAGTTGGGGGGAAAAATTTGTAACGGAAAGCTATGTAAGGGTTATTGTTGAAGAATTACCCACACATATGTTATGCAAATAAAATTTAAAAAAAAATCTGCATAAAAACAAAGCAAATTTTTCATTGACTTTTTTAACCTTTTCGGCAACAGCAGTTTCCACAATTGTTGAGGGAAAGGGGAAGAAGCATTTATTTAGTTCTTATTGTATGCCAGTTAGTGTGCTAAGTGATTTTTACAAATTTTATCCCATTTTATCCTCACAACAACCTTGGAAGGAAAATATTATCCCCGTTTTACAGACAAGGAAACTGAGATAAAGAGAGGTTAAATAACTTTTCCAAGTTTGTATAGTTGGAAGCAGGATTTGAAGTCTAGAAAGGCCACCATGCCACCAGTTGTTGTTCAGTCGTGTCTGATTCTTCATGATCCTATTTGGGTTTTTTAAGCAGAGATACCATAGTAGTTTGCCATATCCTTCTTCAGCTCATTTTACAGATAGGAATCTGAGACAAACAAGGCTAAGTGACTTGCACACAGCTAGTTAGGGTCTGAGGTCAGATTTGAATTCATGAAGATGAGTGATCCTGATTTCAAGTTCAGCACTCTATCTATGTACTATGGCATCATCCTGCAGTCTTATCACCACCTACTTGCCCTATATTATGCCACCTAGCTATAGGTAGTATAATCACTTTTAATCATTAAAAATCATTTAGAATTTTTTATCATTAATCATTAAGAAACTTAATAACTCATTATTAATAAATCTCTTAATAAATCTCATTAAGAGCTTATATCTCTCCATTTAAATCATTTAATCATTAAGAGACAAGAGCTTGATAATTCTCCATTTAAAATTAGTTTAAAATTTAGACCTTCTATAATAATAACAGAGCATCATATATAGCATTACTGTAGTTAACACTGAATTAATAATATTTTTATAGAGCTTTAAGATTTGCAAAACTCTTTACAATTATTATCCCATTTGATTCATTCAACAACCTTGTGACTTGGGTTGTTATCATTATCCCCATTTGGCAAATGAGAAAAGTGAGGCTAATTAAGATCCAGTCATTTTTCCCAAAATGGCACAGCTGGTAATCTGAAGCAGGATTTGATCCTACTTCTTGATGCCAAATCTAGGATTTTACCTATCAACCACATCTTCCTGGTTGCCCTATTAATGAAATGATTGGTAGTCTGCTGAACATGCTCTTCATGTAACAGAAATCTGATCTTTTGGAGAAGAAATGAATCCACATTCACATGTGTTTTAATTTTTAATAGAGAACTAGAAGATAGGAGATCTAAAGTAAGTTAGAAATGAGACCAATTACCTGTCTTCCTTTTGGACCCTTTCGCCCACGAAGTCCAGGAACTCCCTGTAATACAGAGATGACATGTAATTTGGACCTTTTGCCCTAAATAACTAAATTATATGCTATTGTTGCTTCCAATAGACAAGTAAAGAAACATATTAACAAATAAAAGTTTTGGGGAAGGGAGAAAAGATATATCAAGAAATATATAGACAACCTAAAATAAAGTAGTTAATGATGTTTTTAGAAAAATAAAGATATTTTGTATAATTTTTTCTTGTTTGATAAGACCAGATTTTATTAAATTGGAGCTGAATTCAAAACAGATATAATCTCTGATTGCTATTTTGTCCAGCCTGTGAAATCAATTTGGTTCAGGAGGTTTGAAACAGACAATTCACATCATGCCAAACAAAAATTCTGAGGATTTGAGGTAAACCATTCATATTTTTTTTAAAAGTTAGAAACAAGCATCTTTCATTCCAATTTACTCTCCTTCACATTATCTGTGATCAAATGTAACTTCTTTCTGATCCTTGAACAAGACATGCCTTCTCTAGACATCAGGCATGTTCACTGGTTGTCCCCAATGTCTGGAGCTTCTTTTCTCTTCATCTTCACCACCTGGATTCCCTCAGATCTAACCAACATCTCACACTCTACATGAAGCCTTTCCAAAATCCCTCTTAATTTTAGCACCTGCCCTCATTTTATTCTGTATGTAATTTGTCTGAACATAGCTTTTTGGATCTCCCATTACTCGGAAACCCTTCTGAGGGCAAGTTCTAGTTTTTTGCCTTTCTTAGCACAATGCCTGACACATAGTATAATGCTTATCAACTTTGGGTTAAGGAAAAGTTTAAGTTAAGGAATAAGTTAAGATCTTCCCCCAAATAGTTTTACTTTTATCAATTCCTGTCAAAAAAGAAGGAGCTTCCTTACAGAATTGTAAACTGGAGATTGTACCTAATTATGAAGATAACTCTAATAGAACAAAAGCAAGAAAATGATAAGTTATTTGATGGTATATTCAATTTGGTGAAAAGTAGTACATTCTACTCATTCTTCCTTAGCTAGCTCATTTATAAGTTTGTGTGGTAAGGGACCAGAGAAGAAGCAAGAAGAGACATGACAAAGAAAGACCACCAGTCTTAGGCTCAGCTCCTACTCTTCATGCCTCCCCCCCACATACACACAAAACACTTAAGAGGGAACCAGGTGTCTTCTATTCATTGGTTGTGGTAGGTGAGTCCTTCCCAGAATCCCAATGCCTAAGGCTATGAAATTGTAGCTGTAAGCTCATTCATTCTTGCTCCTAAGGGGGCTTGGTCACTTAGTTGATCTCAGGCTATTTTTGGTCCTTCATTCTTGAAAAGGACTATCTTATCAGGGAGGTAATACTTTGTACTGAAAATGAGTTGGATTTAACTAAGATCCAGTGGCAAGATGCAGATCAGTACTGCTAGAGATAGGCTGGATGCAGTGGGAAATCTTGGCCTTTTTAAGCTAAGGTTTTTAATAGGTCTTAGTATGACTGAAGCTATAGCCATTCAGTGATTAAGGCTAGGTAAGAAATGAGGTAGAGAATGACCTTTTACTTAGTCACCAAAAAAAAAAAATCCAATCTGGGAGAAGACCCTTAGGGTTTCTGATGAAAGCAGAAATAATTGCTATTTACATTCTGCTGCAACAATCTACTGCCAGCTTGAACATCTCCATGTGTATGCCCAAAGTTGGGTTGATTCAGTCTCTAAAACATCTCCTTCCCTTCCCCTTCTTTTCACTCACAAAGATCAACATCCCATTCCAGTTCAGGCCCTCAATCTCTGAGTTGTTATAAAACCCAGAAGCATCTCTCTGCTTCTAGTTACTTTTGCCTCTTTATTTATTAATCTGTCTAAAACACAGGTCTGACCATGCAATTTTGAGGGTAACCATTAGTGGCTCCCTAAGGCCACTAAGATAAAATATCTCAGTTTGGCATTTTGCCTGCCTTTCCAATTATTTTATTATTGTCCTTCACTTATTGTATGTTCCAGCCAAACAAGCTGACCTGCTGTTTCCATTTCCATGACCTTTTACAGGCTATCCTCTATACCAGTTTTTTTAATCTAATAGCTCAGTACCACCTCCTCCAGATTTCTGGATGCTCTCAGATGTTAGCACTCTCTATTCTCAAATGATTTGGTGCTTGTTTATTTGTTTATGTGTTATATTCTCCAGTATAATATAATCTCCTTGAGAGTAGAGAATATTGTTCATTTCATATCCCCAGCATCTCTTAGGCATGTAAGAAAAATATAGTTGATGCCTTATATACATACCTAGCTGGATCAATAACCTTCTAATAGGGATTCCTGGACATAGAGAGCTAGAAGGTATCTTAGAGATCATTGAGTCCAACCCTCTCACTTTACAGATAAGGAAACTGAGGCTCAGAGAGATTAAATGACTTTCCCATATAGGCAGTGACAGAATTAGGATTTGAATTCAGTTCCTCTTATTGTAAATACAACATTCTTCTCCACTGTTCCATGATGGTCATGCTTCTGGTATTTCTCCACACTATAGATTTTCGTGAATCTCCAAAGCTTCCACATATAACTTCCTCTTTTAACTAAGTTATGTAAATACTATGAAAGTTAGGTTCTTGACCTAGATCTTAAGTTATACACACACATACATATACACACATATACCACATATAAATAAGCATGCACACATAAATTTGTGTATGCATATATATACATATGTAGGTATACTTATGGATCTGTGAGCTCATTGATAATGGATATTTCCTCGAGTGATGAATATCACAAGTCATCTCTTCTCACTCATCCTGTGCAGCTCATCCACAGCCTCCCATAAATTTGCCATTAATGCATCCACCCAACATCTTGGGGAATATCCGAATTTCACATTACAGAGATCCATATGAAATGAACTCCTTAGGCTGTCCCTCCAAATACAAATTTTGTATCTAATTTTGTACTAGAAAAGTAGGACAGAACCTTACTTACAAAAGGATTTTAAGGAATCCTTATTTGTATCTAGATTTTTCATTCAATTTCTTTTTCTATCTTGAATAGTTAAATTGATATTTACAAATGATAGAATTTACTGAGGACAGTACCTAGAATTCTAGGACTTGGTACTATTTGCTTTTCTTTATATCCCCAACCCTTAGCACTGTATCTTTAGCACAAAGTAGGTATACAATAAATGTTTACCGCCTTAGGTTTTTTCCCTGTCTTTTTGCCACTTCCTTGTTGATTTAGTCACATCAAGTAATATTTGCTCCCCATTCCCTATCACTCTTGTGAAGGTTACCCATTCCTAGAAGTAGCTCTTTACAAATAAGGATGGGTAGGCAAGAACTAAGTTGAAAGGAAAAGTCCTGATGAATTATCAGCTAGGAAGGTGTGCTGGCATCAAGATGAAAGCAGAAATAGCACTATAGCTATAATAAACATACTATTATAACCATTTTGGACAAAGAAAAGTTTATGTTTATAATTTTTTATTAATCCATTTTTGTGTTAAAAAACAATTATTTTATTCCCCTAAATGTGAAATACTTGCAAATAGCCATACGCTGCAAATTTAAGTGATATATTCATCATAAATATATTACTTTTAAAATATACTTTTTTTAAAAAAAGTAATAAACTTACCCTTTCTCCTTCAGGTCCTGGTTGTCCTGCCATGCCAGGAGAGCCAATGAATCCCTTAAATAAAATAAGTTAAAATTAAGTAGCTTTATTGAAATATTTATAAAAATATAATTTACCAATATAAATATCAGCAAAAATATAAAATAATCTAACTTAAATGTCAATAAAACCCAAAATGTAGTAATTTAAATATTAATAAAAATATTATATAATATACATTTACATAATCTCATTTCTATTAATGAGAAATGGCAAATTTAAAAAGAGACAGACATCATTTCATTTTTCCCTATTTCTTTTCCAGAAAATACAATTTAATAAAGAAATTTATCAAGTTGGCCTAGGTATTATAGGACTCCATAAATGTATAATTCAGATCTTTAGATTTAGAGTGTAGTCAGGTAAATGGGACATTCACATAAAAAATGGCCAACAATACAAAGCAATATATAATAAGAACCATATGAGTGATTGATATGTATGAGGTATTATCTGATGTCAGATTCACACTGGAGGCTGGCTTATATTGGGAAAGTTTCATTCACAGAGGACTTTTGGGGTCTTTATAAATGAATAGAAATTACCATGGCAGGAAAGTATCAAGAAAGAAAGTATTAAATGATGTGATTGGGAATTCAGTCCAGAGAAGAGACAATAGGCTAGGAAAGGCACAAGAGCTGACAGCATTTCAAATGCTGTCATACAGAAGAGGGATTAGACTGATTCATAGATGGAATTAGGCAAAAGAGTAGAAAGATGTAGAGTTACATTTCAGCTTGATCTTAAAAAAATTCTAATTTTTTCTTCCATCTGTAAAGCTCTCTCTGAATAGAACAGGAGGCTGCAGGAGGTATTTGATTATCCTTCACTCTTGAGGGATGCATGCTATCAATGGGATTCCTGTTTATGAATGGATTGCATTAGATGCAATCTGAGCCCCTTCTAACTCTGAGACTCTGTCCTTCTGAGACTATGCCAAAAGTTGTTGGGATTAGAATGACAATTGTGTGGCCTTTGAACATTCAGTGTCATCAGTTGAGTTTCTGGTAAATGTGATGTTTTCAGAGACTTTGTATTTAAATACAGCTGCCTTTTGTTTTATGTTATCCAGCTGGAGAGTTGTTTGTAAAGAGGGCCAAAACAGCTTAATTGAGCTTACACTTAACTCAGTAAGCACTGGGAACCTAAACATTCAAATCTCTATTCTGCTTGGGTGAAAATACAATACTTCATGAGTAAAGATTTCAAAGTGCTTTTTAAGGCAGTAAAATAAAGATGAAGAAAGCTATGAGTCAGGTACAGTAGATGCATATAGGCTGAGCAAAGTGGCAAAAAAGATCAGATTCTTGCTTGCCTACCCACTTGCTAACAATTTATTAAGTGCCTACAATACATATGGCATTGTATCAGGTGCTGGAAATACAAAAGGATCCTTTGAGGGGTGAGAAAGACATAGATAAAGAACATGAATAGATACATGTGGTAGAAAGTTATGGAAGTCAAGGAGAGAACCAGACAGAAATCATGTGGCAAGACAAAACTCTTATCTAGTAGGGAAGGGGAAAGCTTCCTTTGAAAGTTTAACACCTGAACTAACCATTGAAAGGATATAATTTTTTTAAAAGTAAAGATGAAGAATTGTCTTCTAGGCATGGGGGTTTGCTTGTGGAAATGGAGGGAGATAGGAGAGGATATATTTAATTCAAGGAATTCTTTGGTTTCAATATAATGCTTGCGCGAGTTAAAGCTAGAAAAGTAGGGCAGAACCTTTCTTGCAAATCGATTTTAAGGAATCTATATTTTATCCTAAAAGCAAAAGGAAGTCACTGAAAATGTTTTGAGCTGGAAAAGGTCAGAACTATGTTTTAAAGATATTATTTTGGCAGCTGTGAGAAAAATTAGAATTAAGGTTAGATTTTAAAAAAAAAGAAAGCTCAGATCAGACCTTCAGGAATTTCAATGTATGAGGTATAGGAAATGACTAAGAACTAATAAAGGATACTTAGAAAGAGAACCAGGAAAGGACATCATCATAGAAATTAAAGGGAGCGACATTCAGAAAGAAAGTGATCGATAGTGTTGAGAGTTATGAGGAAAAAAATAGGGGAGATGAAGACAAGGAATTTGGGAAATAAGGGATCATTGGTAACCTCTGAAAAAGTTATTTTAGTAGAAGAGTTGCACTGGGTATTAATACTTGTATGCATGAATGCAGTCATGCTCAACAAAACTCTTTAAAATGATTACTTACTCTTACACCTTTAGGACCTTGGTTACCTTCTGGTCCAGCTAAACCCTAGCAAAGAGCAAAAGACATTAACTATATATTATTTTCATTTCTTTTCAAAAGCTATAAAATGCTGAGTTAAAGACATAATTTTCACAGGCAAAAGGCTGGAGACCAATGAAATTCTCATAAATTTTTATGTTTGAAAACACTCTTCACTTTATATCAATGAAGTACATTGAGTTTTGGGTATTTATATAATCTTTCTGGATCATCCAGAAAACATGTAAACTACTTGATGAGACTTTTAAATGTTTGACTAACTCTTGAGATTGTAATATACAAAAAAAAAGGAACTAAGACATTTCTTAGCTATTTCTAAACAACTAAGCCATAGACTCTTGTTTATAATTTCTTTTGGTGTTTGTATTTCCTTTATTTGTGTGAATGGAAAAATATCTGAAACATGGTCTGTAACAAAGCCGAGGGAATTATTATTTTGGAGAGTAAATGAAAGCCAGAAAATGGATACCCTTATCTCTTTTGAGTAGTATACCTATAATACATATCATGTGTCAGACACCATGGTAATACAAATACAAGTCAAAAAAACCCTCACTATCTCTGCCCTCAAGAAGCTTATATTTAAATAGGAATAAAATATAAAAGAAAGTTTTACTCTTTTCCAGGTTACACTCACAACTCTCCAGACTTTCTCTACCATTCAGAGTAGCTTCCTTATTCTGGGGGTTCAAGCTACCACTTTTACTCCTTCCTGAGTGGTCTGTTCCCTGCAGAATCTCCAAAGTGCCCAGGTCATTTATTTCTTTGTTTCTCTCTGAGTTTTTCTAGTCTATTTTCTGAACTTCTTTCCTTCTCACTCTGGAATTTCACTTTAGCTCTGTGGTTCATTTCTTTGATCATTTCTTCTCAGAATGTCCATTTTTTAAAAAGTTCATTGGCCACTCATGTTTTCACTCATCTTTAAGTTCATCTCCTACTCTCTTGAGTTTCTATACCATGTCCCTACATAATATCTTACGCTCTTGGATTTCAGCTTTCTTTCATATTGCCTTCTCCCATAAGGATGTAAGTTTCTTAAGGGCAAGCACTTTTTGCTTGTATTTTTATCCCTAGCACTATAGCACATCCTAAACACTTAATAAGTACTTATTGTCTTGATTTTCATCATTACAAAAACTTCAGAATATAAAATAAAACAAAGCAGATGAAATTCAAAGAATACATTTTGAGATAAATTATCTCAAGATCCAATGTTTTGAGAGGGAAATTAAGCAGCATTATCCCAAGGGTTTATGGTCTCATCGAGTAGTAATATTAACCCATATCACAATCATACACATTGGCCTCTTGTTCCTTAAAGATAGGACACCTTGTCAAAAGATTATTTGAATGCTGATCCCATGGATCTGGAAGTACAAAAGGTTAAACAATAAAGCAGAAATATAAGGGCAAATGTAGAGGATAGTTACTGCACCTGCCTGCCAGGGTAACCAGGTGAACCAGCAAGACCAGCCATTCCAGGAAGTCCCTAAAATTACACAAACAAAACTAACATATCAAAGCAGAACACATTTTTATATGTTTGAATACAATATTCAAATTTGGGGGGGAAATTGAATCCCTATGCTAATTTCTGATTAGAACCTCCCTGGGCTATTCAGAGAGGAAAGGAACCAGTCATACCAAAAGTGAATGAAAACAAGATAAAACTAGACTACTTACATCTTGTCAAATTCAAAAACTAATGGAAAATGTGAAGGGACATTTTGGGAAAGTCAGGTGTATATTTACACACATGTTCACACAATGATAAATCTGACTAGAAAAGCAGTCAACTGTTAAGAAAATCAGATGCATCAGATAAAATCATAAAAGTGAGTTTTTTGTTAATGGTCTCCTTCTGAATTAAAATTCCCTTCTTCTTCAACCATCCTTACAGTGTGCTACAGCTGTCTGAAAGGACAGCATAGTATGATGGAAAGCACAGTGAACTTGGAACCCAATTACTTGAGTTTGTGTTTCAGCTCTACCACAATTCAAGTGGGTAAAAATAAGAAAATTACTTAAATTCTCTGTGCCTCAGTTCCCTTCTCTGTAATAATATCTGTAGTCCCTACCTCACTAGACTACCCTAAGACTCCTATGAGACAATATATGTAAAGTATTCTACAAAAGTTAAAGTCCTGAATAATTGTAAATGTATATGTCATATCAGGGCAGCTAGATGGTATAGTGTATAAAGTGTTGGGCTTTGAGTAGGAAGATTCCTCTTGTTGAGTTCAAATGTGGCCTTTGATATCTATTAACTGTGTGATACTGGGTAAGTCACTTAACTCTGTTTGCTTCAATCTCCTCATCTATAAATTGATCTGGAGAAGGAAATGTCAAACCACCCCAGTATCTTTGCCAAGAAAAATCCAAATAGGGTCATGAAGAGTTGGATGCTACTGAAATGACTGAACAATATTATATCATTCTTAGTACTAGCAATGATGATAATATTTATCTGGCTGGGTAGTGAGGAGCAGAATAAATTGGAGAGGCCATTTTTACTTTTATCCCAGTTCCTGGAGGAATTAGAACTAGAAGAGATCTTGTAACTTACTTAGTTCAATTCCTTCATTTCAGAAATGAGGACAGAGACCTTGGAGAGTTTCAAGTGATTTAACAAATGTCATACAAATACTGCAAATATGAGATTTCTAGGTCTTCCTCTAACTTTAAATCTGGTAAACTTTTTACTGCACCATATCAACTCTCCTTTCCATTCTCCTGGGCTAATGGCAGATAATCAATTTCCTACTAGAAGCAGAAGTAGGAAGATAGGTGGCACAGTAATTTCTTCTAATGTAAACATTTGGTCAACGTGAATGCCTTGGAACTCAACAGGCATAATTGTGTTTTTTTTTTAATTTAAGAATTTCTATTGTTTTTAAGTGTTTTTCCTTTCTTTTTCTTCCTTTTTTCCATCTTTCCTTCTTTCCTCTTTCTCTTTGTTCCTTCCTTCCTTCCTTCCTCCCCCTTCAGTCCCTCTCTCCTTTTTCCTTCCTTCCTTCTTCTTCCTTTCTTTTCTTTCTTCTCTTTTCCCCTCCTCCTTTCTCTTTCTTCTTCCTTCCCTTGTTCTTTCCTTTATTTTTTCAGTTGTTTGATTTTAATTCAAATATACTTGTTCTCTTTAACCATCTCAAAATTTTTATTCTTATTAGTACTTTCTTCTTCTTGAAATGACTTTTGTTTTATTTTATATATATATATATATATATATATATATATATATATATATATATATTGTAAGTGGCCTTGTAGCATAGTATATGGACAGTTGGTCTCAGAGAAGGAAAGACTACTGAGCCCAGAGTCAGTAAAATTTGAGCTCAAGTCCAGTATTAAACATGCATTAACTGTGTTTCTGGACAATTCAATTAATCTCTTTTTGCCTCTGTTTCCTCATCTATAAAATAAGGATAATAATAGCAACCTGTCTTGCAATATTGTTGTGAGAATAAAATGAAATAACATTTGCAAAGCACTTTGCAAACCATGAAACTCCATGTAAATGCTATTAATCTTTACTCTCTGAACTAGTGACACTGGCCTCTTTGCTGTTTCCCCTATACTCTCCATTTTCCACTTGCAAGCATTGTCGCTGATTGTCTCCCATGCCTGGAACATTCTCCCTCTTCTTTTCCACCTCTTAACTTCCCCAGGTCCCTTCAAGTCTCTATGAATGCCCTTCCTTCCACAAGAAGCCCTCCCCAATCTCTTCTGAGATTACCTTCAATTTATTTTGCCATGATCTTGTTTGTACATAGTTGCTTGCCTATTGTCTCTCCCATTAAACTGTGCTCTCCTTTGAGAACTGCCCCTGTTTTGTACCTTTTTTGTGTCCTTAGCACTTAGCACAGTGCCTGGCACATAGTAGATAATCAATAAGTGTCAGTTGACAGCACTTATAGACTTCTAGAATCAGATCAATTTGCTATAACAGGAGTAAAAACATAGGAAACATTTAGGTCCTTCATGGAAGATTTTTACAGAGTCCTGCTAGATGGAACTATGATAATACATAGAAATCAATTCATCATACCATGTATCTTAGGGAATGAGGCACATAAAACACACACACAGCTCAAGACATCTAAAATAGGGGATAGAAGAGAGGGAGATGTTTTGTTTGGGGGAAAACAAGATCAGAAAATCATTGATTAATCAACCAATGGAAGAATTAGGACTGTACCCCAAATCTGCCCCATTTCTACTTCATATTCTAACCATTAGAGTGTGCACAGATGGCAAGATGTACTTTAAAAGGCTTGTGACTAACTTCATAGTAATTTCTCTAGTGTAGGAATTTGGTCCACATGAATGCCTTGTAGCAAAACAGGCATTTTTGTTTTTTATTCAGCATTTCTGTTGTTTTTAAGTAGTTTTGCTTATTCCAAAATCATTTCAGATTTTTTTATTCTTATTAGCACTTTGTTCTTCTTGAAATGACTTGTTTTATTTATTTATTTGGTAAGTGATTATATGGCACAGTGTATGGAGAGCTGACCTCAGAGTCAAGGAGAACTAGGGTCAAGATTTGCCTCCAACACATCCTAACTATATAAACCTGAACAAATCACTCAACCCCTAAGACTTTTAGGACCTTGAAATCAAACTCTGAAAGAAAAAAGGCCACTAACTGTAATTAAGGATCCCTGTGTGCTTCATATTGACTTAGAAAACCACATATTAAAAGTATCTATGGTCTGTTATATTTTTATTGCTAATTATTTCCAAATTACATTTTGATTGTCTTTCAACTGTACTTGAGTGTTGTGTACTATTTGTTAGCTACTTCTATTCCAGGCAACTGAATATGAGTTGCGGATGTGGTGATCATCTAAGTTGGCAGGGGGAATTTTCTCATTTGGGAATTCTCTAAACTAATAAAATCAAAGGTCCAATATCTATCTGTCTCCCAACTTTGTAATTATATACATCTTCAATCCCATTGATAGACTATCAGACCATTTAGGCACCATTTTGTTAGGTTCCAGCACCAAATGGAGTGCTTGGTACATAGCCAATATTTAGTAATTGCTTGCTGAATTGAATTAGAGCCAATTAAGATCCAAACCATTAAGCTCTGATGCCATAGAACTCTTGAGCCTAGAGTCTGGTCTCAGGTACTTACTAGCCCATGTAACTCTGGGCAAGTCTGCCTGTTTTCTCAATTGTAAAGTAGAACAAATAATAGCATCTACCTCCTAGTGGTGTTGTGAGAATTAAATGAGATATATTTATAAAGCATTTATTAAAATACCTGGTAAATAGTTGGTGCTTAATAAATGCTCATCCCTTTCCCCCTCAAACCAAAAAAAGCATGGATTTTCTATAATCTTTAAACCTGATTTTAGATTTTTCAGAAGAAAATAGCCCTCTTAGGACTATATTACTTCTATTAGCAATGGGAGGATTCTGGGTTGTGGTCAAGAGAATTGCTGCATAAGCGCTTTTTCATTTGGCTGTGAGGCATTTGGGGTTTCTGCAGGCAAATCCACACATTCTGTTCACTTTGTGCCAAAGCTGTATTTCAGAAGTCATTTTTTCCCTCCCCGAGGCCTCCTCCCTGCCGTCCCTCTCATTTTCTTCCCATAATTACTCAATTGCTTTTCAACACTTGTTTTTCCCTCAATTTTCAAGAAACAGCCACTGCACCTGCTGTGGACACATGAGTTGCATTCTTGGCCACCCCTAGTAATTTGGAATCTTGAAATATGGTGCCTGAGGGATTGAAGAGAGACCTCTCATCTCACTTCATCTAGGATTTTATAGCACAGTTGAGTGAGAGTGAAACATTGGCTTTGTATCCTTATTTCATGGACTCTCCTTTGGGGGTCATTTCAGTAACCCCCTTACTTCTCCCTGAGGCTCTGCTATAAGTTGGCCTAAGGCTTTTTGCAGGAACCTACCCTAATGGTATTCTTGATATTAACTTCCCTCCCTTCATGTGTACCAGTTTTACACACAGCCACCTATCTAGTAGACAACAGAGTATTATTCATTCTCATAAAATGATATAATAGTCATATGTGATTGACTCCTGATTATCTATCCTGATTGAAGAAGCATAAGTCATTTCAATATTACTTCAGGATATTTGTTTGTTTTGAACAATAGCAGATGTTCCATCCTAACTGCATTTCACTTATGCCCAATTAATTAATTTTCATTAACTAGCAACAGTCAGTGTGGAAAGGAAATAGTCTTATTAGGCCAGGCTGTTGAAGAACAGAAGCTCCAAATGGATAATCCACATGGAGATAATAAAAAGTTAACTCTACTTGTAGTATATTAAAATCTGACATAGTAGGTAGGAAAAATAGGGAGAGATTTGAAGAGCTCTCGATAGCTCTTCTGTTGATGTTGAAAAGATATATTTATAAGACTTACCTGTTCACCTCGGGGACCAGGAGGCCCTGGATATCCTTTGATACCCTGCATGAAAGAAATGAGACCTAGTGTGAAAAGGAAAATCAAACATGCCAAATGAAAGTACAAATAGCCAGTCAATCAATTCATTAAATGTCTATTATGTCATTCTGCCCAAGAAAGGCAGAAATGGTTCTGGCCCTCAAGGAGCTTACAATCTAATGGAGGAGACAATAAGTAAAAAAAAAAAAAAAAAAAAAAAAAAAACAACTCTGTACAAGTAAGCTATGGCAAATAATCAACAGAGGGAAGACGTTAGAATTAAAAAGGAGTTGAGAAAGACTTTTTATTGAATGTGGGATTTTAGCTGGAAGTTGTAAAAGTTGGAGAAACCAAGAGATAGAGATGATGAGAGAGAATGCTCTAGGAAGGGGAGAAAACCAAAGTTCCTGGAGTCCAAAGATGGACCATATACTCAGGGATCACATAGCCATGCACTGGATCCAAATTTCTCACGTTTACATTCTTCACTTGGCTCTCTCACTAAGAAGCATTTGACTTGGTTGATTTATCAGAGTCGTTTTTATGGGCTTCATGTTACCAGTAGAAGCAGTAGCACATTTAGGACTAAGAAAAATCAAACAAAATCTCCCCAGACCACCCCCTTTTCTGAAAATTCGATATCTAGTTATGCTTCTGTTACATTTGCTGAAGCTTGTCAAAGATTGGGGTTAGTTTAAATGATAATGAAATGAAATGCCTTTAGCCACAATCTGTTTGTAATTATTGCAAAATTGGATCCCTTCCAGGCAATTTCCCTTATCCAAATCCTTGTCATAACATTCCCCAAATAAGCCAATATAAATGAGAGTGGTATACTCATAGGGTCATCAGAGAAGGCTCTAATAAGCTCTCTAGGAAATAAGTTGAAGTAAACATTTTCTTAACCACAGTTAGAATGGAATATTATATTGCCTATTCCCAAAGTTGTGAGATAGTAGATAACCTCCTGGTGAGACATTTTATTTAGAAGAAAAAACTGAGAGACAATGAGAAAGGAAGAATGAGCTAAGAAGCTGAGAAGGAGAGGAGCAGAGAGAAGAAGACAGAAAAGGAAGGAGGAGAGAGAAACAAACAGGCAATAGACAGAGGAAGAAAAACAAGAACAGGAAAAAAAGAGAACAGGAAGAGTAAGGAGAAGAGGAAGAAGAGGAAAAGGAAAAGGAGGAGGAGAAGGAGGAGGAAGAGGGGAAGGAGGAGAAGAAAAGAAGGAGGAAGAGAAGGAGGAGGAGGAGAAGGAAGAGGAGGAGAAAGAAGAGGAGGAAAAGGAAGAGGAAGAGAAGGAGGATGAAAGAAAGTGAGGAGAGGAGAGAGAGAGAGAGGAAGAAGGCTAGAGAGTAAAAGATTGAGAGAGAGAAAGTTTGTGCAGTGGGATGTACAAATTTAGAGCGAGTAGTTTTGTAGCTGCTTCTGAATACCTGTTAGTCTTTCAATAACTGAGCCTTTCTATAAGATGCCATCTAGAAAAAAGGAAATAAATGTGGTACTTACTTTTTCTGGGGTAACAATGACTATATGAATTAATTGAGAAACTATTAGATGGCTAACTAGCAAATCATTCAAATTCATATAATATAGCCAGAAGAAGCAAATATTGAATGAAGTATAGAGATCTATATTAATTATATGAGTTTGACCAGAAGAGGTATGTTTAGAAGTAGCTTTGGTAAGAGGCAAGAGTTATAGAAAAACAAAGAAGACATAGAGGATGTTCTCATTGATAAAAATAAAAAGGCAGCTAGAGAGTAAAATGGGAAAAGTGTTGGATTTGGACTCAGTTGTTATTGCTGCATTGTTATTCACTTATTCAGTCATTTTTGACTCTTTGTGCCCATGGACTGCATGCCAAGCCCTTCTATTCTCCACTATCTCTCAAAGTCTGCCCAAGTTCATATTCATGATTTCCATGACACTGGCCATTTTATCCATTTTTATTCTCTTTTCCTTTTGCCTTTGGTCTTCCCCTACATCAGGGTCTTTTCAGATCTAAATTCAAATCCTTCCTTAGATAGTTACTAGTTGTATGATGCTGGGGAAGTCATATAACATTCCTCAGTCATAGTTTCTGCAAGAATAACATGTATAATAAAATGTAAAAAATAAAATAAAATTATAATAATAATAATACCTACTTCACAGGGTTCTTGTGAAGATCAGATGAGATAATGTGTTAAAGACTTTGTAAGTACTTTATAAGAAACAAAGAAGTTAAGCTCAGTTGTTTAAACATTAATTTTCAGGCACCATCAATATAGAAAAGTAGAAATATCCTACAGGAAACTGGAGGATGTCAAGCCTGGAGGTATAGATTGCGAATCATTCCAAGTAACTGAAAACATTTTAGAAACCAAGTGTCCCAAGAGAACAAGAACACAGCAAGAAGAGCTAGAAGAAAAATGGAACCAGAGGTATTCCATTATTATATTGAATCAGTCCTTTGTTTTTTGGTATCCACCCTGTTTCAAATAGGCTGTTGGACAGAAGTCAAGTTATAGAAAGTCCAGTTGTGGGTATAGAAGGATGTGGATCATCAGTCAGCCACAAAAAACAGTGATAGAAAACACTTTGCATATTTCAGAACACTATGTAAATATGAGTTGCTAAAACTGCAATTCACAGGCATTTATACAACATTGCAGCTTGTGTGGATGCCTAAATCATTCAGATCTAAAACAAAACTGGGGGAATTACCCATTCTCTGCAATTTATTCCCTACAGGTTTTGCATTCATTTATTTGTCCAAAAAACTATTAAAGATGCATGTTATATACTAGGTACTAGGAACATAGAGATTTTTTTAAATGATGTCTGAACTCAAGATAATTACTATCTACTGGAAAATTTAAAACAAATAAATATAATTTGTGGGTCAAAGGCATGGATACTCAGTTCATGGAGTCCCATACTGAGGTCCTAACCTAAAAGAGTCATTTTCTATCTTTGATCTGTTTAAATCAAACTCAAGTTTTATTGCAGAGAAATATTCAGTTTAGTATATCTTGTGTTTAGTTTTCTCTAAATGTTAGTAACAGAGTTGATAATTACCCCCTTCCTCTTATTGTACACTAATGCAGAGTTGTTATGAGAAAGTAACTAAATCTTTGCTAAGATGTCAAGGACTCACAGGAACCCAAGAATAAATATGGAATCACATTATACATTGAAACAGCTCAATGAAAGATAAACAAAGGTAAAGAGTACTAAACAAGAAATCCTCTTCCCTTCAATGGTCCAAGCAACTCACTGCAATGATGAAGAGGGATTGGTAAGGTCCAGTTTCATTTCATGGCTTCTCTTGGGACAAAAAGAAGGCTGTTGAGTAAATCTCTTCCCTCTATTGTGCCATTACACAAGTGCTTGAACTTAAGAACGCTTGCACCTGGAGTGATTACTTGTAAAGTAAGGAGAGAGAAGAAGAGGGGGTGAAGGAGGAGAGACAGAGATAGAGAGAAAGACACAGATATAGCTACAGACACAGAGTTGGGGGGAGAAAGGGAGGGAAGACTGCAACCTTTTCTTGATAATGGGGGAGAGACAGTCCTGACAAGAGTCCTTTTTCTCCTGGCTCCTCCAGTCCATAGGAAGGGACTGAGAAGTAGGTACTTTCAGAGGTATGCTGGTGCCAACTTAGACATTTTCAGACTAAGTATTTGTTGTTGGTCAGTCATTTCAGTATCGTCTGACTCTTCACGATCTATTCTAGCTCATTTTACAGATGAAGTAACTGGGACAAGTAAGATAAAGTGACTTGATCAGGTTCATATAGCTAGTTATCTGAAATCAGATCTGAACTCGGAAAGATCCTGCCTCCAGGCCCATAATCTTATGTACTATACCACATTGCTGCCAGTGCTTGGTACATAATATGGAAACATTTATATCTCAGACATTGCCAAACTACAAACCAGGGCTTTGATTAATTTTTTTGGTGACTATCTAGCTTTCAGAAAATGATTAAGAAAAATCAATATTGCAGGTTAAACTGAAAAGTGTCCCTTGCATGCATTTTCCCCCTAAGAACCAGCTAAAACATTTACCAGCACACCTCTATATATACATGCTTTTATGTGTGATGTTCTTTAGACTAAGTCCAAGCTTGGAATACTGCCCTTGAACCAGGTGAATTCCTCATCAGCTTTAGGAGATTAGATGACCTTCCTGTTTTCAACCATCAAAGGTGTCAGTAGATAAAAAAAGGAAAACCAGAAAAGCACAGACTGGATGGAGTGAAAGAAGCAAAGTCTAGGAAGTGATAAACTGGATTAAATTTAACAGAGTTCTAGAGAACTGGAGACTGGAGGCAAGGGAGAAGGAGGGAAGGGATTTGGCCAAAGGGGGTTATTTATTTGTCTCCTATCATCAGTACTAAAGTAGATTATGGGCCTTGGAGGGGAAGTAGGTAGTGAGGAAGCAGCAAAGGTATACAGCTATTTAAAAAACAAACAACTATTTATGAAAAGAAGAGAAAAGGGATAGTAGCTGAAAGAGGTGGCAGAAATTAATGAAGGATTTTTCAATCCAGCTCATCTTCAGATATTCTCTACTGCAAATGTACTCTGAAAATATTGATCAATCATATAGAAGCAAGTAGACTGTAAGCAGAGTGAGTGGCCCATGCTCATTTACTTTCTGTTTAGTAACAGAATACTCATCATTTCTTTTGAAATAAAGAAAAAAGT
Source organism: Myrmecobius fasciatus (assembly GCA_023553655.1). Taxonomy (NCBI): domain Eukaryota; kingdom Metazoa; phylum Chordata; class Mammalia; order Dasyuromorphia; family Myrmecobiidae; genus Myrmecobius; species Myrmecobius fasciatus. The sequence continues at coordinate 150,719 of JAJPUD010002933.1, forward strand.
ATTTATTAAATATGACATTGGGCCAGGAATTGGCAGTTGTTCTGGGGATACAAACACAAAAGAGATAGATTCTGCTTTAAAAGTTTCATTTTGATGGGAATGGTAACCAGAGAAGAGTGTTTTGGTCTGGGAGATGGCTGATTGACTGAAATACCTTTTCTAACAGGAATGGTAGGTTTAATGCAATTATTGTTTCCTGGATAAAAGACAGGAATGGGGAGAAGTTCAAGAAATGGAGGCACAATAAGAAGAATGGCTTCCTATATTGGCTGAATCTAATCACTATTGTGATCAGAAGTCAGTTAGATATAGTAGGCAATGTGATTCTATAGTCAGGTCCTCAGTAATCCTGACAGCATGGCCCCAGGACAAGATACAAAGCTGAGTATAATAATATTTCATTAGATTCATGTAACACTATTCATATAGCCACTTCTCAGTTAATGGACCCTTACTTTATTTCCAAGTTTTGGGGGGACTTTTTGTTTTGCTATTATGAAAGTGCTATATATTTTGGCATTCATGGGCCCTCTCTGGTCATTGATTTTCTAATAGTGTATTTTAAGTTCTAAAATTGCTTTATCAAAAGTTATGAGCCATTTAATAGCTCTTATCACATCATTCCAAATTATTTTTCAGGATGATGAGCTAGGTGGCTCAGGGCATAGAGAGCTGGGCCTGAAGTCAGGATCTTTCTGATATCAAATCCAGTCTTAAAACAGTTATTAGCTATATGACCCTAGGCAAGTCACTTTACCTATTTAGCTTACCAATGGTGAATTCATGACCCTGCCTCCCCATAGTTAAGCCACTATTCAGTATTTCTTTTTTTTGATACTGTTGGCAATTCAGTGGGTATGAGGAAAAACTTCAGAACTTGTTTGATCTGAATTTTTCTTATGACTAGTTTCTTTTTATTAGAATTCCTATATGGTTTATATATTTTTAAAATTTTCCTTTTCAAAACTGTTTCGTGGCAGCTAGGTAGTGTAGTGGATAAAGCATCAGCCCTGAAGTCAGGAAGGTCTTATTTCGAATTTGACCTCAGACACTTAATACTTCCTGGATGTGTGACCTTGGGCAAGTCACTTAACCCCAAGGAAGGAAGGAAGGAAGGAAGGAAGGAAGGAAGGAAGGAAGGAAGGAAGGAAG
>JAJPUD010002933.1:152268-189059 GCA_023553655.1 Myrmecobius fasciatus
AGAAAGAGAGAAAGAGAGAAAGAGAGAAAGAGAGAAAGAGAGAAAGAGAGAAAGAGAGAAAGAGAGAAAGAGAGAAAGAAAGAAAAGAAAAAACTGTTTCAATGGTTCTGTCATAAATTTGTGTCAATTAAATACCTTGAATACTAGACTTTAATCAGAAATGTTTGATGGGAAGATTTTCCCCATTCAACACTTTTTCTTCCTGTGGCTTTATTTTGTTAGTGAAAATTTAAATATATAGATCAAAAATATTTATGATATTATAAATATGACATATAAAATCAAAATTATTTTTCTAGTCTTTTGCAATGCCCTGTCTCTTATTTGTTTATGAATTCTCCCTCAGCGAAAGTTGGGGAAAGCAATCCCCTCTTTTCTCCTTTCATTTTGTAATGATCTGACCTTAATTTTCTTTTTATATATCTAATTGGAGTTTATTTTGAAATGTGCTAAAATAGCTTGGGGGCACTCTTATTTTCTGCCAAATCTCTTTCCAGTTTTCCTGGTAATCCTTGTGGAAGAGGGGAGTCTTTCCTGAATTTATTTGTGTTCTTGGGCTTTATTGAACCACAGGCTAATGTGTTCACTTTCATCTAAGTCTGTGTACAATCTATTCCACTGGTTTATTTCTGTCTTTTCAGTAATGCAAAATAGTTTGGATGATTATTATTTTATAATATAAAATGCTAAACTCCCTTAATTACTTATTTTAAAATATATAATTTCATTTTAAAATCTTGAACTTTTGCTCCTTCAAATGTATTTTGTATTCATTTTTTCCAGTTCTAAAAAAACAACCCTCCATTTATTTGACTGACATGGGACTCAATATATAAATTAATTTACATAGGACCATCATTTTTATTTGTTGCTTTTAAGTCATTATTCATTCATATCTGATTTTCCACGATCCCTTTTGGGATTCTCTTGCTAACAAAGTTGGAGGAGTTTGCCATTTTCTTTTTTAGCTCATTTTACAGATGGAGAGGGAACTAAGGCAGAGTTAAGTGACTTGTCCATAGTCAGACAGGTAGTTAAGAGTCCAAGACTGAATCTGAACTCAGGGATTTTTGATTCCAGGACTAGCCACTTTATTCATTATAATGCCCAGTTGCCCTTCATTTTTATTGTATTAGTGTAACAACCATGAGCAATGAATATCTAATCAATTATTTGAATTCCTTTATTTCTGTAAAGGATTTATTGTGATATTTATGTAACTCTTGAGTATGTCTTAACAGGTTAATACTTAGATTTTTTAACCTGTCTCTATCACTTCATTGTGGGTTTTGTGACTACTTTATAGTAATATTGCTGATCCTTTGTGGATTCATTTTATATTCTGTAACTTAAGTAAAGACATCAATCATATTAATTCCTTTACTTGCTTCCTGGGATTTTCTAAGTAAAACAATCATATCATTTGCTATAAATATAATTCTATACCTATCATCGCTGTCAATGTTTATACTTTCATTTCCTCTTATAGTTTATTGTTATGGCTAGAATTTGATTGGCTAATGAGGAGATATGGTTTCACTTCAAGACATTAAATCAATTCTTTCTCCTTCCCTCTTCTTGACCAACTTTAGATTTTATGCTCCTTAGTTTATTTTTCCCACAGGTCTTTTTTTTTGTTACTGTTCACTTCTTAGATCTCAAACAATATTATAATTTTAATAGCCCTGTTTGGCCCGGGAAGTATGAAAGCGCTGATTCAATTGCTTGATCTTTTCTGGAAAATTGTATTTATTTACCTTTCAGCAAGTGGAAAAGGACAAAGAAAAATGTGCCAGTACCAGAAGAAGATAGGAGAGAGGTAGAGGAGCTGGAGAAGCCTTCCTAACTGACTGTGATAATAATAATTATAAAAATAGCTGACATTTATATAGTGCTTTAAGATTTGCAAAGCACTGTACGTGTTATCTCATTCATTGCTCACAACAATCCTGGGTTAGGAACTATGGATAAAGAAACTGAGACTGAAAGCAGCCGATTGATTTGTTCCAGTTCATAGAGATAGTAAAGTTTTTGCTCCTGAGGAGCCAAAGTTTTCATATATCTTTCTTGTTTTTTTTTTTTTTCTGCTTGGTTAGTTTGCTTCTCAAATACCCTGTCATTCTGTTTTCTTCCCAGAATCACAGAATTTAAGAATTGAAAGAAATCTTAGTAGTAATTTAGTGAAACCCGTACTTGAACAAGTATATTATATGTTATTCCATATAACATAACTGACAAATGTCAAATGTCACTTTGGTTTGAAGGCTTTCATTGAGAGAGAACCTGCTACCTCCAAAAGTGACCCATTCACTTTTTTAATAGCTCAAATTATTATAAAGTACTTTCTTTTTGTTGTCTTGTTTGATTTTTTTTGGGGGGGGGGTTCTTAGCAAAGATACAAGAGTAATTTGCCATTTCTTTCTCCAGCTCATTTTACAGAAGAGTAACCTGAGGCAAACAGGAGTAAGTGACTTGCCCAGGGTCATCCAGCTAGTAAATGTCTGAGGACACATTTGAACTCAGGAAGACGAGTCTTTCTGGTTTCAGGTCCAGGGCTCAGTGCACAATGCTGCCACTTGAAAATCAAAGTGTTTTCCTGTGTCAAGCTGAAATTTGACTTTATATAACTTGAATCCATTGCTCTTCTTTTTTTTCTAACTCAAGAATTCTCCCTTCTCAGTGTGAAAATCCTCCAACTATATAACTATATCATTCCTGCCCATCTCTCCTAAAACCACTTTTTCAGGGTACAACATCCCCCTTTCTTTCAACCAGTCCCATTTTGGCATGAAACTTCTTGGTTGCCCACTTCTGATGTGTTCTAGCTTATAAACGTCCTTCCTAAAATAAGATAACTGGAACTCAGGAACATTTGAAACATGGTCTGACAAGGACAGAATGTAAAAAGCATCTTCACCCTCTTCCTTGACACCAAAGTATACTTGCTATTTCTAAGATCACATTTGCTTTCTTGGATGTTACACTAAAGTGTTGATTCATGTTGAACTGACAGTCCATTAAAAGCTTCAGAAAATTTTGGAACTGGTCACAGCTGTCCTACCTTGCAATTTTAAAAGTTGACTTCGTAAGGCCAAATGTAACACTTTATATTTATCCCTATTGAATTTCATCCTATTAATATAGCCTCGGTCTACTAGACTGTCAATAGCTTTCTGAATTTTGATATCTAGTGTATTAGCTATTTCTCCCACTCTGACATAACAAGCAAGTTCAATGCAAATTATACTTTTATCTGAGCCTTAACAGAAACATTTAACAATGAAAAATCAAACACACATCTCAGGGGGGATTCTGCCAATGACCACTTTCCAAGTTGAGATTGAAGCATAACTGACTAATCTTTGGCTTTAGTCATTTAACCAGTTCTGAATCTATCCAAATATATCATTGTATCACACACACACAATATACAGATTATATATATACATGCATACGTATATGTATATATACACACATATATTCTATACATAAGCACAGATACATGTATGAACATGCATATATGCAATATATTATATATATATATATATATTGTATCTGTGTTTGTGTTTGTATAAAATCTGTTTTCCACAAAGATAGTAAGAGAAGTTTTAGCAAATATTTTCTTAGGATATGGACCTTCCCCTTACCTATTAGTTCAGTGTTCGTACTATGTTTTCCCCAAAGAGACAATCTAGTTAAAGCAGGGAATCAACAAGGATTTATAAAGTGAATGTCACAGGGCTAAGTACCATACTAGATATATAGGATACAAAACCAGAAATGAAACTTCTGGAATTAGAATTATAGGCTTTGAGTTTATATTCCAGTTCTGCTTACTATCTCTGTAATCTCTAGCCAACTTATTTAACTTATCAAAGCCTGACAAATGTAGTTTCACATCATAGTTTCTCATCTCAGTGAAGAAGGGAAAGAGAGATGTTCTCATATCTCCTTTGTCAATATCAATTATATCATCATAATTTCACAGCATTCAATTTTTACTATTCTGTTTTCTATTCTATTTATATTGTTGTAATAGTCATATATATTTTTTCCTTATTTCTTATTTTATAATTCATATGAAGTAGTCATTCACCATATTCATTATTTCTTATAACATAATGCTTTTTCATTACGTTTGTTTAGCCATCTCCCAACTGATAGATATACACTTCCCCCCACCCCCACCCCAGCCCCAGCTCTTTGCTCATTTTAAATTACTACAAATTTTAAGTTGCTACAAATATTTTGGCATATTCTGAAATGTCTCTTTTTGTCATTTGCCTCCTTGGTGTATAGTCCCAGAAGTGGAATCTTTAGACCAAAGGGTATGGGTATTTTTAATCAGTTTTTATAGGTGTATAGTTTCAAATTGCCATATAGAAGGATTGTTTCAATTCTCAGTTCCACTGATAGTGTATTTGTGTGCCTGTCTATTTACAGCCCTTATATTACTAGTGCATTCTGCCATGTCATGAAGCAACTAGAGGAAATAAAGTGACAAAGATCCTTAGAAATGAATACAAAGCCAATTGGATGTTTGGTGTTCATTATGAAAGAGATATCTTAAGTAAAGTTAGCTAAAGTTGAGATTGTGTATTTTTTATGACACTTGGCATTTCATAAAACACAGCCCTTATGGAAGTTCTTAAACTTTGGATAGGGCTTTAGCTCCAATCTAATTCAAGCCATGACACAAAATTCAATTGAATATTTCTGGAGATGTTCTAAATATTAATCTATAGTAGGAATGTTGTGGGAGGCAGGGTTGGAACAGGAGTGGCTGTTTAGGGTGTGGAACTGCACTGGATGCTAAATGTGGTATAGATCTAAAAGCTGCCTGGGAGGGGTCTGCCCTTTGGAGCCATTTGCAGATGGCTCTGTAATCAACTGCAATTTGCACCCCTGTTGGCTATACTACACTACCATTCCCCAAACTTTCTGACCACATGCCTAATTCACTTTCTGCTTGAATACCAGTCTAAGTCTGGAAGGGGGTGGGAGTGAGGATGGCAATGACATGGACTAAAGGACCACATTGAAGCCTTTGAACTGGCTCCAACATATGAACCAGATGTCTTATTTAAAACAACAACAACAACAAAAGATTGGTTTACATCGGGTTCTTTTGCAAAGTCAGTATGGTTATGACTTTTTATACCCTCATCAATGAATAATAAAAGGAAAATATCAATAGCTTAGAGCTTGAAGTCTTTCTTCAGATATATTCATGGGAAATAGAGAAGGGGGCAGGGAATCAACTACAAGGCAGAGAAATATTTAATGATCTTCAAAGAAAAGGCATTTTGTAAATTCTCTTTCAATACAGGTCAAATATCATTACTGCTGGATTCCACAAGGTGCCAATTTTTGTTGTTGCCTACTATTGTTTTGTATAGAAATTTGTCTTATTCTGGACTTGTAATCATATCAATGCAGGGAACTCTCTACATGGCGAAATCTCACCAATATAGGTCATCAACTCCTCTGTAATTTATAGTCTTAGAGAATTCCTTGGAATACTAAAAGTTTAAGTGATTTGCCTCTAGTCACTCAATTAGCATACAGAAGAAGGTCCCACAACTAATATATAGCTGTTGTTGTTCATCCTTCTCTCCAAGAGGACTATGACATCAAGGAGGTGATGCTGTGACATGCAAGTAAATTGGCTTAAAGTGAGGGAGAGCTGTGCAAGGTCATTTGCCTCACTTTCCCCTCCAGGGCCGTTTGGGTCCAGTGGCCAGATAGAGATCAAGATGAGTGGAGATGCTTCTGAATGCATTGGGAAATCTTGGCCTTTTAAACGCCCTTTCAGTGATTAAAGCTAGGTAGCAATTGAGGTAAAGAATCTCCTCATGCACCTAGTTTAAAAAAAAGCTAAATAAATAAGCAAGTGAATAAATGAATGGATAGATATATGATAGGGAGGGAAGGAAGGAGGGAAGTGGAAAAGACTGCTATTTACATTCAAAATAAGTCAATCTGGATCCAAACGGTGACCAAATGGGGCTTGGTCTAGGACTTATTGGTGGCCAATTAGAATCATACTGGTTTTGGTTTAAGGAAGAAGCAGGACTTGAAACCTGGACTTCTTTACACTGAGCTGAGCTCTCCATCTCCTATCTCATGCCTCCTCTCATCTAATTGAAATATAAGATGAGATCTTAAATTGGAAAGGTAATATGAGCTAGCAGCTAGGAACACTAGACTTGGGATCAGAAAGTTCTTAAATCCTATTTTAGATAATTATTGACAATATGACTATTGGGCAAGTCACTTAACTTTTCTAGACTGAACTTTATCATCTAAAACATGGGAATAATAATACTTGCAACAATTTTCTCTTTTGCTCCATAGATTTGAACTATAAAGCTGCTTGTCAAATCTAATCTACTCATTTTATTTTTAGGGAAACTGACCTCTAGAAGGGTTAACTAATTTATCCAAGACTATCGAATAAACTGCTTTTGAGAGACTTTTGAGAGTTCCTTGTATAGTAAAGAGATAAAATCAGTCAATGTGTGGGACAGCAAGCTTTACTCAAATTAAAATCAGAGACTCTCAAGGTAAAAAGCAAAAAAAAAAAGGATTTATTACAATCTCTAGATAAAGGGCAACTTCCAACAAAGAGGAATTCAAAGTCAAGCTGCAAATACAGAATTATATAGACACTACCTCAGAAGCTCCCATTCCCCCTTCTGATCTTTTCTCCCATTGGCTGGGGAGTTCTAATTTACCTAGAGACTAAATATTTATCCCAGAAACAGAAAATACTAGTCAGTCGAATACTCTTTACCTATTAGGTACTTAATGCTAATGAAAAGGTGTCTGGGGAGGGCTGAGGGGGGGAGGGGGAAAAGAAAGTGAAGAACAGGAGGGAAATGTTTATTTATCTAAGATAATTAAACACCTGCAGCTTTTAGCTGTTGCTCAACTTGTGATCACAAAGTCTCAAGTCACAATTAGGGCATAGATCGAGGACCCTTTCTTATGAGAAGTATTCATTCAATTTATCCCATTCAGTCAATAATGAAAGAAATTAATTCAGACCATGCATTGGAAGGTCAAATATTGAAGCTGAAGCTTAAATATTTTGGCCACATGAGAAGCTAGAACTCACTGAAAAAGATCCTTGGGAAAGATGGAAAGCAAAAGGAGAAGAGGACAACAAAAGATGAGATGGAAAAAAAAGAGTATTGTGGAAGGACTGAGTGGACTTTGAGAGATAGTGGAGGATAGAATGACCTGGTGTGCTACAGTCCATGGGTTCAACAAAGAAATGGACGTGACTGAATAACTGAATAATAACAACATACTGGTGCTAAGTGGTGATCTGAACTCTGTTGCTTTAATACCTTATTCTTCTGCCACCGTCTCTCTTGTGATCAAATGGGAGGAGAGTAAGTTTGTTACTTAGCAAACTTTAACCATTCCCTATAAAGAGTAGTTGTTATTGTGAGGTAGGTCATTAATACTCATCTTCCCTGACCTCAGAATAATAACTCATATTTCCAAGTAAGTTCATTGAAGGGAAAGGTTGTTGCATTTTTGTCTTTGTATTCCATCTGATACATAATATCTATCATCAAGTACTTATTAAGTGCTTACTTTGTGTCAGGCATGGTTCTACACAGTGGGAGTACAGGGATGAGGAATAAAACAACCCCTACTTGCAAAGAAGTCACATAACACATCAGGCTGGAAGGTTTGAAAAGCATTGGGTCACCCTTACCTCATTTGATTCTCATGGGAGAGACAAGTTCATATAAAACAGATAAAGCAACAATACAAAGTTAATAAATACAAATTTGTGCAAGGTAGTTAGACAAAGGCAATTTGAGAGAAAGGATACTAGCAATTGAGGGGATCAGAAAAGGCTTCATGCAAAAGATGGTATTGGAGGTTCCATTCCTTAAGAAAGAGAGGGATGTAATTAGGTGAAATAAGGAGAAAGTGCATCCCAGGCATTTGGGATAGTTTGGGCAAAGACACAGAGATGAGACGGGGAAGTGGAACTCTATGTAGGGAAAGAGGAAAAACAGTAGACTGGTACAGAATGAGAGAGGGAGTATAGCAAACGAAGCTGGAAAGATAGTTTGGGACAAGGTTGCATATGGCTTTAAAAACTAAACAAAGGGGGCAGCTAGGTGGTGCAGTGGATAGAGCACCAGCCCTGAAGTCAGGAGGACCTGAGTTCAAACCTGGTCTCAGACACGTAACAGCTGTGTGACCCTGGGCAAGTCACTTAACCCCAATTGCCTCAGCAAAAAGCAAAAAAACAAAAAAACAAAAAAAAACCTAAACAAAGGATTTCATATTTTATCCCAGTAGCAATAGAAGTCCCCGGATTTGAGTGGTGGAGTCCTCTGATCAAATCTGCATTTAAAGAAAATGACTTTAGCAGAAATCTGTCTCAGAGGGGACAGAGGAGGGAGAGATGAAGAAGGGAGACATTTTAGGAGGCTTTTGTAATAATCTAGGTGAGAAGTGATGAATATCTTAACTAAGATGGTAGCCATGTGAGCAGAAAAAAGGGGGCAGATGTCAAAAATGTAAAGACAGAAATAGCAAAATTTGGAAACTGACTGGATGTATAGGGGTGATAGACTGAAAAATCTAGAATAATGTTGAGATTATAAGTATGAGATACTAGATAATGGGTGTTGAATAAATTCTTGTTGCTTGATTGATCAATTATAAAAGTTTACTGTTTACAAAACTTTTTCTCATAACAAATCCATTAAGATAGATAGCATAAATATTATTGTTCTCATTTTACAGATGAGTAAATGGTGTCTTAGAGAGACTAAATGATGTATTTGGCCATGTTGAAACAGCTAGTATCAGAGGAAAAATTTTTACTCAAGTTCAGTAACCTTTCCATTATACACATCATGTCTTATTCTCCTTTAGCTGTCCAGATCTTATTAAAATTATGAGCTAGCCTGTCTTCATCTGATAATCCTTGGCAAAGGGACCTCTATGAATACGATAAATACATCTGCTATTCCCTCTTGGTGCAGTCTGTCCCCTAGTCTATGATTTCCTTTTACAATCTCCTAACCATCTTCTCTTTTTATCTTCCTCCCACGATACAGGAAAAAATAGAGAAAGCAGGAGGCAAATGTAGGGGTGAGCACAGAGCCCAAAACCACAAGTGGTTCAAGAACCATCACATAGTCAGGGACTACTTTCACTGATTTCTCCAGAGAAGGAATACAAATCTCTATCTGACCAAATCTTCTTTCAGTAAGAGAGGTGTGAACGCAGCTGTAACATTGGACAGCTGAGCAGTGAGCACTATCCCCAAATTTCCTCCTTCCTTTCTCTGCCCAGACTTTTATTGGCCTTGATAGTATGTCTCCCTATGGTCTGTTTCCAGTGTGGTAACTAATGCCATCTACACCTCTTTTAAATGCAATTTGCAAAACTGTCAGGAATTTAAAGACCTTTCCCACATATGAAAGAATGGACTTCAAATCCCAACTCTTCAGGTTGGGTCTTGGCTCTCCAAGCTGTTAATGGTTTGACTGTTGGCAAGGGATCTAAACTCTCCGAGCTTCAATTTACTCATCTGTAAAATGGGAATCATGCTATTATTTATATTCCTTATCTCAGTTTTGTTGCCAGAAAATATTATGTAAATGTGAACTACTTAATCGTATCTATTTCTATAGATATAAATGGCAGCTTTATTCTCTTACAATAAATAAAATATTTCTGGTAAATACAAAAATGGAAAAAGCAAAAAAAATTGTGAATTGAAGTTTATGGACACCCAATCCCAATAACTAACTTTGACAATTTACCAATATCACAGTAATTATAAGAAATTCATATTCCTTAATTTTTAGGAATTAGGAGAGAAATTGACCAGAAATATAGATCCAGGAGTTACTTACACAGGAAAAAACAACTGAACTTTGATCTTCTTATCATTGCTCAATAGCCAGTTAGTCAACAAGCATGTAAGTGTCAACTGTGTGGGGCACAAGGATAAAAGTTGGGGGTACAAAGAAAGATAAAATATAAGGTCTTAATCTCAAGTTTACTCATGTTAAGGATTAATTTTCTAAATTGTTCCTGACTAGAATTTAACCCACTTGGAATTTAGTAATACTGCCAAAATATATAGATCAAAAAAAGTCCTCTTCAAAGTATCCTCTCTCCTACTGAATATCATCTTCAGACCCCCACTATGATCCAAGGGTAGATATCATTAGCTCTTTAAATGTTTTATCCATAATCCTGATATTCAAGAATTTGGGATACTATAGGAAGCAGCTAGGTGATTTATTAGATAGGGTACTGGACCTTGAGTTCAGAAGATCTGAGTTCTAATTCATCCTCAGATACTTATTATGTGACCCTGGGCAAGTCACTTATTCCTTTTTGCCTCAGTTTCTTCATCTGTCAAAAGCTAAAAAAGAAAATGAGAAAACACTCCAGTATCTTTGCCACCAAAAAATACTGAGGTCAGACACAACTGAACAACAACAGATGCGTTTAGAACTAGGAGTTCTTTAACTGAGTCCATGACTTTGGATGGGGAGAAATGATATTGATCAGCTAAATGGCATAGTAGATAGAGGGTCAGGCCTGAAGTCATGAGGAATTGAGTTCAAATTCAAATCTAGCCTCAGATACTAGCTGTGTGATACTAGGTAAGTCATTTAACCCTGTTTGCTTCAGTTTCCATATTTGTAAAATAAGTTGGAGAATGAAGTGCCAAACCACTCAGGTATCTTTGTCAAGAAAACCCCAAATGGAGTCATGAAGAATCAAACATGATGTAAATGACCAAATACTTTCATAAAGTGAAAATATTTTGTGAAATTCTTTATATTTGTACAAAATATTTTGTAAGAGATGAGATGGATGTAAGTAAGTACTTTCACTGGTATAGTAGCCCTTTGCCCTTAACCTGTCTGCTTGAGTTAGGTTTTTTTGGTTGCAAGATCTGGAGACTTTAGATGGCCAATTTCTCATTTTAATACAGTAACTTAACCACCTAGAGGTAATGTGATATTGTGACTGATCAAGGAATGAGGAAGTACTGGATTTGGATTTGGTTTCTAACACATACAGACTGTGTAACCCCTGTTCACTTAATACCAATGCCTCATGAAATTCTCTATAGGACGAGAAGGTACAGAGCAATAGTTGTTCAATTGTATCCAACTCGCTATGACTCCATTGGGATTTTCTTGACAAAGATACTAAAATTGTTTGTCATTTCCTTTCCTAGCTCATTTTACAGTTGAAGAAACTGAGTCAAACAGGATTAAGTGACTTGCCCAGGATCACATAGGTAACTAAGTGTCTGGGTAAGATTTGAACTCTGGGAGTCTTCCTGACGCCGGGTCTAGTACTCTGTGCACTATGGCACCACCTAGTTGCCCAGAGTGGTTGCTGATCTGATTTGGTAAAGAGGATTTCCTCAGGAAATTCTCTCTCTACATCAATAAAAATAACAACAGTTAGCAAATATGAGGCACTTCAAGACTGGTAAAGCATTTTACATATATCATTTCATTTGATCCTCATTGCAACCCTGCTCCCTCAAAAAAACCAAACCAAACAAACCTGGGTATAGATTTTATCTGTCTCAAATGTGAGTCTTAAATTAAGACACTTCCCATGGCTCTATGCCAGTGCGTGTGGTGGAAACAACTTCTCTTTGATAACAAAGTTTTGAATGTTTGGTGGAAAATATATATCACTGCTAGAAACCAGCAAAACTGTGAGATGATGACAATGGCACAGTCCCATAACTAGTCCATTTAGGCCCTGAGGGATTGTTAGTCTATCTGAACTCCCTCTTGGACAGTCTTAGCCCTGAAGTTTCCAACTGATTCCATACACTTGACCTTGCAGGGTATTATTAGGATGGCCACAGGGATTGGTTTGGGAGACAGTTAAAAACAAAAATAGAAAACAAAGCAAAAGGAAAGGAAAATCCAACGAATAGCTCATAAAATTTTCCTAACTTCTTAAGAGAAAGTTGACATCAAAAAGAAAATACGCATATTGGAAAGGTGTAGACCAAAAGGGAGAAAAAGAAACAAATCTTATATATACATTGAACAGGTGAGGCTGAAGGAAATGGTAACTGTCTATTTTCTTGGTCATCTATTTCTCTGTCTCAACCCTATTTTACAGAACTTCCTGAAATTCATCTTCTCTTTAATTTTCTCAACACATCTTCTTTATGCCTTGCCTGTAGCCATTATATGTATATGGGAATGTTCTGAGTATAGTTAATAGCTGGGGAGTTTTATTATGGCTACTGAAGCATTCCAACACTTCCCAGAGTGAAAGAATTATGAGGTCACGATTAACTGGCATCCAGAAACTACTTGTTTCCCTTGGCAAAATTTTCAGCTCCTCTGACACACACACTTGAACCCCATTCAATTCTGTGTTGCTGAAAGATCAAATACAAGATTTATTATTGAGCAAGTGAATGAATGAGTGGACAATTCGCAAAGTGAATTAATAGGTCAGTAGTCTTTTTTTTTCTTAAATGAAGTCACTCTGATTCGATAATATTTTCTTTATTATCAATAGGTGAAAGAAGGTAAATGAATTACTGGAACTGTAATAAAAAAAACTGGATTCAAATCCTAGCTATAAATGACTTCTCTGTAATATTCAGATTTCTCGTCTGTAAAATGGGAATAATTATACCTTCTGGGGAAGCACCTTGTTGCAAAGTGGACCAAGAGTAGAATTTGTAGTCTCAAAGAGGAGGAGAGGAAGGAATAAACATTTATTAAGCATTTGCTGTATCCGTAACACTATGTTAAGTATTTTATAGTATTGTCAGAACCCATTAATCAGTTTAACAATAATGCACAAAGAATAAATAGTAGAAAGAATACTGTACACTAGAAATTAGGAAATCTGAATTCTGTTTCCTCTTACTAACTTACCACTGTAAACCCCAGTTTAAATCCTGCTTCAGAGGTTTATTCTCTGGACAAGTCACTTGACCTCATTCAGGTTCTAACTTATCCTCCCTCCCCTAGCATTTTTGTGGGTGTCAAATAAGACAATGCATGTAAAGTGTTTTGCTAACCAAAAGTATCATGCTTTTTTGTTGTTGCTAAATAGTTTTTCAGTAATGTCTTCATGACCTCCTTTGGGATTTTCTTGGCAACAATGTCATATCCTTCTCTAGTTCAGTTTACAGGTGAGGAAACTGAGGTAAATAGAGTTAAGGTACCCACCCAGGATTACACAGTAAGTGTTTGAAGCCAGATTTGAACTCATGAAGATGAGATTTCATGACTCTGGGCTTGGAGCACTATCCACTGTACCATTTGTTATTACTAGCTCCTTTGGGGAAAGTGATATGTAAACCTCAAAGCATTCTATAAAGGACATTTGTTATAATTATGATCTGTAAATTTTTTTCCAATTTAGCTAAACAATTATTGATATCAAAGGAGTATGCCATCTATCATTTCAGAATGGTTCAATGGAAAGAGTACTGGATTGGAGAACCAAGTTCTGCTTACCTAGCTGTGAGATCTTGAATGAATCACTTCACATTTGTTAAGTATTTTCATAGTGCTTTAAGTTTTGCCAAGTGCTTTACATATGTTAGCTCATTTGATCTTCACCACAAATTGGTGCTATTATTATTTTCATTTTACTTATCCTTTCCATGTTTATGACTACCGGATAAAATTTTCTATTACCAATCTTTCTTACCTTAGCTCTAGTTCCACATTATGAATTTCCACTGGATACTTCTAATTGAGTTCCCATTAGCCACTATACCTCAGCATGTTCAAAACAGAACTCATCTTTCCCCCAAACTTTCCTATCTTTTCAACCTCCCATTTTGCCATGATACCACTATCTTTCAAGTCACACATGTTCACAACATAGAAGTCATCCTCAGCTCTTTACTCTCCTCATCCCACTGGATGAGTCAAGTGCTGAGTCAGTTTTTTTTTCTACCACATCTCTCATTTCCATCTTGTTGTTTTCTTTCCCTCTTGATTGTTCTCCCTGACTCCAGCCCCTCTCTAATTTTTATAATTCATTTGTCACAATAGCATAGTTGATATGACTAAAGGATGGCCATGAGCCAGATATTCTCTTGCCCAAAAAGTTTGAGTGACTTCCAGTTGTCTCTAGGATAAAACACAAACTGTTCTTATTGGCACTTAGAGGCAATTCCACCTTTTCTTTCCAATCTTATTGCATATTATCCTTTTTCTTATGTCCTCTAACAAACCCATTTCTTGCTGCACATCCCACAGCAATATTTTCTTCACATAGGCTGTCCCTTATGTCTGACATACACAAAGTAGTAAGAAAGAGGGTAGCATCCCTTTACTTCTTCTGCTCAAGTGCCACCTCTCATACAAGATGTAGCCTTATTCCACAGAGTCTAGGTTCCCTGGCCCTGAAACTACTTTGGTGTACTTGGTATACATTTCAAGTTAACTTACCTGTTTTAATTTTGTCCCTCTCTCCTAATATAGTGTCAGTTCCTCAAGAATATGGACAGCTTCATTTGGCTTTTTATTCCCCATATCTAGTTACTACATAGTAGACACCCAATAAATTCTTGTGGACTGAATTAACAGCACGGAAAGAAAAAAAGTAGTCCATTTTCCACTAAACCTCAGTTTCCCAAATACCAGATTATTTGCTAATGCAAATAATACTGTTTTTTTTAAAATAACTAACACTCAAAGGATTTGTTATTTTACTGGTATGGATACTCCCTTTATTGTGCAAATCTCAATCCATCCACACTGCCTAAGTTTGTGTGTACCACTTATCCATGCTTTCCCATAATTCCACTATGGTATGTGTATTTGTTGGGGGGCTATCCAATGACTGCACATTCTTTTCAAGTTTTCAATCTATCCTGGAGATACTAATGATATGCATGAAATCTTCATTACTTGCCTCTTGATTTATTTAAATGACTAAGTTCATTTCCCTTTTTTGGTCATACATATCACTGATGAGGGGCAGCTAGGTGATACAATGGAAAGAGTACTAGCCCTGAAGTCAGGAGGACCTGAGTTCAAATCTGGTCTCAGACAGTTAACACTTCCTAGCTGTGTGACCCTGGGCAAGTCACTTAACCCCAATTGTCTCAGGAAAAAATAAAAATAAAATACATATCATTGATGGCATTCTTTACAAAACTGTATGTGGGTAAAATTCCTTGTTTCTAACATGTTACACCCTACATTCCTATCCTTCTCTCACAATCCCTTGAGCTTCAGCTTCAATTTTTCAGAAACTTTTTGTTGATGTTTAGTCATTTAGTCAAGTTCATCCTCATGACCCCATTTGAAGTTTTCTTGGCAAAGATACTGGAGAGCTTTGTCATTCACTTCTCCAGCTCAATTTATGAATGAGGAAACTGAGGCAGAGTTCAATGACTTGCCCAGGATCACACAACTAGTATGTATCTAAGGCTAGATTTTAATTCAAAGCTTTCTTACTCCAGAGCTAGCACTCTAACCATTGTACCAGCTTGTTGCTCTCAGAAACTCTAATGTTCGGTGAATCTCAGCTATATAACATCATTGAAAGGATGCTGGTTAAAAAAAAATGAATCCTTGCTTTGGCAAACAAGTGACTCTTGTTTCTTCAAGTGTTGATAGGATCATATAATAGTTAGAAGCCATAAAACAATTCTTCAGCTATTCACTCTTAGCATCTTCTCTTTCTATGGATATATAGCAGTATTCTACTACTGTTCTGAATATCAATCTAGTGTACTGGTTAAAATCAAAGTATTTTCTTCTGTTTATAAATATGAGAGAACAGTCTTGTCAGGAGTATTTGGTAACCACTTTTTCTAAACACCTGCTCAGAGTTCCCAAGTTGGAATTGCAAATTTCATAACCATTGGAGTAACTTGAAAGCAACAGATACCATTGAATTAAAATTGGAGACTTCTGAGAAGCTCCCTTAGAAACTAACCATTAGTATGTCTTTCTAAGAACTGTCAGTATTTAGACTGCAGTAACAATCTATTCATTGCTCCAGATATAATAACTATGATTAATTCTATATTACAAGGTCTGGTAAGGTTAACTCTACAGAATATGTCAGTACATACATGTATATTGTTCTTTGCTCAGGGGTGCACTAAGTAGTATTTAACTTGCCTATTTATAAGTTTATGTCAAGCCCAAACCAGCTAGAGGTAAGCAGTCTGGAGTCTGATGGCTCCATGGAGGCAACCTTCTATGTCCCAAAGAGAGCCCGTAACTCCTGCTATTGTCTAGGAGTCAGTATAAAGTGAGAGCAATCATGACCATAGCACGATCACCAGTGGACAGGTTCTTGCTATTTACTACCTGTGTGATTTTGGCCAAGTTATTTAACCTCTCTTGACGTCAGGATTCTCACCTATAAAAGGAGTCCAAATGCCAAGGAAAAAACCTCAATCTTACCTTGTTGCCTTGAAAGCCAGGGGGGCCTATTAACCCAAAGAGTCCTGGATCACCCTGTAAATAAGAAAGATATAAATATTTTATTTAATAGATAAGATTTAAAAAATTAACTTTCCCCTTAACTGTATTACAGAATTGTGGCTTGTGGGCTGAGATTCTTTGACTTGCTTTGATCTAAAATATGCTTCAAGGTTTAAAGCAACTCCTATCTTCAACTTGTCTTCCCCAACTCACTCTAATCTGAATCTTTTTTTTCCTTAACCCTAACCCTATAACACTCCTCATCAATATCCTGCCACATGATCATATTCTGTAACAACAGAATTTTTGACTTGTTTGAATCATGTCCAATTCTTTGTAATCCCATTTGTAAAGACACTGAAATGGTTTACCATTTCCTTTTCTAGCTCATTTTATAGATGAGGAAACTGAGGCAAACAGAGTAAAGTGACTTGGCCAGTCCCACAGCTAATGTGTCTTAGGTTAGAATTGAATTCAAGAAAGTTTTTTTGACCCTAGGCTCAGCACTCTGTCCACTGCACTACCTAGCTACCTTATTCTGTTGTGTTTCACATTTAAATGACGCTATACAGGAGTATTCTGCACGACACTGTTTCAGAAATTTTAGGCTCTGAAGAAAGCTGTAATTACAGGCTTTGTTTCTATTTTGGTTTTTTTTTTGAACTTCACAGCACCTAGCACAAAAGAGTATACTGTAGGCACCAAAGTATTCTAAAATGAATTGACTTGAAATGAATTGTCACATTATAAAGTAGAAACTGGAAACTGGAAAGAAATGCTTATTCATTGAAAATGATGGCCAGGATTTTTAAAATAGGGATGGACTGTGACATAGGGGGATCTGAGACTCATGAATTCATTAGTAGAGGTGTTTTTTATAGAAAAATCCCTGAAAAAGTAAAGATTGGCAATTGTTCAGCAACTTATACAAGAGGTAACATGATAAGGTGAAAGTAATAAAAGTAAACATTGAGTCAGCTCTTAAAAGCTTACAGAATCACTTTCTATTTTTCTGACCCTCACAACAACTCTGAGGATTTTACTTATCCATGAATTTTTTTTTATAAATCAGAGGTTTGATCCCTACCAAATCACAGTTCTAGGTCCTATTTCTGTCCTGCAGAGAGGCTGGGATCTCTATTGGTGGAGGCAGATCCTTTGAATTATCAATAAACTTTTGTTTGACCCACTCTCGTATTTCTGTATCACATGTAGATTTGGATATTTCTTCATACATCACCATGTTGGAAATATATGTTCTTTTCAATAGTTAGCTTTCATTTCAAACCCATTATCAACATGTTATTAAATTCTATATATTTCCACATTTCTCCTTAACAGTGTTAACCATAATGAGCACATGAGCATTTCAAAAGCAAACTGGTTTAAAGGCTCCTCTAAGCTACCCTATATTTTGCACCAACAAGTAACTGGCTAAGAGAAAAAAAAATCAAAGTACCTGGTTTATTTGTCTTTGCTTTTGCTGGGAATTCTATTTTAGGCTGTCAGCAGAACATAGAAGGCTTCTGTTTTCTAAATTTTGTGGGGATAGAGTATACTATATTTATGCTTCTAAAAACAGGCCTCTTGAGTTTTAAGATTTGGATTCCCTTACATTGAGGGTATAAGTCAGCTGCAGATAGGAGAGCAGTGAATGATCCCATTCCCAAAAATAAACTTGCCTTCCCTTTCCAAATAATTTCATCAATGAATTTATTTGCACCAGGAGAAGAAATCTCTCCAGTTTCAGTAACCACACACCTGAGGACTGCTGGTATGAATTAGCTTAATCCTAAAAGAAATAAGGATGTGCTGAATAGGCTTATTCTATAAGGCATAAAGAGAATGGTTATCAGGTTGCAGGGAAGGAACTGGCAAAATACTTTTGGACTAAACAAACAAAAAAAAGAAATGAAGCCAGCAAGCACATGCCACATAAACAAAGACACCCTATAATTGCCCCGGAGAGCTCAAATCCCAGTCTAAACAGAGATGTGGCAGATGCCTCCAGAAAGATCTTCTGTGTGACCGAAGCTCTGCATTTATGAATTTGTCACAGTGTTTATAGGAATGCTAGTTATTGTCATGTAGGTTTCTGCTTTATTTTCATATAATGCTTGAGAACAGGATAGTATAGTGATATGAGAAATAATCTTAGACTTTTGGGGATGTCCCATTGCATAGTGCTCTTAGGATCTGCAAAATGCTTTATGTGATTCAGTTAATTCATTGAGTCCTCACAGCTATCTTGTAAAGAAGGTGCTGCTATTTTCCCCATTTTACAAATGAGGAAACTGAGGCGCTAGGGATACTTGTCTAAAGTCATATGGGTCCCAGGGAGCATGCAAATTTAACCTAAAGCAGAGATAACATGGCCCGGCTAACTCACTGAGCTAGGGTAAGGATCGGGAAATATAATGTATGTGAAAGCCCTGGGAATACAAGCCAAATACAAGGCATTATATCCGTTTATGCATATGTGTGTGTGTGTATGTGGTTGTGTGTGTATGTATGTGTACCCTTACATTGAGGGTATAAGTCAGCTGCAGATCAGAGAGCAATGAATGATCCCAATCTCAAAAATAAACTTGCCTTCCTTTTCCAAATAATTTCATAAATGAATTTATCAATGGATTTATTTTATTTATAATATATATAAATATATATACATACACATATGTATATATAGTATACATAAACACACATGCTTGCTACATAAAGGTAGGGTCATTAGGTGGTAGCACAGGGCACAGAACACTGGGCCTGTAAAAAGGAATACTCAACTTCCTGAGTTTAAATCTGTGTGACCCTGGTCAAGTCCTTTATCCCTATTTGCCTCAGTTTCCTCATTTTTAAAATAAGCTGGAGAAGGAAATAACAAACCAGCCCAGTATCTGTGCCAAGAAAACATCAAATGGGGTCAGAAGAGTTAGACACCATGGACAGTGATTCAATGACGCATATGTATATATGAACATGCATGTGTGTATGTGCATGTATGTCTATATGGCATACAGGGGGTGTGTGCATGCATACATTATATGAGATGCAACTTAATGGCATAGTGCTTGGCCTAAATAAGACCTGCATTTGAATCTTGCCTCAGACACAGAGAAATGATGTGATATTTGACATCAGTTTTTCCACCTGAAAATTGGCAGACCATAATTAACATCTATTTTACATGATTCTTATGAAGATGAAATTATCTGTTAAATATTTTCCAAACTTTTAAGTGCCATGTAAAATTTAGTGAGGTATATATGTATTATCTATGCATGTATTATGTGTGATATCTGTATGTTGTGTATATGTATGTATTTGGTCTAGATCTGCAATTTCATCTCCCTGGGGAACTTTTATCATGAAAACTCCCTGATCTGACACAAATCATTAACTTTATAACTCGTAGCCTTCAAGAGTTGCCCTGTACATCAAGAAATTCACTTATCCATAGTAACAAAGTATTTATGTGTCAGGTCTTTAAACGGTATCTTCCTGATTTCAAGTAAAACTTTCTTTTCCCTATATCTGTTTCTCTGGTCTGTGACTATAAATGTCATTAAACTAAAATTTATCTATAATGGGAATAGGGATGAGAGCTGTGGTTTCTTTGGTCCAGGGATTTCCCATATGAGAAAAATCCTTTAATCTATAGAGAACAGCCCCTTCTCTGCAATGTATGCAGAGAATTGCCTAGGGGGCTGAGAGGTAAGTGACTTGCTACTATGTGTCAGAGGCAGGGCCTGCACAGAATACTTCTAACTTCAAGTCCTGCTCTCTATCCTGCACACCTAATGCCATTAATATTGATATGTATGTACATATCAATATATGTGCATGTATATGTATATATGAATATATACACATATAATACACATGTGTATATACATATTTGTATACACACATGTATGTGTGTATATGTGTATGTATAAATGTGTGTGTATCTGAAATGTAAAAATACTTTTAGAGAACATGCTTTATTCTTCTTTGTATATTATCCTCTCACCTACTCCCTCACTCCCACAGAGTTCAGAGCAGTACATGCTCTTAGCATTATGTTCATTAAATGACCATCAGCAATAATGCTTCAAACAAATCAGTAAACCAATAAATCAATAAATGAAATTAACACATGATGATTTCCTTTTAGTACTATAGCAATTCAAAAACATATATAATGAGTGAAAAAAAGAAGCAAAACAAAATTAGAAAAACAATTCATGATCATGACTTTTGTATTTTTTAAGGAAAGCCCCTTACCTTTTCTCCAGCTGTGGCTTGACCTGGTGATAACCCTGGATCTCCTTTAGGGCCCTAGGGTGTAAGAATGAACGAGTTAGTGAGGGACAAGTTCATACACATTCATATATCAGCAATCACTTGGGTTTTCCTTTGGGAAAATCATTTAACTTTCCTGGGCCTCAGTTTGCTCATCTGCCAAGGGAGTTGAAATAGATAACCTCAAAGTTCCCTTCTAGCTGGGAATTTATGATTCTAAGAATCTATAAGTATCCTAAAATTTGGTTTGACATGAGGACAAGAAAGAAAATAAAATCCTTATGAAAATTTTGGAAACTAATATGTTGTCAGTCTTGCACATGATACACATTCTAAAAATGTTTTAAATCAAAGTAACTAGCTATTTGCTATTTATCTCTCCTAGAGTTGTTCCTATGGCTATGCTTGAAAAGTAAAAGTTTTTTGAAAATTCATCAGATTTGGTCAGTATGAATTCTTATGTGAAATAATTAAGGACTGGAAGCCAGTTACAATCCCTACTTTATGTATATCACTTCCCAATTCTTATGGCACAGAGATGCAGGCCATAAGAGTTGCTATTCCTACCGAAGTATAGTAGAATAATATAGGTGCTTTTAGCAAAAATAATTGGGTATATTATACTTGAAATGATTTGACTGAAGTTTTCCCACTTGTCAAAAAATCTTTTACTTGCCATAATAATAGAAACAATGCTTAGATTGCAAAAACTATTTCAAGTTTCCAAAAGAGAAGTACATCATTTAAGACTATTGACAATGTAATTCCAATCTGTCTCTCCAGCCTCACCTCCCTCTCCCCTTCATTCCAACCAAATGCTTCCCCAAACAAAGTGAAATTTTCAACTTCCACTAATTCTCTCTTCCTGGAATGTGCTCTATTCTCATCTGCACCTTCAAACATTCTGCTTCCTTTCACACTTGTTTAAACACCACTTTTATCATTTAGTCTTCTCTAATAAGTTCAAATGTCCTCTTTCTTACATGGATCTTTCCCCCTCTCTCTA
This sequence comes from Myrmecobius fasciatus, assembly GCA_023553655.1. Lineage (NCBI taxonomy): Eukaryota > Metazoa > Chordata > Mammalia > Dasyuromorphia > Myrmecobiidae > Myrmecobius > Myrmecobius fasciatus. The sequence continues at coordinate 174,019 of JAJPUD010002933.1, forward strand.
GTTGTTAATATTCCCTTAGGACCCAAATTATTTCATAATTTTTTTACATCCAGTAGAACATAAGCTCCTTGAAGGTAGGGACTCTTGCATTTTTGTCTTTTAATGATTCCTATGCAGTAAAAAACTACTTCATGTTTCAAAAAAAAGAAATACTTCAGCAGCCCTCCTATTCTCTCCTCCATCCAAAAATATTCTCTTTACCCTAGAGAATGTGGTCTGAATCTTTCCATTGACTCCCATCACTCCATTCCTTGCCTTTTATTTGTTATGGTACTTCCTGCATCCTCCCCATGCCAATAGAAATGTAAGTTTCTTAAAGTCAGGAACCACATGCCAAGTTTACAGCCTATGCTCCTTGGTTTCAGGGTTTTCTGATCTCTATATCCTTTTAATGATATCAGATACGATCAAGTGTTTTCTCTACGGTCTATGATCTAGTGTCTCTTGAAACATGAATCTGGTATTTACCACCTGGTATGAAACAAAAGAAAACAAAAACACAAAAGCAAAGTCTCTGAGACATTGGATGGATCTTTCATAGTAGTTCTGTGGAGAGGGACACAAAGAATCCACAGAATGATAAGGCATGGATAGGTAGATATATCTACCAATGTTAGTCATATCTACATTAATGAGCTCATAGAACCAAATAAAGAACTTTTCCAGGTACATGGTCAAATCAAGGGGCAAGCTCAGCATTCTGTGGTCAGATAAATTAGAAGCCATTTATTTAGATCCATAGCCATCTAAAAGATGTCAACATAGAAATCCAAATATGAAAAACCAAGTGGATGACAAATACCTTTTTCCCAGACCATAACATAAGAGTTGTTGATGGGGGGCCCACTGAGTTGGTCTTTTAGTATATCTTTGTCAGGCTTGTTTTATAGATAGACAGTGAATTGAGCCAACAATTGAAAAGGAGAAAGAGAGCAAACAGGATTGCATTTGGGAAACTGCAGAGGATTTTGGACAATTCTAGGAAACCTTGACTGACAAAAACCTCTGCTTTTTATTTTTAGGAAAACACATAGCTACAAATTATGGTAGATCACAATATCAGAAGAATCAAAATTGTGAGTGGCCCAACAGCAATGAGACACACATGCTAGGTGTAAATAGGAGATGGCATATCAATAATGACCAATATATTATAAATTGCTTAAAAGAAAACATGCAACCAAGAAACATGTAATTATTTGGAGTTGGAGCCAATGTGAGAGGTAAATAGAGGCAATTTAAGTCTAATTTTCATGGAAAAGGTCTAGAGGAAAGTCAATGTCATTGTATTTATTATCTATGGCGAATTTATGGAAGGATTTAGACAAGAATTGTACAGAATTAAAAGGCATGGGTGAGTTACTACCCATACTGATAGAACAAGTGTTCTAGTCAATGGATCACAAATTCTTGACTTATAAAAGAATAATTTAGTAACAAGGATAATAATAGCTAAAATTTATATATAATTTAAGTTTCACAAAGCATCTTAAAAATATTACCTTATTTTTATCTTTATACATTTCTGCAAGGTAGGGGGAAAGGACCAAGATGGTGGAAAGAGAGAGGAACAATCATTGATTAAATAACTGCTTTGTACCAGGTACTTTATTAAGGGCTTTACAAATATTAATTCATTTCATCCTCATAATAATTTTAGGAAGCAGGCATTATTATTATTATTGTTATTATTATCATTTTACAATTGAAGAAACTGAAGTATATAGGTATGAAGTGACTTGGCCAGGGTCATGTTGCTAGTAAGTACCTGAGGCCAGATTTTAAATCAAATATTCCTGAATCCAGGCCCAAAGGTCTATCTGCTATATCACCTAGCTACATCTAAGATCATTTTTGTTATTCTCATTTAGGGATGAGAAAAATGAAACAGAAAAGTTAGTGAATATTCACAGGATTACACAGATAGTAAATTTCTGAAGCCAGATTGTAATTTTGGATTTGCTATCTTCAGGTCCAGTGATCTGTCCACTATACCATCTTCTCATCCCTACTCAAGAGCTACATGTAATTTGTGTTATAGCAATTATTTCCTATATGCCATGTACCTGAATAAATCCTTTCAATGCCAGAAAATTTCTGAGTATATCATCAATAATCAGCACTAGATCCTCTCAGAATTCTTCCTGAGTATTAGGATTTGAAGTTCTAATTGTTAGGAGCCTGAGGCCCACAAGAACTCAGAATCACAGGATTTGAGAATTAGAAAAATCCCCACATCTATTTAACCCATCCCATGCATGAAAGTATCTGCTACTAAGCCCCTTGTAACTAAAGAGTACCATCATGGCATTAAGGTCCCTTTAAATTTAACCTCAGTTTCCCATTACAACCTAATTTTCATGACCTCATTGACTGATTGATTCAACAAGCTCCTACTGTATATGAAATAAACAAGTCCTGCTTTCAAGAAATTTACATTCCACATTTACATGATGGATTTATAACTGGAGTGTGATTTTTAAAAAAGTCAAATTTAAGCATTTCTTAAGTTTCAGATAAAGTACACTGGGGGAAACAATACCTGATCTCAAGGAGTTCCCTCTCAGTCTAATGGGATGATGACATGCAAACAACCCATACAAACAAGATTAAGGAGGTAATCACTACACACCTGTCAGATTGGCTAAAATGACAGGAAATGATAATGATAACTGTTGGAGGGGATGTGGGAAAACTGGGACACTGATACATTGTTGGTGGAACTGTGAACGGATCCAACCATTCTGGAGAGCAATTTGGAACTATGCTCAAAAAGTTATCAAACTATGCATACCATTTGACCCAGCAGTGTTTCTACTGGGCCTATATCCCAAAGAGATCTTAGAGGAGGGAAAGGGACCCACATGTGCAAAAATGTTTGTGGCAGCCCTTTTTGTAGTGGCTAGAAACTGGAAACTGAAGGGATGCCCATCAATTAGAGAGTGGCTGAATAAATTATGGTATATGAATGTTATGGAATATTATTGCTCTGTAAGAAACAACCAGCAGGACAACTTCAGAGAGGCCTGGAGGGACTTGCATGAACTGATGCTGAGTGAAATCAGCAGAACCAGGAGAACATTATACACAGCAACAAGACTATACGATGATCAATTCTGATGGACGTGGTTATCTTCAACAATGATGTGATTCAAACCAGTTCCTATTGTTCAGCGATGAAGATAGTCATATACATCTAGAGAGAGGCCTGTGGGAACTGAGTGCGGACCACAACACAGCATTTTAACACTTTCTGTGAATATCTCCATACATTTTGTTTTTCTTCTTAGGTTGTTTTTTCTTCTTGTCTTTCTAGATCTGATGTTTCTTATGCAGTAAGATAACTGTATAGATATGTATACATGTATTGTATTTGTCATATAATTTATCCTATTTAGCATGTATTAGATTACCTGTCATCTAGGGGTGGGGGTGGGAGGAAGGAGGGGAAAAGCTCGGGGAAAAAAGTTTTTGCAAAGGTCAATGTAGAAAAATCACTCATATGTTTTGTAAATAAAAAGCTTTATTAAAAAAAGATTAAGGAGGTAATCTCAGAAATGGCACTAAAATTAAGGATGATAGAGAAAGGCTTCTAGCTAAAAGGGATACTTTAACTTAGACTTGAAGGAAACCAGGAGGTGAAAATGAAGAAGAGAAGGCTAGGTAGAGTACAGAGATGGAGTGTCTTGTTCAAGGAACACCAAGAAAATGAGTATGCAACTCTCAGGATTTACAAGTAGGTGAGTGCAAAGTATAAGAAGACTAGAAAGGTAAGGAGGGGCCAGGTTGTGAAAGGCTTTGTAACACCAAAGAGAAAATTTCATATTTGATCCTGGAGATGACAGGGAACCACAGGAGTTTAATGAATGAAGATGGAGTTGACAGTGATGTGGTCAATTGTTGTTCAGTCATTTTTTTTTCAATCATGTCCAGCTCTTCATGGCCCCATTTTGGGTTTTCTTGGCAAAGATACTGGAGTGGTTTGCCATTTCCTTCTCCAGCACATTTGACATATGAGGAAGCTGAGGGTAACAGGATCCAGGGATTTCATGGGTTCCACTGTAAGAAGTGTCTGGGGCCACATTTGAACTCGAATCTTTCTAACTCCAGGCCCAATGCTCTACACACTGTACCACCTAGATACTTTATTAAGGCAGATATTTCCATCAAAAATACTAAAACCAGAAAGAAATGCTGTACCCTGACTAAATCAAAAGGAGCAATGCTCTTTGTTTTTAGGGTTCTTTTAAAGAAATCTTCTTGTAGCTGGTCTGACTACTAGCAGATTGCTTAGGGCAGAATGAGTATCACATGGGAAGGTCATGATGCAGGCTCTGGCCTCAGCATGAATCTTCAAAGGGTTGTTACTAAACTATTTGTGCATTTCATTAGCACTAGTAAAGATTTGTATCTACCCCCTAAAAAATTAAATAAACAAATAGCCCACACAACACTTGATAGCATCAACAAAGGCGATTCAATGGAGGAATGGACATATGAAAACCTTAAGTGGAACATACTTCTTTGTGGAACTTATTAGCAGGGCAATATTTTCACAATTAGCCTCATAATGGGAGCTGTCTGATCTCAGTTAATGAGATGAATAGCTCTTGTGTCCTTTATTAACACTGGGAAGGATTGCAATGAAGCTATTATAATGGCCACGTGGCCCTTTGATCTTTTAATGTTTAACAGTTTAAAGACATGGCTCTCAGGGACTCGAGGTCAGGCATGACCCCCAAGGAGGGTTATCTTTATGTTTTCAAACTAGTCCTAACTGAAGCACATCCACAGTATGTCCCTAAAGAAGCTACCTTGCTTGTTTCTTATTTTTACATGAACTCTACTTTAAAAGGGTAGGGGTATTACAGGATGTTTCATCATATAGAGGTCAGCATTTGCATTGTTATCCCAAGATTTATTACAATGGATGAGAAGCTGTGTGAAAAACAAGACTTTGGATCTCATTCATGATGGAGAATTTGGAAAATCTTTTAATGACTTGCACTAAAGGTACATGTTATATTTCTATTCAGCCAAGTGACTTCTATTTGGACTCAGAAAGTACATTGTCACATGCCTTGCCAAGTCTTAGCCCTTGATTCAACCTCTTGAGACCATTTTTCTAACTATCCGCTTCCTTGACCCAAACTTAAAGGATTTACCTACAAATTTGTAGTATATAATTTCAACTAAGTCTTCTCTAATATAAGACAATGGTTTTACTAATCTTCCCCAATTGGCTATCAATCCCCATATGACAGCTATTTCAAATCTTCTCTTTCTGAAACCTCCCTGGCCACTCCATCCCTCCCTCTTAAGGAGGGTCTTCCTATAGTAAAAAGGAAGAGGAAGCTCATGACAGATTTCCATGGTGAAGTATATCTTCAAAAATTCACTCTCTTCCTTTTCTACAGTTTTTGATGAAGAGGTAGCCTTTCTCCAAAATAATGTAATATCTCTACTTACACCCTTGCTACCATTCCCTTTTGTTTCCATTGACAGATTACCCTACAATAATTTCCCCTCTATTTCTAATTTTCATTTTCTTTCTACTAACTCATCATCTGCTCCATACAAACATTCCTGGCATTCCTTGGGCTTCAAAATAAAGGTTATGTATTATGTCTTCTTCTTTCTCTATACTCAGTAAGGTCATTAGCTCCTTTGGGGCTCAAATCTAGTCAGATAAATAGAAGAGAAATTTCTATTTCCATTCAGATTACTCCAAGATCATATATCCAACCCTCAGTTCTCTCCAGAACTCTAGCCATCTGCCTATTAAATATTTTCAATTAAATACCCCATTGGCATCTGAAATTCAACATTGCCAAAATAAAAATCATTATCTACACATACATGTGTGCTCTCTCTTCCCTTCCCTCTTTTCCTTCCTTTCTTTCTCCTTCCCTCTCTCCCTTTCTTTCTGCTCTCTCCCTCCCTCTCTCCCTCTCTCACAGCACTATTTTTCCTTTGACTCAAATTAAGAACTTCAGAATCATCCTTGACATTATAATCTCCTTCAATCCATATATCCAATTGGTTGTTAAGTCTTGTTAACTCTATCATCCTTTTTTCCCCACTCAAAATACCACCACCTTAATTTAGGCCCCCCCCCCACCTCCTGCCAGGATTTGTGTACTAGCTTCAAAACTGCTTTTCCGTTTCTTGTTTCTAGTCTCTTCAATCCATCTTTCACACAGCTGTCTAAATTATTTCAATAATGCATAAATCTAAGGACATCATCCCTCTGCTTAAAAAGCTCCCAGGACTATCAATTCTTTTTATGATGAAAGAAAAAGTTCTCTGGTATCTAAAATCATTTAGACTCAGGATCTAGTCTACCTTTCTAGGCTTGCCATATATTACTTTTCTTTACATATTTTATGGTGTTCCAGTTAAACTGGAATATTCTTGTTTCCCATGGCTGTTTCCATTTCCTAGCTCCAGGGCTTAATCCAGGCTATCCTTTTGGGCATCAATTTTGATATTCTGTTGGGTGTGAGGTGGAAACTTGGAATGGCTTTAATTTGTACTTTAACAATCTATATCTATCAATTAAAGAATGACTGAACAAATTGTGGTATGTGATTGTGATGGAATACTGTTATTCAATAAGAAATGATGAAAGGGAAAGCTTCAGAGAAATCTGGGAAGACCTAAGTGAATTTTTGAAAGAGTGAAATGAGCAAAAACAAGAAAACTATATTACATTAAAAACATTTTTAAATGAATAATTTTGAAAGACTCTAACCAATGAAATGATAAAACATCATTCCAAAGGATCAATAATTAAGAACATTCTCCATCTCCTGATGGAGACTTGATGGACTAAATATTCAAGATGAGGCATATTTTAGAACATGACCAATTTAAGAATTTGTGATGCTCGACTACATATATATACGCATATACACATATATGTGTGTACACACATGTGTATGTATATATACACATATATATGTACACATATGCATACACATATGTATTGTGTTGAAAGAGATTTTTTTTTTCTTTTTCAGGAAAGAGAAGAGAATACAGTAAAGATTTTAGGTCCTTTGAAAACCCAGTTCTCTTTCTTCATTATTTTCTATCATTGACTACCATATGTTCTAATGTGATTTATACATTAATAAGAGTAGAGTTGGCAATGTGCATTGGCCATATTTTAGGGCATTCTTGACTACAAGAAGCATTGGGATCCTGCATCTTAGAGCTGTTCACTACTTGCTTGTGAAAACCCTATATGAGTGCCATCATTTGGCAAGTTTGGAGGGAAAAGGAACAATGACTGCTTCCTTCTGGGAGTCTCCTCTTCCTCTCCTATTCTGATGCTTCAGACATACTGTAATCCAAATGCTTAATTTCCAAAGTTTCCATGTTTATACAGTACAAGGAAAATCATATGACTCTTGGGAAATAAATCACTTACCTTTGGACCAGGCAGCCCAGGCAATCCGGGATTCCCATGTGGTCCAGGCATGCCCTATAAATAATGAAAAATAAGTGTCAGTCATGGAACAGATCAGATGCTTGGTATTAATATAATACTTTACTATTACATAGCTAGTGCTACAGTAGATAAAGTGCTGAGCCTGGAGTCAGGAAGAAGTAGTTCAAAACCAGCTTGGATTTTCTCTTTAGAAGTCAATGATTTCAGGTGCAATGGATAGAGCATCAGCCCTGAAGTCATGAAGACCTGAGTTCAAATTTGACTTAACACTTTTTAGTTGTGTGAACTTGGGCAAGTCATTTAACCTCAATTGCCTCAGCAAAAAAAGAAGTCAATGATTTTCAGTCAACAGAATGAAGGGAACAGGAGGTAGGAATTTGCCAGAGACAAGGAAATATTATCCCAAAATTCTTAATGTTCTTTTAAGCACTTAAAACTGAACCAAGACTTTTGGAATACCCTGTATGTATATCTGTCTATTTTTCTATCTATAGACTTTTTTTTATCAATCTATTTACCTAAACTTATCTATCTTTGTGTGTAAGTGTGTGTATGTGTGGCTTTATTTGATCCTGACAGATCCTATTTTCCCCATTTTCTTGATGAGGAAAATTGATACAATAGGAATTAAGTGATTTGACATATCACTAAAATCTAAAGCAGGAGTAGAACTCAGCTCTTCTTGACTCAGATGCAAGTTTTTTTTCCCCCACAATACTACACAGCTTCTCAAAGAAAATCCACTGATCAAAAACCCCTAGGCCAAAAGGTCCTACTTTAATTTAACACAGTGAGCAAGCATCAACTTTTGAATTTTGTCACTTCAAGCAAGTAGCATGTAGTCCTAACTATGCTTCTGAGTTTATATATACATGGAGATTTTCCCTATAATGCTTGCATGAGTTACATATTCAATAAACATGTTAAATGAATGAAGCATCAAGGTTATTGGTCATTCACACCTTAGTAAGAATCTGAGTCAAATGCCTAGTTGCAATCTTCTAAATTATAGTAATTAGAGGTTTTTTTTTTTTCTTAATAGGATTTGCGGGATGAAAGGGCAAGAAGATAAAAGAGAAATAATTTTGGAATGTGTTGTATATGTGAGAAGGGCACATAAGTGCAAGGCTTTCCAGAGCCAAAAGGCAACATTAGGACACTAGGATCCTCAAAGGACAAACTACAAATACTATCAGGAAGTGGGTGAGAAGCAGAGATGGAGATCTTATCAAAGATAAACTGTTTATTTCAGTATTTCACCAGGCAAGCCTAGTTATGCCTCCTCTTTGAGGAAAGTTTATAACCAGAAGACCTTCCATTGTCTTCCCTTCCCATTCTCTTCAGCTGGGTTCCCAGAGGATTTGGGGGGGGGCTATGCTATTCTGCTTCTATACAATCTAAGTCTTGGTTCTCTCAGACCTTGAAGATACACTTAAAAGCTGGTGTATTGCTATTATTTGCATTTTTCTTTTGTACCACCCCCTCCACACACACACCAGGATCCCCATTTTCATCTCTAAATGAAATGGGTTGCCTTAGTTAAAACAAAAGCTAGGGGAGGGGAACTGACTAACACAACTTTTAGATTTACATAAAACATAAATTTTTTGTTCAGCAGACATAATTTTAGAAATATGCTAGCTCCTTGGGGTGATATTTTTTATTCTATACATTTCTTTCCCTAGTTAACAGCTAATATTCTGCCCCTCTCTTTTCCACTATGTAACCCAGGAATGTACTATTTTAAGGAAGCCCACTCCCCTTCATTCTCCAAAGTAAGTGAACTTGACCTTCACCTACCACGCAGCAGATGGATGAGATCACCCCAGTGCTAAGAATAATATTACAAGTAGCAATAGACCAATTCTGCTGCTGCTGCTGTGGCAAATTTGATAATCTTCCTAGGACGTGTTCATAGAGAATGCCTTGGCTGGGTGTTTATAGCCAAACAAACAAGGTTCCACATGTTTCTTGGCTTCTTTGGAATTGGCAAAGGAAGGACAGGCTTTAAAGATCTAAGCTACTTTATGGAGGAAATAGCCATCATCCATCCCCAAGGAAGGAAGAATAGGAAAGGGCAAGCAGTCCATTTTCACAAACATTTCTTATGGGGAAGCCTTTCTGCTAGAAGCTGATACCAAAAAAAAAAAACATTTTAAAGAAAAGAAATAGTTCTTGCTTTCAAGGATCTTATATTCTTGAGGACAGGAGAAGGATTAAAAATATATATATATATATATATATATAAGGTAGTTAGAGAAGAGACAGAATCATAATTGAAGGTCCATGAATGATTTCATGGGGGAGGTGGGATATTTTATATGTTGTTCTGTGACATTTGGTTTTGCTCCACTGAAGCCACATTCTTGTTGAAGCTCTGGTTTAGAGGTCATTCATTTCTTTTCATTCAACTTTTGCTTGGCTAAGATTAGCATCCATAGAAGATGTTCTAGATATAATGGTTTGTTCTAGTCTGGAAGGACTGGGCTTCCTACATGAAACCTGGCCATGATGAATGCTGTTTCCTACTACCCTGAATTTAGGTAGATGCAAGGGAAGAGACAGACAGAGAGAGACACACACACACACAGATAGAGACAGAGACAGAGACAGAAGTAGAGACAGAGAAACAGAGACAGAAAGGGAGAGGCAGGGGGAGGGAAAGAGGAAGAGGGGGAAAGAGAGAAAGAGAGAGACAGATTGATTTATTAAGTACTCGCTAAATGCCAGACAATGTAATTATTTTGTATTTTGTATTTATTTATGTCTACATATTAAATACCCTTATAGAACGTAAGTGTAAGGATGCTGGCCCTTTTATCTTTATATCCCCAGCACATAGCAAGCCCAGGACACTGTAGGTACTCAATAAATACTTGTTGACTGATTGCCTGAACTCTAGCACTTACTAATTGTGTAACCTCAGGTGAGTCAATTAATTAATAAATATTTATTAAGCATCTACTAAGTGTCAGGCATCGTGCTAAGAGCTGAGAATACAAGAGATAAAAGAAAGTACAGTCCTAAAGGAGCTCACCATCCTGTGTATGGGATAATCAAATAAACTGAAAGCTTCATTGGTGAAGGGAGATCATGAGTCAGATTTCCACAAACTGAAGATGCCACAGATCCTTTATCTATTTGCAGGTTACCGTCCACTGTCCTTCCCATTCTTTAAAAAAAAACATAATCATTCTGATAATAGGAAAAACATTTAACTCATTTACTCACCCTTGGACCTCTCTTTCCTGATGGACCTGGGAGACCAACAGGACCTGGTGGACCCTTGAAAGAGAAAGAAACGGAGCAATTAAAAGGAGTAGTAACCACATAGGTCCTCTCTTTCCATAGGTCGAAATCAGTTAAGATTTGAAACTGCCTGCTTGCATACCACTTCTCTAGTCCCAGCTGATAATCATTTAATAGCAACATCAATTCCCACCTGCCTCACCTCAAACAGCAGGGGTAGGAGCTAGAACTCTAGTTGTCCTTTTTAGTCTGGTCAGAAATCACAGCAGGAAGCTCATGACTCATTGGACTGGCTACCCAGGGTGGTTTTCAGAGGCACTGGAATGGACAGTTTTGTGGGTAACTTTTACCTAAATTTACTTTTACTAGAGAGGGGGAACTCCATTTAGGTTTTGGAGACCAAGAACTACAGATTTTCAAGCACACTTTAAACTGAGGCTTCCCCAGAAAAGCTGAAGTCCTGTGGATTTTATGTACTTTTAAAGGAAATAGGCCAAAACACAGTGTAATGTGCGGAGAGCTGGATTGTAATGAAGTCCATCTGTTCCTTCCAATGGGAAAACTGCTGTCTACCAACCCTTGCTCTGGTGGGTAGCTCCTAGAGCCAGAACCTTCATACAGGGTAAAGTATAATATTGGAGCTAAACAGAAATAAAAAAGGGAACAATTCACCTAGCCTGTGAAAAAATAGTTGGATTCCTTAAAGGTTCATTTAAAAACAATCAATAATAGATAACCACCTATTTGCTTTATTACATGAGCTGTGGTAGGCAACATACCCATGATTCCCTCATAGTAGGGAATTCATGATGTGAACTCATGTGGAAGTTAGCAACTCTTTAGTAATTTATGGCCTTAGGCAGTGGTATCAAACTCCAACAGAAATGATCTCTGCAAGCTTCATATTGACTTAGAAGACCATATATTAACATTATCTGTGTTGTATTTTTACTTTTTTTGTAAATTATTTCCCAATTTTAATCTGATTCAGGTCTAATTCTTGAGGGCTGCAGACTTCTGATAGCAAGTTGTGCATAGTAGATTTGCAGTTTTATGTGAATTATTTTCTTAATGTGTTGTTATGGAAATCCTTGTTTTATTCTATAAATTTAAAACAGTAATAATAAAAAGTACTAACTTAGATACATTCACCAGTTATATGGTCACAGGCAAGTAGCTCAACCTCTCAGAGCCTCATTTTTCTTGTCTATCATATAGGTTTATTTACCTATATGATAGCAATATTTAGACTACCTACCTTACAGGGAGATATGAAAAAAAAATGCTTTGCAAACTTTACAAATGTATATAAATGCCAAGGTAATACCAATTTTTAACCAATCCATGTTACTTTAAAATGTGGTATAAACCTACATTATTTTATTTTATGTTTTTTTTGTTTTTTTTTTTGGTGAGGCCATTGTGACTTGCCCAGGATCACACAGCTAGTAAGTGTTAAGTGACTTAGGCCAAATTTGAACTGTGGAAATAGGATTTATGCCTTTATTCAAAATCAAATTAAAGGTATGCTCATCTTCATTCTTTTAAGCTATGATGCTAACTCTCTCCTCTCCTTCAATTAGGAAAAAAAGAAATTCTAGAAAGATATCTACACATGGCTCTACAATTCCCTCACGGCCCATTCATTTCACCACTTGTAAAATCTGGCTCTAATCCCCACCATTCTAGTAAAAGACCTCCATCCAAAGTTACTAATGAACTCCTTATTGCTAAAAACCAAAGACCTTGTTTCAGTGTTCATTGCCCTTAAAACTCTCAGTGACATCAAAAAATAGTTACTACCCTTTCCTTGATGCCTTCTCACTTTCCTTGATATCCTCTTCCTTTCCTTGGTTTGTACAACAAGGGATTCTTAGGGTTCTTCTTTTAACTTCTTGAAGGTTTTCTCTTACTTTCTTACATTCTTTCTGACAATATTCCAAGGGAATTCTCCTGGACCCTCTTCTTGTTTTATACTCTCTTTCTTCATTCATCCTTCACCTCTTTGCAAACAGCTCCATTCTCCCCCATTCCCAAGATCTCTTCAGAATTATTTCCAATTCCCAGTTGACCCTTGAAATTTAAACATTTCCCAAACTGAATTGCATATTTTCCTTCTTAAAGGAACTTCCTCTGGACTTTCTTATTTCTGTTGATGTATTGCACATCCTCCCCAATACTTCAGCATCATCTTTAATTCTTCACCCTTCTTTACCACACACATTTGGAAAATGAGTGACTTGAATTATACTCTCTCCAAGGTCCCTAGCAGTTCTATAATTCAATCAGCAGCAAACCCCCCTTGGATTCTTTACAATACCTTTCCTACAATCCTCCTCCTTTCTACATTTGTTGTTACCCACTTAACTATCCTTCATCTCTTTTAACTTGGATTATAGCAACGCCCTCTTAATTTATATGCCTTTTTCAGTCTATTCCTTCCTAAATCCATTTTTCAAACTGGTATAGTAGATAGAGATGTGGGTCTGGAATAAGGAAAAATGATCTCAGAAAGCATATAAAAGATTTAGAAAAAATGGAGGTAGGAAGTTTAGCCAATTAAGTCATAGAGTATGTGACTTAAATTTTTTTTTAATATCATGGAATTAGAGCCTTAGAGTACAAAGGAACATTAGAGGCTATCTAGTCCAATGGAGATCTTTTCAGGAATCCTTATACAATCCATCTGACTAGTGGCCATCCACCATCTTCCCTAAGGACATCAAGTAAGGAGAGACCCATTATCATCCTAGATAGCCCCCTCCACTTTTAAGATCTTGATCTTAAATCTGCTTTATCTGATAGTTTCATCCATTGACTCATTTCTGCTCCCTGGCTTCCAATAAGTCCCAACTAAAATCCCATCTTCTACTGGAAATCTTTCCCAATCCCTCTTAATACCAGTGCCTTCCCTCTGTTAATTATTTCCCATTTATCCTGTACACAGCTTGCTTTGTATATAGGTTTGTATTTCAAGTTGTCAATTAAATTGTAAGCTCCTCGAGGGCAGGGATATCTGAGGGTAAGAGCTATTATTATCTCCACTCTTCAGATGAGGAAACTGAGGCAGACAGAGGTTAAGTGACTTGCCCACAATCACAAGATGCTAGGGAGGCTGGATTTGGACTCAGGCTTTCTTGACCAGTTCTAGCATCTTTCATTCACTCATCAAGAAGGGAGAGGAGGAAAAAAAAGCAAAGGAATTGTGACTTGAATTGAGGAAGGAAGTACCCGCATTGACCAAATCACAGATTGTGGAAGTGTTGAATTTATAAATGTGAAGAATAATTATGAATTATGAATGATTAATAAAAGTATAAATAGAATTACTATTATAATGCACTGAGGTCAAGAAGGATTTAAATATAAGAAATCATGAAGTATGTTTGGGGAATTATGATCAACTAATCTTCTTTGTAAAGAAGGTAAGTTTTTCCAAACTAAATTCCCATTACTTATTTTCATTTTTAAGATAGTGGTTTATAAAACTGGAATGTGCAGAGCTAAAAACTACTGTGCCAATAATATTACTCAATAATAATAAAATTAGCATTTATACTGCATTTTAATCCTAGGAGCTAAGTACCATTATTATTCCCATTTTACAGATCTAAAAAGTAAGACTAAGAGAGGCTGTCACTTCACCAAACTAGCAAGAATCTGAAATCAGATTATAAATCAGGTCGACCTGCCTCAAGGATTAGTGCTCTATCCAATGTACTACCTACCAGCCTCAGGATTAAAAATACTTAAGATTAAAATAAAATATCTCTCTGGGGAGTTTGGACGGAAGAATTAGTTTGAAGATTTTGTGTTGCCTAACACAAAGCCTTGTACATTTTGTTGAATAAAAGTATGAATGAATGAATGAGTGCCTTTCAATTATATTTCTGTTTCTTAACTTCAGTTTCATTTAGAATGTTAATTGTTTTCAAAAATATATATTTTTAGTTGCTAGTTACTAGCTCTAGTTACTAGCTGGTTACTAAGCAAAAGATTCATCCTCTGTTAATAATATCTATACACAATATTTATAGACATATACAAAACTACAGTAAGTGTTGCTCAATACATATCAAATAACTTTCCAGTAATAACCACAAAGAAAAACCAGTCTAAGCAAGTAGCATCATCTTCTCCATTCAATGGTTTCTGGATCTACATCAATGTCTCAAGTATATGTCAGCTAGCATATTCATCAAACAAATTGGTCTTATAGACGATTGTCTTTGGTCTGACTTCAAAAAAGAAAATGTAATTTTTCAGGCACAAGACTCGAAGATATATGATTTTCAAATGTAAAAAGTAAAAAGATAATATTCTTTCTAATTATTTGATT